>MEJB01000009.1:741900-1078494 GCA_001752375.1 Rhazya stricta
AAGAAGTGGCATCTCCTTTAGCAAAGAAAACATTTTTTTAAGGGCGCAAAATACATCATGTAATTATGTACTCCTTTCCTCTCAAAATAACTAATCATTTATTAAAAAAATATTTATTCTTATATAATTTTTTTAAAAAAATAATACTTCCAACTTTATTTAACATGTCCTCGATCTCTTACGAGTTAAAAAAGTTATGAGATAAGAGAATAATTAATGTGGGTAAAATAGAAAAAAGACGTTTAATATGCTACTCCTTCCATTTCATAATATAAGTCATATTAGGGAGGATGCATATTTCTATAATATAGGTCATTCTATAATTATAAAAAAAATCTAATTTTTACTCATATTTATATGTCTTGAAAACTCACTTCCTTAAACATATTTACACTAGTATTTGACTTCCCTTTGTATTTCTTCAAATTTGTTTAGAGATAAGAAAGAGCGGGAAGAAAGACGATAATTTATTGATATTGAATTAAAAAAGATTAAAGAAGATAGAGGAAAAATGTATTTAATRTTTTATGTAAAAAAATATTCTTAYTTACRGTAATATTAATGTACGTGCACATAAATATGAATACCTTTAAAGGAGGAAGTATTGATTTTTCACAAAGATAATTAATTTGAAAAAATAATTAAATGAATAATTATTTTGAAATAAATACGGTAATAATTTAATTAATTAAGATGCACTTTTAAGACGTATTAAATATTTTAAATTCGATTTACATTTCGATTTTTAGTAATATACATATATCTTTAATCAATGCTCTAATTGAAATCTTGATTTTGGAAAAAATTTACCTAATAATTTAAGACAATTAGTAAGTGAATGATGCTGGAATCATCATTCCCCATCCAATTATTAGTATAGAAGAAAACAAATGAAAAAGAATCGTCTGAGCTAAATGACTAAACAACCCCCTACGAATCCCATCGCATGTGGAGAAAACAAAATCTTTCATCTCCGAAGGGTCCCCACATTAAAATGCGCGCCGCAGTATCCTCAACTTCCCGTGTCCTTATCGTCTTTTCACTCCCATCCCTTCACCTATTAAACCCTCGACAAGTCTCTCCTCTTTCTCTCTCTCATCCACAGAGGAGAGAAACACTATGGAACTGGAATTGGATGACGATCACTTATCTATGTCTCCTCCTTCCTTCAAAACCAAGCTCAAACRCTCTCTCTGCTTCTCCTGCTGCTTCCGCAGCCACCGCCGCAGTAGYCATAGCCGCCACCAGATTATCGCTTCACCTCCACCTTCGGGAGCTGCGGTGTCAGACGAAAGACCCACGGTGATTTGGCTGAAAAAGAAAGCGTCCCATGAGTTTAGAGATGATATCAAGGATAAGTGCATGACGGTTTTCAGCCGTATTGGTAATGGAACAAACAAGCATAAAAGACACTCCTCTGCTGAGTTCAGGTACGACCCATTGAGTTATGCGCTGAATTTTGAAGATGGATTCGACGGYGATGATGAAGCTCCGTTGAGGAACTTCTCCTCTAGGCTCCCYCCTTCTCCTCCTGTTAAAACCATGCCTCCTGTCAGGGAAATCGCAGCTGTTAGTTGAGCACAGATGGGTTTTCGGTCTACTTTTTCATTTCTCTTGTTTTCATAAAGTGGAAAATCAAGTTTTCMARKATYGGAAGGGTTTCTAACTTCTAGCTTTGTGAATTGTGATGGTTTTTGCGTACAGAGACCGGGTCTTTATGATGAAAGGAATTGTACAATCTGGTTGCAATGATTGGGGAATGCGGATTATGTGCAGTGATTTTCGGTGAAATTGATTCAGTTCTGTTACTGGAGATTTACTGCACTGATAGTAGGCGACCGATGAGTGTCTATTAGTACTGTTTAGCATGTGAGCTTATGAATATCTTCTCCGGAATTTGTGTTTCTTCTTTCTGTCTTAATGGCCATGTTTTTCCTGATTTTTGYCCARCRAATCTCTGTATATATATGCYTTTACTGGGMAAAGTAGTACAGTATATGATCATGAACTACTTTGATTTCACTTCTTGAAGATTTTCTTTATGTTCCATTGATTCTCTTTYAGAGCGTTGATTTTGGAAATTGTTCCGTGGAAGCTTCAATAAAATTCAAGAAGATTGGAATATCTTAAGGTCATTCTTGATCATTGAGCATGTATTGACCTGTTCTTCTGCCAAAAAASAGTGCACGATGATTACTTTCATTTGGTAGAAGTTGGTTTGATCAAGTTAAACCTCTTGTTATAATTGTAAGTTTTTTGTTTTGAATTGCTTCGGATTCGAGCTGGGAAGGAGAATACTTGGTTTAATCTAACACCCAATAAAACTGAAGTCTTAGTGTCCTCTAAGTTTCGTTTAGTCGTTGTCAAATCAATAAATAAGCATATCTCTAGGAATAATCCAAATATCCTACTAGATTTTTTTTTGTCACTTTTCTCATTATTTTTTCTTATTGTAAAGTATGGAAAGAGATAACGTAAACCAGAGCTAAAAAGCGACATCTCCAGTCAAAATATCCATGACTTCATCGAGGTAGGTGAAAAAGAGCAGTATCTTTCAATTCCCAGAAGAAAGCAAAGCCAAAAGGTTCTGTTCAGTAACTGAAGAAAAACGCCATCCGTTAACCCAAAAAGTACGGGACTCTACCCACGCGGTGAAACCCACTTGGAGTTCTTGATCATCTTTGTGCAGAACTGAGAGTGATGAAGAAGGTAAAGAAAGTAAGAAATGAATGACGGACCAATAAAGAACAGTCATATATGCTGTGTGAGAGTGAGTTTATTAGGCATATTCGATTCTAGGAAGGAAGGAATCCCATGATCGATCATGGTTCCTGCCACTSTTTCTATCCAGTCCCTGTCGGACGCCGCAGCAGTGAAACGAATCACGGGACCATTTACGAGCGTTGCCATCCTATAACTACTCTCCAGCAKTCGGCAATTTGGCATCATTTCCTTCTTCTTGGTCCTCTTGTAAGAGTTCTAATGTCTATTTTCTTCAGCCAACCCTCCAAAACTTGCATGTTAAGGTTGTCAAAGTCATCAAAATCTATACAATCTTCTCTTCTTTCATTTCTGTTTAATTTCTACTTTTTCTTGGCGAGTTCATCAACTAAATAATTAAAATACACCTTTTTTTTAATTCATAAATAACTGTGTGGATTTTTATGGAATGATAAAAATAATTCATTCGTATAACTTCGTATGTGATCAGACGTGACATGACATCTTTATTTTTTCAATTATGAACGTAACATGTTAGGGGAGCGTTTGATTTAAATTTGAATAGTATAATTGATATTATCCCTAACTTTAAAAAATAATTTAGTTATTTTTTTCTTCAAAAATAACTAAATTCAACCCTATTAAGAATAGACAGTTTTTTTCCTAAAAATTTTGATTCTTCAATTTAGGTCTCTCATTAACCCCAACCAAGCACCATGTGAATCATTGATCCGCATAGAATTTCCGTCGTGGGCCAATTGGTATATTTTCTTTCATTCCAGATATGGGCCTGAACTACTAGACAGATTAAAGTTACCTTGGGCCAATTAACAGCCTGATTTTTTCTTACTGGGTCGAAGAAGAAGAAAGTAATAAAAGGCCATCCCGCTGAGGAAAGCGGTCACTATCAGGTATGCATTAGAGAATCTTTGTGCCAAGAAACATCTTTCAATTTGAATCTGCCACCAAATAAAGTCCAAAAACATCAATTTCTTGTTTGGCTGTTGCGTGTTTAATGAACACAATATTGATAGATGTGAACCTCATCTTCTCGAGTCCTCGAAACGCATATCCGAAAAAGAAAGGCAAATCAGGATTTTCTCTGTTTTCTCTTTTCTATGCACCGAAACAAACCAAAAYTTATCTAATGTGATTTTTTGGAATCGCTCAATTACCACTTCTGCTTTTATCTCTATTTTCTCTTTTCTTATTGCACTTTCAATAAAAAAAAATGCAATAATAGAATAAGGGTTCGTCTTTTTAATTGAATTTTAATTATATCGTTTTGACTTACCGACTAATCTTAAAAGGTACAAGAAAGAATTGAGCAAATGGCCGAAGATTTTGTAATGCACATTTTTATTAGATTCTCTGCTACATAGTACCTTTAAAAAAATCTAATATTAACATCAAAAACATGACTGTCGTGTCATTATAATAGAATAGATATTTTCTTAATAATTTTATCTCCAAAGCATAATGTCTCGAGCTATTTTATACTCAAAGTGAAAAGAACAAATATTAACAATGTAGAGAAGAATATTTAATTTCAGCAATTCTGTTTAACACACTGACTAAGCAACTGTAGATAACTATTTATGTTAAAAGCTATTTTCATATTTTTTTGTAAATAATTCTTGAGTAAAGGCCATTTGTAAGGGTTGTTAAGCTTAATGATAATATTTTATCTATAATAATATAAAATTTCTATTATGTCATCGTATATAAATTAAAATTCTTTTATAACTATCAAAATCTTTCTCTCTATAGACTTCTTTCCTATTAACTCCTACACTCTACTTTGAAATTTTGAAGCTCAAGTTACATTTTTTTTCCGCAAAATCTCTCCAATTAAATACTAGTATTCATCCTATCTATCTAAATATGTATTTTTTCCTTAAAAATGATTAGTGTAAACAAAAAGAGAAAATTAAATTTTTTTTGTCTAGAGGGGCAACCGCACAGAGAGAGTCCCGTCCATCGCGAGTGGTGACTCCTAAAGGAGTTCTGCTTGGCRCATGTAGAGACTCCAATAAGAGTCCCCACACGCGATAGGCGGGACTTTCGCCGGCAGCAAATCAAAAATTTCTAAAATTTTTGATTTTTTTAATACTTTTTATTCATTATTTTTTAAAAAAATACATATTTTTATAGATTGGAATGAATACTAACATTTAATCAGAGATATTTCACGAAACAATTGTGATTTGAGTTTCAAAATTCGATATTAAAGTGTAGGAGTTGAGAGGAAACAAGAGTAGAGAGAGAAAAAAAAAATTGATAATTACAAACGAATTTTTGTTTATATATGAATGTAAAATTGTAATTTTATAAAGTTACGCATAGCTAGGGATYGTTCGATTTAGCGTATTTGTATTTTTTATTATGTTATTTAAAAAAATAAATATCACATAGACAATATCAAAGGACGTTGACATTATGAATTTATATTAATTTATGAATTTCTCTTTCGTCTTCTTTGATATTAACATGACGTGTATATATTTATATTTAACTCTTAAAGATAAAGGAAAAGAGGTGTTATACGGATCAAAGATATATACCTGTTCCTAAGATAAATAGAGGAGAAAAAGGTGTTAGAAGAGGGATTAAAAATATTTATATATATGTCGTGTTCTTATTGATCTCCAACATGATGTATATACTAAAAGATTCTTAACTTCTTCTTTCCTATTATAACATTGTCAATATGATCGTATCGTGATATGATTAATATAATATAAAAGTATAAGCAAAGATTTAGAACCTGATAGGAAAAGCCAAAAAAGTAGCAGCGTGCCAATTGCAAAACAAATATATATGGTGGTGGCCTCCGCAAAACAAGATCACTTTTGGAGCTCCTTAGGGCACATGCCAACAAAGTGGAAACAAATTTTCTAGTTTCTTGTCATGGTTTGCTCTCTTTCTTGGTAGCCAATACATTATAAGAAATGAATATGTTGAACTCTAGTTTAAAGTAACAACTAACAGTAACTAACACCAGGTTTCTGCTTTACATAATTTAGTGCCGACCTTATACAAAAAGTGCCTTATCCATATGCCTAATTGCCCCAAGTCAAATGTATGTCCCCATATATGTCTTAGATTTTTAAATCTATTACCTAGTCTAGACAAATCACCTACCATACTGCTAATGTCGTGGTCAAATTTTGAATTCAACCACTTACCAAAATTTACGGTATCACAAATGTTCATATGAATACATAATTCGAAAAAGAAATTTCACTTGTATATAATGGCGAAGTTAAGAATTTGAATTGGAAAAACTCATAATTACGAAAGTAAAAGATATAGTAACTAACACGGAATATAGTTAGTTATCTTAGCCAAGAGGGACATGGACTGTCGCCTCTGATATCCTTACGTCTGTCCTTACTTGTATAACAAGTCGATCTCCTTGAAAATTAATTAGTGTTTGGATTAAAGAAAAATCCTCATTTAATTAAATAGATGTATGTTAGATCTATCTTGCAATAACTCTTGGTCCTAGAATGTATCATATACATTAAAAGATATATATTATCTCACGTTTTCAAAATCAAAATTTTGACTTCGTCCTTATCTTGATCTCACACGCTCTCCTTTCCTAAGCCATTAACTATTTGAGTTTATAAGAATGCAAGAATATGGTTAAATATCTTAAGAAATGCTATACATAAGGATGCCTTCATGTTACCTTGTGCCTTTAACGACTGTCAGCAAATAATCAAACAAAGTCAGGTTCTATTCAAGAAYTCATGATCATTGAAGTGTTATAGTTCAATTGATTCGAATTTCTCATTCCTATTTTCTGATATATTTGAGAAATATAACAGTTTCTTAAATAAATAAATTAGTATAATCTTTATCACRTATAAATAACAAATATTAACAACTTATCGAGTCTACTTTGAACTTAAAAAGAGAAAAAAAACCTTTTTGTTTTACAAATTTCAGACAACACATGAGGAATGTCTCTCAAGCCAAGAACGATATTTCAATTGTATAATGAAGTATTTTGCATGCAGAAGATAACAAATATAATAATAAAATAATTCGTGAGAATTATCTAGATTAAGGATAACATAATATAATATAGAGAAAAAAAAAGAAATAGACAGAAAAGTTAAACCAAAGAAATGTTATTCCACCTGTGGACTGATCATTAATTGTTTTTCTGGGATTTATTATAAAATTCAGACACCAAAGTTTTCTTGTAGGATTCATAGAATTCTGAGACCAACCACCTAAGTATGGGTTCTCTTAATGTCGACTGATAAGTTAACTCAACTTTGGCAGCAGAAAATGACTTTTGAACCGAAACTGGGATATGAATCCTTCAATGGTCAACAATGTGTTAGCAGTATCTTTTTCATTTTCTTTAAATTACTCAATATTCTCACTTATTTGAACTCGATCCGAGTGTCTTACAAACAGGTCAAATACAATACCTCCGTTTGATTTAATAGTCCGCTTATTAAGTATCTCAAACGGAGTTATTTTAGTATTTCTTTTAAAACTATTTTTCAAAATTTTCTTTTTTTTGTTTATTTAATGAAAAAACGTGGGAGGAGAAATGAAAGTGATTTGTCTCGTGGGAATGATAATTTTGCTAGTGTAAATGTCATTCTAGATATCTTTGCCTAGATGTTCCCAAAAGTGATTCTTGTTTGGCAACCATTTCTTTCTTTTCCATGAAGAGAAAAAAAATTAAATAAAAAGAAAAAGAATGTAGGGAGAAATTATAATTATTTAGCTCATTTCGTTAAAGATCAATCACGATTTTAAGTTCGTTTCACATTTTTGTACTTTTTATATATTAAGAAAATAATAAATTAAATTGAAAAAGAATAATTTTGCTAATTGGACAAGGAATTTGATATCATTAATCTTCATTAACCAAAATCAAGCTCATGAAAATCCTTTCATGTTATCTAAGAGAGGAAAAGAAATTACTATTTTTTTTGAAATAGCTAGTCTAAGATATTTATCGTAAATAATATATATATAATATTCAGAATATCCAATAATACAAGCTCGTATTATAAAGGTAATTAAATACTTTTTTTTCCATTTTAAATACTTATTTATTTTCTCAGCCACCATAACAAATTCAACTCAATTTAGGAAGGAAAAACTTTGAAATATTGGTAAGACTTTTAGAGAGATCCTTATCAATATAAAATATTACCATTAGGTCCCTCAAATGAAYTGTCCTTTTTCACAATATCCAATTTTGACTGATTTGCTTTCRATTTGCATGCACCTCTCCACGTGCCTTTCCCCTCTCTCCCACACACACACGCGCACACACACATTTCACACACTGCCCTCTGCTTCAACTCAGGAGGACGAGGATGACGACTCCTTAAAGCCTAAGATATATAATGCTCTGAATCTCTTCTCATATCAAATCACGAATCCAAACATTCAGGCTGCGATTCTCCCATTCAATTCTTGATAGCCAACACCTCCTCGGTGGGCTTCTTGCCCTCTGTTTCTGCAGACATTTCTCCTTGAAAATCACAGTGATATTTGTAWACTTTTTACTTGCGCAAAGAAACAAGAATATTATAAGCAAAAATATATTTTGGGAGAGAAGCTGGAGAGAGAGAAAGAAGRTTACCCGGGCACCTCACCGACTCAGCAATTACATTGTTCTTCCCTCTTCTCGTCTTCTCATCTCTCTCTCCGAGTCACCGCTATAAACTGGTAACCTTTTCTATATCTACTGTTCCATTTGTTAATTTGCTTGGATAGCTCTTTATTTTTGTTTCTGTTTCTTTTTTTTTTTTTTTTTGGCATTCCTGTTTGCTATATCTAGGGTTTATCACTGGTTGATAGATAATGCAATAGCTGAATATTGKGGTAGAGAACAAAGAATATAGAAGCCTGGAAATTTAGATTCTAGCTGGGCTCTTCGGTTTTGCATCTAAACCCTGGAAGTTTGGAGCTTTTTTCCACCCATACGTAAAAGTTTTAGTATAAAATGGCCTTTGATCAGAATTCAGTACCCAAAGATCTGCGCCCATTGAATATTGTTAGAAATGTTGTTGAGGACCCGCGCATTGCCCCAATGGCCACATCCGGGAGGCTCATTGAAGGGTTTTATGGAAATCCGCCTCGTGATGTTGTTAGCCCTAACTCCATTCCTGCTGTGTACTATCCTGCTACCGTGCCGGAAGCTGGGTTTGTTGGTCTGGGCTTTACAGGCAATGGTGCTGTTCCTGTGTCTACCCCAGCTCCTGTCCCTGGGGTTGCAGGCTGGGTTCCGTGTGTTGCTCCACCGCCACCTCCTCCTGGAATTGTGGTCACTCCTAGTCCTGGGGTCAATTCAGCAGGTGGATCTCCCCATAGGGCCACCTTTGGAGCTCGGCTTACAAGTACTGCTTCTGATCAGGCTAGCGATGAGGGAACAGAAGATTCTATGTCAGGGAGGAAGGTTAAATTCATGTGTAGTTTCGGAGGGAAAATACTGCCTAGGCCGAGTGATGGGGCATTGAGATATGTTGGTGGGCAGACTAGGATTATTAGTGTTAGGAGGGATGTGAGTTTTGATGAATTGGTTCAGAAGATGGTTGATACATATGGACAGAATGTCGTGATTAAGTATCAGTTGCCCGAGGAAGATCTTGATGCCCTTGTGTCAGTTTCTTGTCCAGATGATCTTGAGAATATGATGGACGAGTATGAGAAGTTGCTTGAGAGGTCTTCTGATGGATCAGCTAAGATGAGGGTATTTTTGTTTTCTGCTTCTGAGGTTGATTCTGCTGGTATGGTGCACATTGGCGACTGGCATGATGGTGGCCAGAAGTATGTTGAGGCAGTGAATGGGTATATAGAGGGCAGTGGCAGGGTTGGAATCTCAATGAAGGAGAGTACAGCCAGTTCCACGCAAAGTTCTGATGTGAATGGGACTGAAGTTGTTGATAGTTTAGGCCGCAGCCAGGGGGAGGTAATCGGCCCACCATCTACTGCTCTGCCATCACCTAGGGAGAATTTCACAGTTTCTCAAGAAGCAGTGACAACAGCSGTGAGTGCGGATCCAAGTCACGTAGTTCATGTTGATGCTTCTCCTTCTCCGGCGGCAGTGGGCAACTTTGGTCACCCACCTTTGTCCGCTCAATCTGAGAACGAGTTGGAGAGATCTCTGCCCATTGGCCCACAGCAGCCGCAAATGGGTCCTGAATTGCTCCAAACTGGGACAACTTTGCCCTCAGCTTCACCCTACCTGCAGGCTTTTGTAGATCCCCKCCAGGAAACCTTGACCCGTGCTGATTATGTTCAGGCTCCCTCCCATATGGGTTTTCCTACGCAGCTCTTGGGCACTGTTGCRCCTGTATTCACACAGCCACATATGACTCCTGGTGCAACCCAACAACAGTTTATCCCTACGGTTCACATGACCATGCTTCCTTCCTCTCATGTTAGTATGAATCCAAATTTGGTTCCGTCGCTTGTTCAACCCCAACAGATTAGATTGGAGCCTTATCCTGGTGAAAGCTCATTGGGGCAGAGGGTAATCCATGTCCCTGCTGATCAAGGATATAATGCATATCATTCTCCAGTTCCTCCTGCGGTGCTAGGAGGAGCTTATGGCTGGCATCAAGTCCCACAAGCAGAGCAGGTCTCATATTCTGATGSCCACATGCCCCACCAACAATCAATGGCTCCTGAGAAATTCACCAGACTTGATGATTGTTTTATGTGTCAAAAGGCATTACCTCATGCACATTCTGATACAGTAGCACAAGATCAGAGAGAAAGCCCTGTGAGCACAATCTCTGATTCAAGATCAATTTATCATAGTCTGCGCTTAGATGACAGAGGGCGTCCAATCAATAGGGCTTTGAATGCTGGAGCCCTTGGGGAAGCTGCTGTTGAACAACCAGGATCTGGGCCTCAATCAAGAGTTTTAGGCAATCTTAATCATGAAGTTGGGAACCTTCAGTTTGATGGCAATGGTTTGCAACAGAATATAGAGGGACAGTATGAGAAAGAAAGAGTTATTCACGAAAAGTCGGAGAATTCTGAGTTTTCTAGATTGCCATTTCAACAGGGTGTAGGGATCACGAGTGGCATACAATCTCCTTACAGTGTATTCGTGAGAAATATTCCTCAACCTTCCCGTGATAATGTTGTCCAGCCAGTCCTGAATCCAACTCAGTACCAAGTCAAACAGGATCCTGTGATGAGCAAACCAACTAGTGGTGATACCCCTCCAATTGGTGGCATGGCTTTGCAGTCATCAGATCATTTGGTTGATGAATCTCCAAAAGACTATTCTGGTAATATTCCTGCCTCTATCCCTGTAGAAGATAATATGAAGTCATATGCCTATGACCATCTCAGACAGATCGATGGAAGGCTGGAAAACCTCAGGTTGAGCACTTCTGAAATGTTGACCAATAATGAGCAGAATAAGTCACCAACTGACAACCCCAGGAGGGAAGACATACTGGACAACAGACCACAGCATGTTGTTGGCAGGGAGGCATATGCAAATGAGTCTTCTTATGCGCATAACTTGCGACCAGCAGAATCTTATGAGGTGGCACAGTCGCCTCTTTTAGCTAATCCTGGCATGTATCCTCATTCGAAACTTGGAGTATTTTTTGTCCCAGATCATACATCTTACAACCCTGTGATTTCTGGCGTTGATTCTGCTCATACAACTGAAAGAATTGCACCTATTGGTGAAAGGAGGGATAATCCTCCAAGATTCCAACCAAATATTGTCTCCACTGGTGTTGAAGCTGTTTTATTGGATGGAAATACATCTTCTGTTTCTCCATCTTATATGGTTGGAGACMTACAGGACGACCCAAACTCACTATTTAGCAACCAGGATCCTTGGAATGTGCGTCATGAGACTCATTTTCCTCCACCTAGACCTAGCAAAATTCAAATTAAAAAGGAACCTTTGGGTACAAGGGATCCTTCTGGTGACAATCGTCTTGAAAATAACGTGGACTTGTTTATGGGCAATACTATGGGATTAATCACAGATATGCGATTAGATGATGGAGTCAGTCAGGCCATCAACAATTTGAACTCAGATGGCAGTTTGGAGCATCCGAAGCCAAATAAAGGTTGGGATTTCTCTTTTTCCTTGTTTTTTTGGCTTTATCTATGGCTAGATCTTGCACGCTTCTTAGTGCTCATTTGTTTTTTTTCTTGAAGGCTCTGCTGAGGAACAGATAAAGCAAGAACTACAGGCTGTAGCTGAAGGTGTAGCAGCTTCTGTTCTCCAGTCTTCTACACCTTCTAATCCTGATTTATCTGGGCATGGGCGGAGCGAATCACCTTCTACAAGTCAACAAAATAGTGATGTGCAGAATATTGATAGAGGAATGCAGAATGTAGATAAATTTGATGTTAGTAAATCTCCTTCTCTCATAATCTCATGTCTTTTTATAAGCATGTTACCTTCTATCACTTCTATATTACAACAGTTTTATGTTCTTATCTAGGAGATCAAGGGTAAATTGCCAGAGAAAACAAATATTGGATATCCTGGTTCTGATAGCCTTGGCCGCTTACAGGTGAGGATTTCCCACTTCTTGTATTTAAGTTATTTATCTTTTGAATTTTATTGCATGATTCTTAGATGAGCCTCTTTTCGTACTCTTTTATGAGTAAACAGATCATTAAGAATAGTGACCTTGAAGAGCTACGAGAACTGGGATCTGGTACATTTGGAACTGTTTATCATGGAAAATGGAGGGGCACGGATGTCGCTATAAAACGAATTAATGATAGATGCTTTGCAGGGAAGCCTTCAGAACAAGATCGCATGGTATGTCACCTCATATAGCACGGATGAGCTTGACTTAATTATTTTATCAGTTGTTTAACTTTATTTGTCATTCTTTTTATATTTGATTTGTTAGAGAGATGATTTCTGGAATGAGGCAATCAAGCTTGCTGATTTGCACCACCCAAATGTGGTGGCTTTCTATGGTGTTGTACTCGATGGTCCTGGTGGTTCTGTTGCAACCGTTACAGAATACATGGTTAATGGTTCCCTGAGGACTGCTTTGCAGAAGAGCGAGAGGTGCCGCAACTTTTCTCTTCTGCTTCCTTTTTAACCATCCTCTCCCAAGTCTTTCTTGTGATTCTTGCTGGCCTTCMTTGCATGCTGAACTCTTTTAATAGGAGCTGACTGCAATAAGCTTAACCAACTCTGGTTTCTATCATTCGCCTGTTTGTTGCAATATACTTCCCTCTCTTCTTCTTCCTTCTGTTCTGTCTTTATTAATTTTCAGTTATTTATTTGTGTTTGCKGATATTGGCAATTCCAATTGGAGAGCCAAGCAGTCATGCATATTACAATAACAGGTCTATGGCACATAAAATAGTACTTCTTTGCAATACTTCTATTTTAGGGCCCAAAGCTTATAGAACGGAAAACCCATGGGGAAGGGAAAATTAAAAACTAAGCCCGTAAGGAAATTAAATGTTTCTTGCAGCTGACCAAGTTGATGTTTAACATACTTACTTTAGGAAACACCAGACTCTGGAAAACTTATGTGCAAGATACTTGTTATGTGATGATTTTACGGATATATCAATGACTGCTTGCATGGAATGGTTATACATATGTGGATTCTCTGTGCATAAAAGCATAGCTGGTCTTATATTAGTGAGGTGTCAAGTCTTTCTACTTCTTTTAGCATATATATATTCATGTTCCATCAATCTGAATGTTTGGGGAGCCCATGTTTTGCGTTCAGCATGTTTAATGGGCACTTGTATAAGCCATTTATCAACTTAAATTTGACACATACTTAATTATTTCTAGGAATCTTGATAAGCGTAAGCGGCTCTTGATTGCCATGGATGTGGCATTTGGGATGGAATACTTGCATGGGAAGAATATAGTGCATTTTGACTTGAAAAGTGACAATCTATTGGTTAACCTCCGTGATCCGCATCGCCCAATATGCAAGGTCAGTTATTTCTGGAAACTTCTTTGATTTGTAAATTTGCTTTAATTCGCATCTTCACCATGGATATGCAGAAATAAGCGTGTTTTTTAATTTCATAAATTTCTTCCTCAAGTACAATGAAAACCTATTGGGGTATTTGGGGAAAAGGCTGCAAGTGTTCTTTAGCAAAATATTCTTGATTCATGATCATATAAAACATAAAATAGAATAAAATTTGAGGCAAGTCCTTTTGTAGAGGATTTGCTGCTAAATGCTATCTGATACTGAAATTTAATTSTTGGMTCAATACAAGTGCACCCTAAAATTCATGTAAAAATTACGATCCGAAGAGATTATTTATCCTTCAATCACGAGACACTGATTTGTTGTGTATTATTGTTTACAATCTCCCTTCAAGCACTCTTTGCTGTCTCAACTCTCTCCTGCTAAGCCTTTCTTGAGTGAAAGAAAGGAATGGAGGAAAAAACAAAATGTTGGTTATAATTTAAGCTCATTCGTCCTTCCTTGTTGCTCACTTCAATATTTTTCTTCAGCAAATTTCCTGCAAATAAAGCTTTTTCTGGGATTTAGGACAATATATGCCTATTGCATGTCCAATATATGTGGCTTCTCATTTTGGGGAATAACTTTTTGTACTTAGCTTTCCTGGAAATTGGGCATCATGAAGAGCTGCCTTGTACATTCAGAACGGATAGGCATCATTTGCCCTTTTTTGGGTACTTAAAACTTTTAGACAAGATTTATATTATTAGGCAAGAAATGCATGATAAATCATACTACCTTTTTGTTGCCCCCTTCCCCCTCCCAACGCAATCTGGGATTCTTATGTGCCCTTTTTATGTGTATCTCCATTTCTTTTATGATCGTAGCAGGAAAGCAGCATTCAATTTTTTACATTTTAATTTTCTTTMTAGGTTGGTGATTTGGGGTTGTCCAAGGTGAAATGTCAGACATTAATCTCAGGTGGCGTGCGTGGCACACTTCCTTGGATGGCACCAGAGCTTCTTAATGGCAGCAGTAGCCTCGTTTCTGAAAAGGTTTTGGATCTAGCTGATTTTCTTTTCATCGCCTTGCTCAATCCTGCTCATTGGTCCCTTCCTTTGCRTCTTTTCTAAGTGTACTTGGGTATGAGAGATAACTGAGGGCATCATGAAATAACTAACACTATAATGGTAACAGTAATACAATTGACATAATAATCATGGCTGTTTCTTTTGTCATATTGTATTCTGGTGTTTTTAGGTTGATGTTTACTCATTTGGCATCGTCATGTGGGAACTGCTTACTGGAGAAGAACCATATGCAGACTTGCATTACGGTGCTATCATTGGTAATGTTGTCCACATGGATATCAAATCTTGATTAGTGCTTGTGCTATGTGCAGCAACAGAACTTCTTGTTATGCTCATTCTATATATTCAATGGCAGGTGGCATTGTAAGCAACACATTGCGGCCACCTGTGCCAGAGTCCTGTGATCCAGACTGGAGAGCGCTAATGGAGAGATGCTGGGCAGCAGAGCCATCAGAAAGACCAAATTTCACTGAGATTGCAAATGAGTTGCGGTCTATGGCATCAAAGCTTCCCCCAAAAGGCCAAAATCAGCAGTCATCTTCCTCTAAACAACCTCAAGTTAAAAGTTAGAAGYCAAAAGGATTTTACTTGAACCTTACTATCATATCTCTCAAGTTTTACACAAGTTTCAGATTCCAGGCTGGTCCTGTTAGTTTAGCTCAAATATATGCGAAAAGGAATTTGTTGGTTTTCCTCCCTTAACAAGGGACAAATTGTTTCTTCATATGGATGAGACGTGATGTGGGAACATGTACATCCTTAGATGTGTACCCTTTTCTTACATAAAGATTTTTATTCATTTCATATGAAATTGACATGCTACTTCACTTACTTTCTTTCAATTACTAAATGCAGATCTTTATGAATGTTTCAACATACCTTGCATTTCCAGGTATTTCCATGCTGTGGTGGCTGATAAATCTTAAGGGTTCATTTATGATTGCTTTCTCTAATTTAATAAGAAGTTTTCGAAGTAAAAAATAACTTCCAACGTAAAACAGTGTTGGATGAAGTTGATAACGTTTAACTGTTTTAAAAACAGTTATAAAATCGAGTTTTTCAAGTTATAAATACTGGATAGTTCTCATCTGTCTTMCTTTAGATAAGGCCCCAGGCTGCCAAAAAAAAGGAATCTGGACGCGTTTCTATCGCGRGTGCTTGCATTGTACTACCAGTCTTTACTGGATAGTTCAATAGTCGGCCGGGGAAAGAACACATCRTAAGTCATAACCCATTCACGCCATAATAAAAATTAAGCCTTTATCATTCACGYAACTMTTATCTAGCAAAACCGGTCAAAACTCCATTCGTTCTTTCTTTGAAAGTTCCTCTTTTTCCTGCTTCAAATCCCTTTCTTCTTTGCCTAATCATGTTCATCTCTGTATTTATTTGCTATGCCTAACATTTTCTCCCCCCCACACGCGTAAACACGGGCTACAAACATATATATATATAGACAAGTCGTGTTGTGTGCCTTCTTCATCAGCAAGAACTATTTCTTCATTGTTCACGGATAGAAAGAACACAGCAGTTCAAATAAATGGCCAGAGCTGAGGAGAAACAGGGCTTCATGAGCACATATTCGCCTATAAGGGAGAACGAGCAAGAGGATCAAGATGCTAATGACTTGGAAGAAGCTGTTTCCGGCAGCGGTTGCGGGTGCTTTAAGCTCTGCTGCTTTGGATGGAAACAAAGCAAACAAGAAAGCAAGTACCTGCTGCAGCAGAATGATGGAGAGAAAAGAGAAGAAGATTCGTGGTTAAAAGACAAATTCAAGAAGTTAAAGGAGTTCTCAGAGCTTGTGGCAGGGCCTAAATGGAAGACCTTCATCAGAAAGATTGGCAGGTATTGTAATCCCAAGAAATCAAGAACTCAATCCATGTACAGCCCACAGAGTTATGCTCTCAACTTTGATGATGGTGTGGAAGAGGATGATATTTTCGTCAATTTTTCAACAAGATTTTCAGCTGTTCTTTCTACTGATCAACAAAGGMGAAGCAGTTCATAATATCTCAAGATTTGTTTGTGCTTCGATCGATTCAATCCATGTTTCATAAGCGTTCTCTTCAATTCATGAATTCTTTTGTCTGGTGATGTTTTGTCCTTCTACTGGACTATTATCAATTGAATCTCCATGACAAATCACGCCCAAGTCCTGTAATAAACCAACCATGTTTTACAATTTTGCATTTCTGCATATGGTTTTTACCATATAGTTCTTTACTAWAACCAGTCCTGAACCGATAAAAACCCAAATTCGCATCCGGCTGGWGGCTCTGCTAAGGCCCTATGCGAGAGAGACGGCAGATAGCCGCCTTCTTGACTCAAAATGTCCAGCTTGTGGTACCTAGAAGCCTGCAGCTAAATATCTATTTTGACCAAAACCTGAACTTGCCAAATCAAAGAACTTTATTAGAAAAGTAAAAAAAATATCCAAGAATTGGACGAATTGTTCTTCAAATTTTCAAAGAGCAAAAGTTGACTTTTGTWTGAATGTGTCTTGAAAGTTCGTAGGATATAACACTTTGACGGCAGCCAGCACATCTATAGGTCGCCTGAAGAGAAGAGGTGAAAATTAAAGGCTGTTAAGTTATCAAGAAAATGACAGATATCAGYATCATATCAGCATTGTAGTCATAAGACGACGATTCTTTAGGCAATAGCAAAAAATCAAAGATTCTGAACGGCTATAGACTTGGTGTGTTCGGTCAACCACGGGTGCAAGTAACTGGAAACAGCTCCCAATCAGAATAAATCAAGTGAAAAAAGGCAAAAACCAGCAGTGGTATCATATATTATTGTCTCTTTAGAGTATAATCTACATAGAATTCCAGAGCTGCATATAAACCATAGAAGCAGGACAAAAAATTACAAAACAAAAAACAAAACTGATCTGGATTGAGAACCTCCCACGCTCCTAGCGGCATATTGTTTACATACACAACCTCAGAATGACTTAATGCTACAGCAGGCAAAGATATGGGCTAACACATGAACTTTCTAATCTAAAATGGCTTTCATTGGCATTCAGATCAACCACCACCTATTGCTCGATAATGCTTTGGTGTCTTTGAACTCTTCGGCAATCTCTGGTTCCAAGTGATTGTGGTAGCTGCTTGTGCAATTTCAGTTGATCAACTGGCAACTGAGGTCAAACAAAAAATTCTCCAAGGATGTCTATTCACTTTCAATTTCTCGATTCACATGAACTGCTCGTTGCTTGATTTTTCACCTGCACTACTTTTTGACGAAGCCAACGTTGACATAGAGTACTGGAAGTATCAAAATTTCCAGAAACAATGAAAGTCGATCAACATACCTCTTCCTTTTGCTCTTCTGTGAAGAGGATGAGGAGGGATTGCTATGCCAGTTTCTTTTCCTCTGGTTGATGAACCAATTATTGATCTGTTTCAGTTGCAAGCCAGTTTCCTGCACTAATCTTGCTTTGTCTTCCTCCTAAAGAAAAGTACGAAGTTTAAGAAAAATACTATACTATATGGGGTTTTTTAAATTATAGTAAAGACGCGATTTGCGAATAGTTACTGTTGGATAAGGCCACTTGGAATGTGATTGCCACCAAGCTTTTAGGAGGGATGTAGTGTCGCCAGGTAGTTTTCCCGCTCTCCTTTTACGTAAAATTTCCTCTCTGATGTCCACAATCTTCTCCTTGTAACCCTATAAATTACTAAACCAGTTAACTATATGAAACAAATAAAAAGGCCAAGCCATCATAAAAGTAGGATAAATGCATTTCCTACCTGCTTGAGCTCGTGCTTCAATTCCTGTCTAACTCGTTCCATCAAAGACCGCTCACTTTCAGTGGGTGTAAGAGGACCAAATCCCATGCTGTCTTGACCATCCAAACTTCCCTCAAACAAGTTAGCGTCACTATCTGCCAGATCTTCATCATCATCAGACATAGTAGCTCCTGTTCCTTCACTTGGTGCGACTCCTATCCAATTTTTYGCATTAGATTTATGAGGTCCAAAGCCAGGAATAAGGATGTATAGATCTCAGCATTATTAAAAAGATAGTCTAACAGTTAGATATAAATAATGTGGCTGACGCATCCTAGTYAAGAGCAGGGTGTTAAAAACAATGTATAGACAGGTAATAATAAAACAAGAAACTCAAATCATTAAGGAATAAAAACATAAATTAAATCATAATGACACACGGTTAAAATCCTATAGGCAAAACCAAAGAGACTTCAAGCAACCATTCTGCATGGGTGTTCTAACTTACGAGTATGCCTCAACAGRTAATTTAAGAAGGGGGCAGAGTTCAGTTTATAAACATAATTTCCAGTTATTCCCACAAAAATCCAAAATTAATCATCATACAGAAACACTCTTCAAGATGACTATTTTTATCCCATGAGGTCAGTTTTGAGCCAGATATTAACCAGAATATTGTTGATTGTGCAAATTACTCATCATTGAAGAAAGAAGAATTTCTAGAAATATAACAAGGCTTCAGAAGACCAGGCTGCTGGCAAGTAAGCTGATATTCAACTCAATCCTAGATTGCTCTTCAGCTCTTCCCAAGTTTGAGCTCAAGAAGAAATCTGAGTGCTGATAAGCAGAAATATATTTAGTCAACTATGACGAGTCTAACTGAGCCTTATTYGGTACCTGCTACACAAATACATTCTTTTTCAGGAAATATTGTGCTAACTATTCATGTGGGAATGTGTATTTCATTTTTTGACATGTTATATGTGCAACATCTGCATGTATATTCCCTCAAAAGGATTGAYTCAATTCATCTTGATTTAGAATTCTCCATAAACCCATTAGGTGAAGCTTAAAAGTTAGGGCTCAAGCTCAAATACTAAGATGTTGGACTCAGTTCAGTTTCACTCCGTCCTATACACAACAAACTCAAAAGTTGTGTGTCAGTCCATGAATATTTTTCAGATGCAAACTAACTGGAAAGCAATCACTTGCTGCCGTTATTCTTCAGTTTTCTGTTGAATCCTATCTAAAATAGCAATTAGTGACAATTAATGTAGATGGCATGTTTCATATGCATTCATTTAATCAATGTAGATGATATGTTTCATGTGGTTTCATTTCTCCGCATATTTATAACTAGTTGAACATTTCAATTATATGTTGCAAAGAGTTTACGAGAGCAGGGATGAAAAAGGAAATTGGTAAAAGCAGGAAGAAGGTTTGTTCCGACCATATAGATGAAATTCAGAAAATTCAAAGAGTTAGTCTTTGTAAACTACGCTTCCAAATTGGTGAACTGGATGATGCTAGTAAGGGTAGCACCAAATCCTTAGACATGGATCACTTTAATTGTATAAGTAAAACTACAGAAGGAAAATAAAAAATTCAGAAGTTCTTTTCCWTTGAGAATAATAAAAAAAGTTCACCTGTTAAGCTCTGCAAAGATTGCTCAAGCTCCCAACAAGCCATGACAGCTTCCATTGCATGGACGCGGACATGTTGCTGCAGTTGTTCTTTGAAGGAAGACAGCAAGAGAACATAATGTGTCTACATCAGAAAATGAAGAAAAAAAAAAAGATCAAAGAAGAAAAAGGGGCAAAGCTCCGAGGAAGAGTGTTAGAAGTAAACTTACTGTGTCATTATATTAAATAGAAGAATAAATTTGTGAAAAATATAAAAGGACTTGTAATCCATGTAAACCGTTATACAAGACTTGGTAACACGTTATGCTACACTTATGGTAGGACATGTCGAATGAAACATCTAGCAGGTCAGAAGATATTGCAGATATCAAGACATATTAAACAACCTTGAAAATTCAGAGACTCGACAAAWTAAATGAATAACTACAAGGAAATGAACTTATTATGCTAGAAGAGGACCACCTTTCCTTAATAAGGAAAGATAATCTAGTGAATCTTGAACAGATGAATGGAAGGATAGAGAGGAAATTTCATGATAAAAGACAAATTGAAAAACAGGTTCAATCTTCAATTAAATTTAGAATAAGAGGGTTAAAATTTCATACAAATCTTGCTCTAGTGAGAACCATGATCTGTAAAATTCTTGAACATGCATGCCACTTATTCAGAAAAAGATTAAAAAAGAAAGAAAAGCCCAAACATCAGCATTTATTTTCTATAATTATAGGGACGAGTTTAAATTCTAAGAATGTAAATGTTTGGAATATGAACAAGAATTATGAAGTAATATTGACAATTTCTTAATTTATATGGACATAGAAAGCCAGTCAATCAGAAGCAATAAAACCAGCTCACTTTGCTTGTATCRGCAAAGCTAAAGAGCCACACAAGCCAATTCAATTTAATTCATTTGACCCACAAAACTTCTAGAGATATATATAGGTTATTGCAGTTTATTTTATTCAATTTTCTGTGAGATATTCCTTTTCAAGAAATAACTATGTTCAACACGTGACATAGAGAATTTAGAGACATTGTTCTCTCATAATTCAGTATCGCTGTTGATTCTTGGTAAGTAAATTTGCACAAATGAGTATCATATGATGCACAAATGAGAATCATATAAACTCTTAACGGGAAACAAAGATCATTTCCTTATTACCATAGTTCTCTTGTAGATATTTGGAGTTCGTCCGTGTTCAGAATTGCAACAACTTCCAACCACTATTGCTAGAGAGAAAAAGGATATATATTACATCAACAAAGAGATTCCCCAATACACTGACAAAGTTAAGCTTCAATTATTGTTGTACTGAAAACAACAATTCCTCTTCTGAGGCGACAGCCCGATATTCCAATAGTTATCACAATTTGAAACAGACGCTTTTCCCTAAGAATCGATTCCTCCATGAGAGTATCTTTATGCAGCAGTATTCTGAGCCTTACCTGGAATTTGTTCAGTCCTCAACAATTAAAATTCTTCTGTCTTTCAGCGCTAGACCAGGATACACCCTCTCCCCACCCCCCCGCCCCCCCCCGCCCCAAACAAAAAAAAAAAAAAAAAAAACCCAAAAAGGAAATTAACGCAATAGGACAGAAAATAGCATGCATGATACACAATTGAAAGCACATCGATTAGATTGAGTGTCAGCAATATCAGCACATAATATGAGTGAGATTAGCATTCTCAGATCCAGCCAACTTGAAAACTTACATTTGAAACTCAACATAATATACAAAAATAAGAAAATTCAAACCTTTCATTTCAACCTAAAAAATATACTATTTTCCCTCTCTAATGTGGATACACATAACAACAAATCGATCTATTGCAGACTCWGTCCAGCCTAATACTCATTTCAATAATTCTAAAGTATACGGACAAAAAACTGAATTCATCACTAGACCAACACAAGCAAACTCCATCATTCACAGAGACAACTTCCAGTCCTTTATGCTTCACCAGTTCAAACTACAATTGAAAGCTTGACTTACCGACTCCAAAGCTATGTTCTATAAAAAATTGATTTTTCACTTGAAAATGAAAAAAAAAAAAAAATAGAAGTGTTGAATGGCAAATTTACATAGCATTAGCCATGAGTCATGAGGAAAATTAGTTGAAGTCTTCTCAGCAATTTGTAATCAATCATCTTTAAAGAAGGAAGCCTTCCGTGCATAGAATCACTCGTATTGTATAGGACCAAAAAAGAAAGGAAAGGAAAGGAAAGGCAATAATAATTTTGAAACTAGAAGATGATAAAACTCGACCGAAACACATCTTCCAAAATTTAGGGGTGGAAGTTGTTTAAAACTCCAATTATTCTCCAGAAAGGGAGAAGGGTTGATCAAAATTTGCGCTTGAATCATAAAATCACAGTTTTCTTGAAGATAATAGAAGGAAAAAGAAAAAAATTTGAACCTGAAACTTGCAGCAACTAAGAGCTTAGAAACAAGTCAAAGCCATACCTAAACCAATAACTTCATGCACTCGTAACAGAGTAATGGAATTAATTAAAATCATCAACATACCATGAATTGATCAAGCTCTTTATCATCAAGAGCTTGCTGCTGAGGATCGTGTCCATGACCCCGAAGCACGGCAGAGTACTTGGCCACAACATGCTGAGACTGCGCCAGTTGCGCGTCAATCCTCGGCAGCTGGTCCACCGGCGTGGCTATTCTCAAACAAGACACATGCGCCGCCAACAACTGATCATACAATGGATGGTTAAGTATCTCCGCCTTGCACTTCTCTCGCTCCCAGTCATCATTCAGTACCTCAGCCGCCGCACCACCTTCGCCATTATGATCACCTCTACTACTATTATTATGATGATCCCCGAGTTTCTTATGAATATTCATCGGCTCCAACTGGACGTCGTCGTTAGACGTGGTATTAGAAGCCTGGAGCTGGTGCAGAAAATTGCTAGTAGCGGCAGCGTCGGCAGTAGTGGTTGTCAAGTGATGATGGCGGAGAATTGAGCTGTTAAGAAGCCAGGACGGCGGTGAAGGATTGCCGGCGACAGCTGCGGAGGTAGGAGTATCCGGCGGTGAATGGATAGAGGAACGTAACACGGACGAGGAGTTTTGGTGTTGATGTTGATGGGGTTCCCCAAAGTGGTGGTGGTGGTAGTGATGGTGGTGGTGGTGCTGCTGCTGCTGCTGGTGGTGTTGGAGTACCATTTCTTGAGAATGAGAGAGGTGGTCCTCATACGCCATTTGTACATTACAATTATTACTCTWCTTTCTCTTYCTCTTTCTCTTTCCTTTTCCACAGCTCCTTCAAAGTCATCATTATATATTACCATACAACTATGCATTCCTTTCTCTCTCTCTCTCTCTCTATATATATATGTGTATGTATATATATATATGTATATATGTACACTACGATAATCGCAGAGAGAGACGTGAACGTAGAGGTAGATGGAGACAGCGTTTGCTACAAAAGGAAAGACTCTTTTTTTCATTTTCACCCCAATAAAAAACATTTTCTTGCAGTTCGGTACACCTAAGAATGCACCACGTCCATAATATCAAAAAGAATTTCCTCTTTTTTCTTCTTTTGGCAATATCAAGTACATAAAACCTTTTTTCCTTCTCTTTTCTTTTCTTAATTCATTTGAAAAAGTAGCTTGACACATAATATTATTCAAATAAAAAGGAATATTATGAATTAAATTTATATACAATATCCTATTATAAATAATATAATAAAAAATATATTTTAAAGTATCTACTAAAAGTATCTTCAATATAATATTAATTATAGCATTCCAATAAGTAGGTGGTTTTGCAGGACGGGGGACAGGGGCAGAAGCTCTTGGAGGGCAAAGCTTTCTTTGGTCTCTGATAGTTTTACAATTAAAAAATATTTATTTACAATTTGCATATTTTTAAATATTTTAATAGTTAAAATATTATTATATTTATTTTAATTACATGTCGCGGTTTGAATAATTTTCCTATTTCGAAATATTTATCACATTATAAATTGATAAAATATTTAATGACATTTTCTCAATTTATCATTTATTAATATTGTAATAAAATTAAAAAATTAAAACATTAACATTTCACATAATTAATGAAAGGAAGTCCTATACAATTCATTTTGGTAGAAATAATAAAACTCATCTAATGAAAATAGCAGAGAGGAAAGAATTAGTCCTTGAATTGAAATAATAATTAATTTATTAATGATATTAAATAGAATTAGTTTATCATTTCCATTTAATATCATATAGAATTTGAGAAATTTTTTACCTACGTACACAATTTTATTAAGACACGTAAATTAAATGAAAATAATATTTTTGAGATATTCTCATTGTTGTTGTATTTTTGTGAATGATTGGGGGGGGGAATTTTGAAGAAAATGAGAGAGTGGGGGTGTAAGTGTAAAATATAAATTGGGGGCACCGGTAGGAGGATGACTTCGGAAGGTTGGAGCGACGTGGATAAATCCACGTGGATTAATTTTTTAAAAAAGTATTTTGTTCTTCTTCTGGGGTCTACTTTCCGTGTACCTTTTTCGATGTTTCGAGATTTAGAATGGAGAAAAAGTTTGTTATCATTGATGAAGGGCGAAAGGAAATGTGCCGATTATCATGCATGGATGTCTCCGCCATCTTCTTTTTTATTTTTTTAATTCATTTTATTAATGCTCTTCTAATTTTTCTTATTTGTTTCATCATACTTATAGTTGGCTTTTTTTTTTTCTTCTCTTTTGTCAGCTCAGGAAAAGAACCTTTGTTTACATATGGTGAGACCATTACCTCTAAATATTTATTTATAAAAGTGTATTAAAAGAATCTTTTATTTTAGATAAGTTAAATATTATGCCTTCGTATTTTTGGATTGAATGAATTAGAATTACGTTGTGATGTAAGAAATATTAAAAAATTATAATCTCATTCGTATATTTTTATCGAACTAAAGATGTACTTAAAAATTCAGTAAACAAAATTAGGTTGAAAAATGAATGATTAAGATAAAAAATGAAAAAAAGAAAGGAAAATATTAGCAAAATAGCATGTGCAACGATGAAGAATGGAATGATGGTTGCATGATCATTATACATACAAATGTTTATTTGTTGATTTTAATGTATTAAGGATTTTTTAATGAAATTGTACGTAACTTGTGTTAGGAGGAAATGTGATAAAGAGAACTCACAACTATCATTTTTTTAACCCCACAAAGAATGTTGATTTATATATTCCTCCCTAAAGTTTTGATAAAGTCAATTAGGAATATTGTCGATTTTGACCATATATTACAAATTATTCTCGTGAGTGATAATTGAATTTCGTAAATAGAGAGAAAAATCTAGGATTCCTGAAAGAGATGGTGAGTGCGAGAAATGGATGAGTGAGAAGAGTCGAATTTCTTACGTTATGAGTATTTTTTAAAATATATTGTTCAAAATACGATTATAATGGAAAATTTGGATGATTTGTGTTTTATCCAACATCTAATAAACACTAAATGAACGGTGAAATGTAAAAAAAAAAACCCTTTAATTATCAACAAAAAATTTATTTCATTAATCCTATGGATTTGTTAGCTATTTCCCCTCTTTTCTAAAATGCTGCCCTATTCAACAAATACACAAATGAAACTCAAGAGGTATATCTTTTTCATTTAAACTTTAATAACTAACCTTCTCATAGACAAATGAGCGTCTAATAATGATGCATGACTCTCGTGACTCATCATTACTTAAATACATGTAATGCAACAATTTATATAAAGTCAAATATTTTATATACACTCCATTAATTAAAAGTTTAATTGAGAATCGAATTAAAAAAAATTGATCCGCTTAAAATGAGATTAAATGATAAAAATATTTAAAAAATAAAATAATAATTCTCATTAAACATACGCGGATAATCCCATCTCGTAGCTCCGTCACGGTTCCACCATTCCTCACCCGCCTGCCGGAAAGCCGAAAGGGAAGACATAGCAGAAGAACCTGGGAAAGATGAAAGGGACAGCGCGGGAAACAGTGATGACACAGCGGCAGTAGCTATCGCCAGCCCTCTCCTGTCATTACAAGACATAGTAGCTCTTCTCTCCCTCGTTAGGACAATGACACCAACTCCGTCTTCTTTCCACGAGTCACGCTCTCCTTTCATGGGACCACTTTGAATCACGCGCCCCCTGATTAGCAGAGCCAAGTCAGCAACCCTCATCCCACGTAGGAAGGAAAAAGAAATCTATGGGACCATCTAATGGACCCCACACAAACCCCTCATCTTCTCTCGACTCTTGAACTCTGACCAATTCTTGCTACGACTTTTTGCGTGCGTCGGTCTGTGACTCACAGGTGGGCGCCGGCGGCTAAAGTCACAACTGGGTCAGGAACCGAAGCGAAGCAGCTACTGCTGCTGCTGCGGCTGTTGTGTACTGTTGGGCCTGGAGACACGAGCCCTAACTCATTCACTAGCTGATTTCTAATAGAGTGGGCCCACAGAGTTTGGTGACTGTTACGGTCTTATTTGTCTTACCACGTGTCCTGACCTGCTTTGGTCCCTACCTACTTTCCATATGCCCTGCCGTCACTGSGACGGCAATTATTTATTCCGTCCATCGAACGAGTGCTACTCTACTACAGTGTCCACACCATTCTTACGAGTCAACCACCCAATCACTAAAGGTCATATTCATATTCAGCACATCATCCCAAAGATTTTCCTCTAATTATTTCTTTTCTTTTTGAGGAATTAAGAAAAATGGTCGGCATCTTATTACCTTAGTGACTCTCAAGCTTTTAATTCCTCTTGTCCAATCTTTCACAACTTCATTTTTGTCCACGGCTTGGAAAGAGGCCATTGAGCCAAATCAATAAGAAAAGCTCAATTATATTAAAGATGTATATTAAGTTGAGATGATACTGTAATACAAATTGCATTCGTACATATTTATATATAAGATAAATAATTTTATAAAAATTATCGGGTTTATATTTTTTCGCAACAAAAGTCAAGAAAAACAGGTAAGAAATCATAGTCCTTGTATAGTTGGCATAAACTTTGGTTGGTTAGAATTTGTAGGTTAAAAGGGATAAAAGCAACTGCTTAATCATTCGATAAATATKRTCGACTTATTCAAAACYCAAATGGAATTAGTTAATTAAGCAACATATTGTCTCTTTATGATCCTATGTTTTAGTGACAATCTTTCCTATGATTGCGATTGACATATATTTCTGCAAATATTTTCCCAGGAAGGAGGAAAGATGATTGGCTTGAAAAAGCTATTTATATATCTCCTAYTTGAGRGGAGTATACTAGTATTAGTGGCCATGGAAAACAACTGGACAGATCGAACAAACGTTGGACTTTGGTTGGAGATTTTTGTTTACAGATTACGTCGTACTCMGGAAAGGAGACTGAGGCCTGTTGTGGATCGCATTAAGCCATCATGCCTTTGATTAGCAAAAGTCCTTTTCCATAATCACTCCAATTGTGTAGTTATTCATAAGAGTGAGTTAGGTTTTTCTAGATTACGAAAAATATTATGTTAAGATGAATGCTACAATTTGTTTAATTTATTTAAATTTAATATGTAATTCGAACGATTAAAGTCGTTTATGAATTAATTATTGCTAAACAAAAGTATTATATAACGGAAATATCTTATCAATTACTTATTACTTACGAAAGAAAAAATTAAAGTTATTGACTGATGTTCATTAATTTTTCAATATAATGTCCCATGCTGGTATGACACCTTCTATCTTTTTCCCTCGGAGCAGAACGGCCACTAATGACCAAAACTAGGTTATAATATGGTAGTAGTGGAGGTGGCGGCCATTTTATATGTTACATCACTTCATACACACAACAAAGTCCATAGATACAAAGGATTTAGTTGAAAAGATCTTTAAGTGGACTTTGAGGAAAGAAATAGTTTTTGTTTCTTTTTTTTCTTTCCCCACATAATATGCTAATTTTCAATAGCTGCAAATCTTGATAAGCTTATTCGGAGTACTTGGGTTTGATTATTCCAAATTCGAGTCGAAAGGATCCATAAAAGAGAGAAAAATTCTCATATGAAACATTACTTCRAAGTATTAAATTACTTATMATTTCATACTCAACAATYATTGATTGAACCAAAYTACATTCAATGACTGAATAAAGATTTTTYRATAAATGCTACCGTCTCTGTTATAAACTCYCTAGTASTAATCATAATCACTCTAAACTCTCTTCTCCTTTCATCTTAGCAATTAACATTAACCTTTAGGAAAAGGTRTTTTTGGTGAGGTAGMAAGAGAAGAATAACGAAATGAAATGTGTTAGAACATTTGAAATCTTGTCTAATCGATAAGACTCTTTATTCTTATCATTTTAAACGAGGTAAGCAATGAGAGACCTAGAGGACCACCATAACTTGAAGAAGGAAGCTTCCCTTTTTGATACCAATATGCAAGGAGAACAAACATTGGCAATTGCCTTAGTGGTCCCTTCCATGGTTCTCACAAAAGTTGTGCGAAGCCATTTTCTTTCATCTCCAGAACCAATCCATCACAGGATGATCCCACAAGTTGCATTAACACCAAGATTTGAAACCATCTCCGTCCCTTCATGGCTCTGTCTTTGTTCCGTGTTCGTGTTACTTTGGCATCCCAAGAAAGCTTCTTCTTTAGACTTCCAGAGAAATGGTTGAAAATGAATACGAAAGCTTAAAATAGCAGCAGAAAGTCAGAATTATGGTCCCGTTTGGATACTTGTAAAATCGTCCTTGATGAAAAGTTTGAGGGTTTTTAACATTTTTCACTGTCTGCTCACTGGAGGTTTGCGTTCAGTACTAATAAACTCTCCGATGAAACCAGGCGATGATGTTTCATGGACAACAGTGTCTGATTCTCGATCGTCCTTGTTCTCAGAGACAGAGACGGTTGGCYTTTTTCAGCCTATCTAATAACACCTTGTTTAGCAATTTGTCAGTGGTCCCTTTCCTCTGTTCTTTGTCATTCTTATCTCTTTATCACGAAAACAAGTTTACGGCCCACCACCCTTWGGTAAAATTTTGATCGATACCTTGAGGATGAGTAGCAAATGAATGAGGTTGGGTTAGTGACTGTTACGGTTAAAATTACGGTTTCTMAATGGGTAACTGAGAGTTCTATCAGCACAGTTACAGTTACCTAATACTCCTATTTCTAGAGGGATTCTTAATGTACGAATACTTCTATATCCCGTGAATAATAATACCATGCAAGTTTAGATG
The DNA here is from genome assembly GCA_001752375.1 of Rhazya stricta. Taxonomy (NCBI): domain Eukaryota; kingdom Viridiplantae; phylum Streptophyta; class Magnoliopsida; order Gentianales; family Apocynaceae; genus Rhazya; species Rhazya stricta. Next base: position 771,273 of record MEJB01000009.1, read on the forward strand.
TACTATTGGGATAGCTCATTAATGAATGGCGTATCATGGAAGGGGTGATAGAAAGGATATTAAGAAAATATAGTAGAAGATTTATCACCTTGTTGGGCTTCATCTCTCTTCCTCTCTAGATGGATCCAGAAAAAACTTAATGAGCTGGTGTCAAGGCCTTTTCTTTTACACAGCAAAAAAAAAAAAAAAAAAAAATAACAAAAAAAGAAGATACTTGGCAAAATTGTAACTGGGCCAGGGCCAGGCGGGCCCAGGTAGCGACTGGTAATATAGAACACTCAAGCTAAGGGACAAGGCTTCTAGAGACATGCTTGGGCAACTAAAAGTGGGTTTGGAGGCATAAACGTACTTAAAGAAGAAACGAAGTTTCGTGTGTGTTTGAGGCTTTTTATTTATGACGGCAAATTAATTAATAAACTTTGAATTAAAAAAATTTCTCAAATAAGAATTAGATTCAGCTAAATCCATTTAGTTTTCCCTGAGACATGAGGTTTCAAAAGAAAAAGGAGTTAGGATGTTCATGCCAAATATAAAAATCGGATTTAAAATTTTTATCATAAAAATTGCATTGTGACTAATTGAGCGAATTACCTTGACCAAATTCGACTTGTAATAAACATTATCCTCATCCCAAACCCTTGCATAAAGTATAAGAAAAGAAATCATACTTTGTCTAAATGATATCTGGTCATGGAATTGAGATTTTTGATCTAGATTAGAGGGGAAGATGGGAATTTAAACACACCCCTCCACCCCCCAAACAAACTAAAAAGCATTGGGCTTTTTTATCACCAAAATATTGGGAGATAGAATGTATAGTACGAGAAAGATTTGAAGCTTTATATAAAACTTTCCCTCATCTTTCGATATAAAGAAGTTTTTAGCAGAGAGTATCAGATGACAAAAAGGTAACTAACAACTTAAGATTTGAAGCTTTATATAAAACTTTCCCTCATCTTCGATATAAAGAGTTTTTAGCAGAGAGTATCAGATGACAAAAGGTACTAACAACTTGGAGATTCCAAAAACAAAATGATGTCGAACTAAGGAAGTGAAGGGGAAAGAGTGGGCTTTGCAACTTTAAGTTCACCACAGTCACTGATATAAACCGTCTTGAGGGGCCTATTCCAGATTGCCCGTGCAGTTTTGGCTCTGCCGTCTCCGATGAACTCAGCAAAATCATTGTACTGCCGGATTCTTTCTCCTGGTTTATAAGTTGGGATTGATGCTATACTTGTTACCACGTCCAACCCTGCAGTTATCATGTCAAAGATTTCATATTGCAGGAGAGCCAGAGAAGTTCTCTAATGCAGCCTTTCCTTTCTGTTCTTTAGTTCTAAAGATTACAAGTATAGACATGAAACCATAGCTCTGCAAGTAATCAACTTTATGACTTATTATACTGATGTGCATATCAAATTACAGAGATAGTCACCTAACTGTTGCATTTCGTTCAACATTGAAATGTGAAAAGAAGATAACAAAATTAAGTAAAGGATCTTGTCACAAAAGCAAGTATAGTCTCCTGCCCTTGGTTATAAGCTAAGAAACAAGGAATCAAATGGATACTAGATCCTATTTATCCTAAATTTGGCATTGCAAACTTCTGGTTGATTATAATAGAATTACTGACTAAATGTAGGAACTTTTGTTGCCAAAGAAATTGAAGTTGTTGAATTCTAGTTTTAGAAGTAATCTTCAAGATTAGGGAGTGATCATTAGAAATCACCTTCAAGAACAGTTCCAAATACAATGTTCTTGGAATCAAGTTGAGGGCAAGGTCCTGGTCCAGTGGTGATCAAGAACTCGACATTGTGATAATTCGGGTTCAGCTTAATATCATCGTCATCATCATTCTCAGACAAACAAAGAGAAACAACTCCCGGTCTCGAGTGTTCCAGCAAGAAAGACTTTGAATCAACTGTTTCAGTGTTCCTAACCAACTCCAGTGGTGGCTTAACTTCTCCTTTATCTCTCCGTCCTTGTTTCCCCGCCATAAAGAACTGTCCCGGAAATATTTTCTGCACCAAAGTGCCCTTGTAGCTTGATCCAGAAGAGCCAGTGCACATGGCTTTGAAGTTGGACACTGTTATGGGGACAAGATTTCCATACAGGCCGAGAACAAGACGGCCTAATGATTCGCTGTCAGTGCAAAGAGAGAGTTCATCTCCCAATGTTCGATTCTGGAAGTAAGACGGGCARATACTGAAGTCCATGAAGACTCTGTCTGTGATGGTGGTGTCCCTTTGTGGGACGGTGGTTGAAGAGGAGGAAAGTGGGGTGGGGAGCGAGAAAGAAGTGGACAGGAAGAGGACAGAGCGGCGAGTGAATTGACGTTTGGCATGATGAGCAGGATTGTCTTGGTGGTGCGGGAGAAGAGGAGACGACGAGATATTTGAGGAGCAACCCATGATGACAACGGAACATGATGCAGAAAAGATTGAAAACTCGGACTCCCAGACAGAAAGAAGAGGTGATTATGTGGTATCTTTGGCTGCCACACAACCGAGTGAGGTGGGGACTACAAGTGCCCAGTTTCAGATGACGAAGTTATGGATAAAGGGGGTTGGTACTATCTTCTTTTTTTTTTTTTTTTTTTCTTTTGAAAACTGGAGTTGGTAATATCAATTTACTGAAAAATCAGGATTAGTTGAGGGGATCAAAGAGACCTTCGTAGTTCAGTTCCTAAAACGACTCTGTATCCTGTTACAGGGACTTCAAGATTAGACTCGATCTTTTTCGAGTTCTTGGTTCCTGAATCATCCCAATTTTACAGCTTTCAGGATTGAACTTTTCACTTCACTATTTCCAGGTTACCGACTTCTGAATTTCACCCTTTTAAGCCCTATCCCATTATGCATAGGCCTGTATAGAACTGTAGATCTGAATATCAGCATTTCGACTAAAATTTGGGTTCTTTTTACGAGTTTTCTGTTCCTAAAGCATGCTGAAATGATCAGAATGCTTGGTATATGGAAGTTGAATTATGAAAAGTTTCAACCTTTGCTTCCACCTTCAAAGCCAGTGGCAATTTCATATCTCCATCAATTTCTGTAATCCATCATTTTAAACTAATAACTTTAAAAGGTCTACTTATATGCAGTTGGGGCTTGTCATCGTTGAGCCAGTATTAAGGCCAATGAAAAGGATTGAGAAATGYAGTCTTTTCTTGAACTATCTCAAAAAGATCTGAGCTGGTAATGAATAACTGCAGAATGCCTGCCATTTTCTTCCATTTTCCCCTTTCTGATATATCATATCCATCTTTGCAGTTGAATCAATTATATAAWTTATCCTTAATCACTCTAGAAGAGGATGAGATATTGTTAGAGTCCAAATTATTGCAATACTTGTAGAGTATTTTGATGGACTTTTTGGAGGAATGAGAGAAAATGAGGCACTATTGGAATAATGTTTAAAGAGGATTTTTGGGGATATAGTCTTGTTTTATTAGAAATTTTATTTGAAAGTTATTATGTTATATTTAATTGTTTCCTTGATGAAGTTTTTGTGAATTCCCGACGCACCATATATAAGACTCTAAGAGGATGATCTATTTGTGCAGATTCATATCAAGTCTGGTATTAAAAGGACACCACTGTATGAAATGGATATAAATAGTCTTAAACTACTATTTCATCATCCTTCTTGCATTGATTGACAAATAAACAAATCATAGTATGTAAAATTACAGAAAGCTTTATATGACGAGACAAGTAATGTGTTCCATTCCTGCTGAAAATCTTCTTGACTCCTACCTGTCCGCCTCTAACTAGTGATTTTCGTTTCGTTTGGGTTTATTACATTTTCCAGATAATAATGCTATATTGTCCTTGCTCTTTCTTGAMGTGATAGAGAGAAAACCATAGAAGAAAGTTTTGGAAGCTTCTAAAGATACAGAAGATTTGCTGCATGAATATTTTCTGGAGAACTTGATATTGTTGCATTCAGAACAAGAATTTGAATTTATTTTTTTCAAATTGTGGAGTGCGCAGGTGCAGTTCCGATGGTACGGCCTCCTCTCAATTCCCATGGTGTAGACTGGTATGCTACCATCAAAGAGGGACTGAAGCATCATATGGATGACTTATGTGTCCCTCTTTGTAAATTCTTTTCTGCTCTCTCACTAATTTGTAGATATGTGCATGAAGTTTGAATTTGTTTAAAACGCATTCATCTGAAGTTTATATACTCTGGGTAATTGTCATCTCTGCATATCTAGCAGTAATATGAGATGTTAAAGTATAGGCCCTCTAAATTCCAAGAGGATGTTCAATAATTCAATTAATAAGCCAGCTTTCCTACGCCACAACATTTTTCAACTTCGAACAACTGATTTTTAATTGGGATTTCACATAATCCAGGAAGTTTGTGGCATGTCTACGCTTTGGTTTTGTTCTGACTTGGTCTTGGATTTTCCTATAGATWGTTGGCTTCTGGTTCAGTTACCAAGTTGAGTGTTCTGAAAGAGTTTTCAACACTATATTCCTTGTTTTGGCTCTCAACTTTTTCTTCCATAGACTATCTCACCTATTCAAAGTCATGCCGACTCTTTCTACATGTCTCTTTTTTTGTTTTTTGATGCTTTTCTTTCTACATGTCTGATTCTGCCTTTATTTTATTTGTATTAACCCAGTTTGGAAAAGTCTTAAAAAGTTAGAACTTMAAACGAACTTTGGTCCTTATTGTCTTTCTGCTACTTCTGAAAGTTTATCCTYGTTCTCCTGTTGGAGGAATCTTCTCTACTTGCGGCATTTCATTTGTCTGATTGATGTTCTCTGGGCTTTTGGTATAGTTAGTAGACGAACAGTTTACTGAGTCGGTATATGCATGTCCATCTACATTAAGATGCGATGGTGATGAGTTAATCCATTATTATTACTATTTCAAGGTTTTATGTTTGTTAGTGTTCTTTTCATATATGTTCCAAAAGGCTTCAATAACTTGCTGGTAGAATGAATATCGCTGAAGTAGCAGCTTTAGATGACTTTGAAGGAGATAATATTTGCCACCTTCTTTTGCTGGATATTCTTTTCCTGGAAATGGTTCTTTTCATGATTGATTGTTTCCATGGGCGAAACTTGGTGAAAGCTCTAATAAATTGAAATGAGTATGCATGACTTTTGCATCTTGTACCAAAAAGTTATAGCAAGATAAGTTTAATCGTATTTCTTTTCAGTGGAGTGCGAGGATTCACTTTGTAATGAAGGGGTGAGATACAAAAATAATTTCTTTTTGTACATTGATATTTCCGGTATGTACTAGAGAAAATACAGTGTCTTCAATTACCAGAAAAAGGGAAAAAGGAAAACACAGTAGCCTGCAAGTTCTTTCACTTGCATTGCTCATCTGAGTCACCTCAAAAGGATGAATCAACTCTTTTTTCAACTTTTCTGAAGTTAGGTAGGTAACCATGGCACATCAGTTATAGTATCCCCGGAAATGCCTGACCCTCTTTGATCAGCATGAAAGGAGATTTGCTGCATATCCCTGCTTACCATATTTTATTACTGTCAGTTGAACATCATTCAAGATTTGCTAGAAGTGAATCACCTCTAACTCGAGATAAAGATGACCATATGAGAAGTTACCTTCTATTGTCTATATATCAAAAAATTGCAAGCATCTGCACTTACTGTGTAGGCAACCAATTAACTTTGAAATGCCTCAACAGACTAGTAATGCATCAGAATGACAACGAAGTTCTTGTATGTGATGTTTATGCAYKAAGTTTGTCTCATCTCCTTGCCCACCCCTTTCATCCAGTTTATGACGGATGATTGCTGGACAATGGAGATTCTGGATGCATGTGTCTGGAAAGATCGAAGCTTTTGATGGGTTGGTACAAGTCCTTATTTGTAGTTACTTGTGATTAGTCCATGGGGACTGGAGTAATCTCGAGTATTGAATAGTTCTGTAAATTTTCTGAGAAGAAAGGAATAATTCTCACTTATGACTGTAATCAATTAGAGCCTTCATTTATAATAAAGTGGCTGGCGTACCAATCCACAAACTCAGGAGGGAAATCCCTTCAAATCTGGGAATTCCTCGGAGGCATGAAACTGACCTATGCAGGATGAATCAATGACTGATTCTGCTTATTAGAAATAAATAAAACATAGAAACATTGATAATATAGCAAGAAAGACTAGTCCTTTCCATAGGTGCATTCAGAGAAGGTGGCTCAGGTCTTTAGGATTCACATCTAATAGTTTCTTGCTTTTTGTAGTGACGAATTCCTTGTTTTCTAGAAGTTTACCAGGTTTATACATACTGTGCACTTAAGTCTGATGGTTGCTATAGAACTTCTGCTGATCTATTGGACTTCTCGTGAAGGATTTCCATTTCTTAATATCTTTATCATCTCTCGCAACCTGCATTTCTTGAAACGAGTTCTTCATTTTGCTAGTCTTTTTGTATGTTTCACTTATTTCAGGGCGTATAGTTAGAACTAATAAATCTGGAAAATAGAAGAGTCGGAAGACTCTGTAAGGCGTGTCATGATCTCAAACGGTAGTACTAGTTCTCTTTCTTAAATTACAGTTTTGTAGAGATGAAATCACCATACCTCCTTAATGCATGGATTAATGGAACAACAAATAGAAGATTCCCGTGACAACTGGAAAGGATGGCCCTGACCTTCCATTCTGAATCAGCTGGATGAACCTCTTAGATAGAGTCACTTCATTTTCTTGGAAAGATTCTGCTTGACTCATCTTTATTTCCAACCAGCGAAGTACTATGAGAAGAGGATTGAAATGATGATGACATGGAAAATTTACTCAAGGACATTTTTCTGAAAAATGAAATGTTCCTCTGCACTGAACATGATGCGTTTGGACAAGCATTTCTTAACCTGTGCAGTGCACAGCCACAGTTACGATGGTATAGCCTGCGATGGACTTCCGTCTCGTAGATTGATATGCTTTCAGCGATAACACACCAAATTAGTATGTCAATGGCTCCAATTGTCATCTCTCTTAGCTCCCTCTGGTTTTCTTCTTACTATAGTTGTTTTCTGGAGTATGAATTTGCAGGGAAGGTTGTTTTCTGACGTTTGTTTGTTGAAATCGAATGAATTTACTGCTTTCCTACTTTTATAGAATGTTTTGACTTAGATATGAGATCCTACAGAGCATCCTCTGGACTTCTCTATAGTAGACTTGAAGAAAACATGGTTGTTAACGAAGTAGATATGGTTTATACTCTACTGACTGATTCTCTGAAGTTTCTCGGCGTAAAAGAGAAAGCAACAGAATTGAGAAGGTATGATTCCAGCTTCTTAGATGAGCCTTGACATAGTTTCCGTCGTTAGGACATACTATTTTGTTGGACTCAGCGTTATTTTGTTTCTCATTCAACTAAACTCTTAGGAGCTAACGTTGGTTCTCACTTTTCATGCAAATTGCAGTTGAAAGTCTCTGCTCAGGTCGATGCTGCCAATTGAGGACTTGCATTGCTTTTTCCTACTTTCCTTGTATGTGCTCATTAAACTATATATGAAGTCAAAGATCACTATAGTTTATGTGTTTCGATTCTGTTTAAGGTTTTTTTTCATTTTCTTTTATCATATTCTGTGTTATGTGTTTCTCTCTTTTTGTGTGAAGTTTGAAAGAAGATATAAAAATTCAAAGCTTCTTACGATTTCTTTAGTATTGAGTTTGCCCCTGATCTTTCTTGAGGGGGAAAAAAAGTGCCGTCCCAAATGAAAAAAAATATCGTAAATATTTTCTATAATTTAACCATAAAAATACAAATTTGCAAATTCCGACTTGAACATACATAAGCCTGACCCAAAAAGTTGGGACTAGTAGAATACTCTGGACGTGGAAAACTACCTGGTTCTGGATTCTTTCTTACGGTCAAGATAGGTCGTTGTGATCATCTAGAGAATGGTGGAGAATGGCGGTCTGGTGGTAGAATGGAAAGGGGCTGCTAGTTGCTGAGACTTGGAATCAAAACCCATAAATAATCGAGGAGAGTTGGTTGGATTCTGTTGAGAAGGAAAGAGATATTTGGGCGGAGTTCTATTCTCCTATGGGAGGATATTAATGGCCTAAAGGTTGATTCTTGATTCTCGATGATTCTGCAAAATTGATGAATGAAATCCTACCCATCAATTTGTGATGACACACCATTAGAGCAATGCTTAATTTTGTTGGAGTTCCGAGTTGCAGCCTGCAAAGCTAGTGAACTTCTGCAGGTTATAAGTTGATTTACTTTCTTGAAGTTCCCCTATTTGCTGGCACATATTTGAATTGAATGTACTAAATCTCTTGTCTATTTGCAGAGGGTTTTATTTACAGCTGTACTGGTTGATATAGCCCCTATAAATTGAACATACAGCATTAACATGCTTGGTTTGAGAGAATCACGTCTATCTAGGTCCCTCAGTTCCAGCTTCTAAAAGATGCGAGGAAGACCTATGCCTGCTAGGTTGATATGTAAATTGTATTTTTCCATTCATTTCGGGAAGGAACAATTTTGCATACTTCAATACAGCTTCTAAATTCTTGACTGACAACAATTGTGGATGTATTCAGTGTGAATCTGTCTGTTGTATGGTAGGGTGATGATTCCTAGCTGAAAAATCTCGGTATCAAATTTCACTTGACGCAAGTACGGTACCCGCTATCTTTGTTTCCTGGACATAAGACGTAGTTGTGTTTTGACTTGTTTCTTCGTGATGGTTATACTGATGAAGTCCTTTCTTGTATTCAAAGTGAGACTATGTTATATTCAAATAAAATTATGTCTTTTCCGTATTTACGGAGCAGAAGGCCTATTAAATTCTGTTTTGAGTGAAATTATCTAAGTCACTACTTAAATCTTAGCAGTCCACGGATCCAAATCTTCAGAGAAGGYTAGGAAGTCTATTGTAATAAAATAATGGGATTGCTTTAGTAATCCTTTTCATTAAACACTTAAGTTCTTTGGAATCTCTCTCCTGGTGGCATTTTTGTTTCTTTTTTATTTTCTTGCAATTTCAAGCATCTTAAAACTATTGGAGGAGGAGTATCAGCAGCCCATGTCGAAGTCAACTGGATGATATCTCCTTGTAGCTTCATTTGCTTTTCCAAGTAGGCATAAGGATAATGGTGCTATTTTTAATGTTCCTTTCCAAATTTGCATAAGCATCTTAAAACTCATTCGAGTTGCCAGAGTTACTAGTTTCGTTACTCTGCTGGTGGTGTTTAGTTCTCTTTTCCTTGCCTTGCTCAGCAACCATGTTACTACCATGGTGTCACCATTTTAGGTGCAAGCAGTATTTATTTGGTTTCTTCTGGGGTGGGGAGAGAGAGTTCTCTTTTGTTTCAGTATCCATTGAGTGTGTTATCTACTTCTCATGCTTATCATATTATTCTTTTATAGGTAATGCATTTAGTTAACTCATTCATATTTAGTTACATTTTATGTGTTTTGTATGTTCTAACCTGTGCAAATATATGTACCTCGACTCACTGGTTGCTTTACAAAGGTCAAACCGTGGTTCGATATGACCAGCCTCGGTTTGTTTCGTTGGTTCTTTTCAATAAATATTTCTCATCGAATTTAAAGTTRCTAGCCAAATGTYTTAATTTATGTTTTTGAATAGCATCAAWCGTCTGTTGAGCTGCAACTTTGAATATCTTAACCGRTTACAGGTAAAATGTACTTAGCTGTAAGTTTGGGGTCCTTTCTCTTTCCCCACTTCCTGAGGAAGTATAACCGGAACCATTTTTCACAAAATGGTATTGTCCCCGATTATTATCCTTCTCACAACCTTTTCAAAGGTCGCTAATACTTCAAATTTTATCTTTCTTGGATTTTACCATTCAGTGAGATTCTTTTTTTTCTTGGAAAGTAATGAAGGCTGTCATTGTTTAGGATGGACGTATGGCAGGACTGGCCCACATCACTCTTTATTCCAACTTCGCAAATTTGATGTGTCCACACCATTTATTGCTTAGCAAGGTTCTGAGTTAACGAAGGCTTAGGAATGTACGCWTATCAATTTGCTGATGTTTGTTCTTACTTTGTCTTTAGCCTATAACTAAAGACAGGAATGCACGCATATCAAAATGTTTTGACACTCACAACTTCATCTTCTTTTTTAAATCCCTTTTAGATAAATTCTGTTATTAAAGACTGCAAAGTTTATGATAAAAGTTTTTATAAAAGAAAGATACAGTTGCTTGAGCTTTGTGATTGCAACAAGGATTCCAGCTTTTAAATTAAGATGTGATTCTCGTGATTGAACCTAGATTGTTTTGGTTGACTGATTTTATATTCTTAAATGTGGGTAATTCTATGGTTGCATGCATTCCTATTCTATTCCCTCTCTTATAAATGACAGTAGAAGACGACAGCTATATGCACCTAGCTAGTTTGCATTTGCCCTAGGTAGGGCGGGATGCATCTGGAAATAGAGAGTATGATTAATTTCCTCAACAAGTAAAGTTGTCTCGTATGCATGACTTCTTATGACTTTCTTCTGATTTTGGACCTTATACCATGCTGAGAATTGGATGTCTAAGTCCTGGCAGGCTTTTGCTTTCTGAGTAAAGAGTTACTTCAAAAGAAAGTGAAATAGAAAAAAAATGTATAATGATMTTRCATGGTGGTATAATTTGTATATGCTGTTTACATCTGGAGCATGCTAGTGTATGAATAGAAGTCCTCCATCTTGCGGTTAATTGACTTGCCATTTCCCAAGATCTTTGAGCGGATGAACTGTCTTCTGAGAAATCATAGTTCACCAGAATGTGTAGAAATGGAGCAGAACTGAACTAATATTCTCAGTTAGCTGGACACCGCCATCATGAAGCATTGAAATACTTGACGTCGGAAAGTGACAGCGTTCAGCATTGATAGCAGTTAGCACCTTATGTTCCATTCTGGCTTCATTTGAATATCCACTTTCRACTTGATAAAGTCTTACTCATCATTCGTGCTCCTAATTAATGTGCTATGGCTAACAGAAGAAGGAGAAGAGAATTTGAAAGCTATTATAGACATGGACAGATCATTCTGTGATGGTCTCTTAGGGAATGAAAAATAGTCTGATGGTGGCGACAAGTAGTCAAGATTTCACCTTTTGACTTGTGCAGAGCAAAGCTGCATTTGCGGTGATAAGGCCTCCTCTCAATGTCCGTGTGGTACAGTGACAAGCTTCCGGAGCAGACACACTGAAGCATTAACTTAGCTGCTTCAATGGCCATTTTCTCGCTCCCTCTTCCCTGGTGTGTTCAATATGGAACTGTGTTTATGGTATTCTTGTATGGGTGTATGAGCAAATTTGACTGTGATGAACATGTTCGAACTTCTTGCAGGGAGGGTTATATACTGCAGCATATCGTTGATGAAGGGGCTAGAGGATAGTGTTGTGAGAATATCTAGGGAGAAACAGTTATCTTGTCCTCCCRAAGATTCAAGTAGACCTTGGTGCAAATGTTCTTGTTATTGTAGACACCTTGTGATAACTTTTTCCCTAGAAATTCTCTTTTTCTGACAATAGACTTATGGCCTCAGAATTCAAWGGGGGCTTGCTTGGCTTTGTTTCTTCTGTTTCATTTGTATATTATGTAGTTAGGCGGAATCTTGGTTTAGTAAGAGACTGACCGTAATCTTATATGATAGCATATTATAATACTGGTAATACTCACTCAGCAGCATCAGCATGTAATCTAGCTCCATATGCGTTATTTGTTTGTATTGTGAGATCGGTGAGAATCATGTCCAAATACTATTTGTTATCTCCTTCGTTCAAGCAATGTTAAAGAATGTTTCTCTTCCATTGACAAAAACAACTGAAACAGTAGTATGTCAATGTTGTCTTGAGCTTGAACTTTAGCTTAATAGTAAAATTGATATCCTCTTCCCTTTTTGAGCTAAGAGCAGGTTGAACAACGAACATGTCTGTTTTATACTTATTATGTTGCTGAAAATGGAAAAGAACACAATAGGCCAAGACTGAGCATTCAAGAACTGTGGTATCATTAGTATTGTGGGAAACAGACTTGGAGGGATTAATGGCCTTTGCTTCATGCTTTCTTCTTAATGAATGAACTCTTACCCATTAATATTTTATTCATAACCAAAAAGGGCAWTCGCCTATCACTTTATGGGGTTGCAAATCAGCAGCTTGCAGGCCTGGTAGTCACATTCTTGCAGTTAATTTACTTTTATAAAGTTTTAAGATACAATAAACGTTAATTTCTCTGTTGTGTACGTGTGTGTGTGTGTGTCTCACTGATGATTCCCATAGAGATCTTGATCTCGAGTGTCACTCCGCTCTTGCTTTTTATGTGATGTTATTTTTGTCTTCAGATATCTTATGGCTTGTTGGTAGTAATTTAAGGGATCGCTGTTTCTGCAAGAATTCTGAAGAGTTATATAGAATAAATGGACAATTAAAGGTTGATATGGAAGGACTATTCTAGGAGTGCTTCATTGTGGAAGTCAACTGTTTGACATTGTATGTTTGTGCAGAAGTGATTAGTCAACTAAACTGCGCGATCCTTCCTAGAAATTCTTGGTTCTCTCACATATTATGGTGAGATAGAGAGAGAGAGAGAGAGAGAGAGAGAGAGAGTTGAGAAGCTTTATTTTGTCCTGATTCTACAAGACACAATCTTGGATTTCCACAGGAATTGGAATTTGGCATGATATTGTCCGCTGCAAGGCTTTGTTCAACTCATGAGAGTTTTGTTTTAATCTAATTTGTGTGACTATTACTATATTAGGATTCTAGTTTCCTTTGTCATATTGCTTAATATGCTACTGCTTTTTACTGTTGTTTAGTATAGTATATTGTAGTAAGTTGCACCGTTATCTCTTCTAGTATTTGCAAAGTTGAGTGCTAAKGGGACTTCCAAATGTTCRTCATTGATCTAATATCAAGGAAACCTGAGATTTTCCAATTTTCTAAGCAAAAACTTCTTAAGAGGGATAAGAAGTTCAACAAAAGTAGGGAATTTTCTTCTGCACTACTGAACATATGGTCTTAAATTATAACAGGCTTTTAGAATTATAACTTCATCGTTGACATTGTGAGATCAAGAGTTGTTTATTGAGCCTCTTAATATGTGTATATCACATGATTTGTTTGTCATAATATGTGGAATTGGTATGCAATATATGTTAGCTCCTCCCAATATGCAGCTCCAGTTCATTATGGTCAGCCTTTGTTCCATTTCTTCTGCTTTTTACTCTTTCTGTCTAAAATATCAAGTCAAATTTTCAATATCTCAGTAGTCCTTCGAGCTATGAAATTGCAGGTCTTAGAGTTTATGGCTAGAAACTATTAACTGCAGGTGTCATCAAGCATTTTGGTAAATCGCTCTGTTCTCTTTTCGATTTTGATAAATATAAGTTAAGATCATTTATTACTTCCCAAGGTTGGCCTTAGTCTAGGCTTAGGAGCATAGGTTGGGCACACGGCCTGCTGATGTTTGGTCCTATTTTATCATGACCTGTTTCAGTTTTGGTGCAACTACCAACATACGTCATGTGTTTTATTTATTGTTTGACCAAGTTTCAGTTTTGTCATTAGTGTATATTCTACCTCATGGCTGAGAATGATCGAGGTGCAGCTCATGCACTTCACTCTTTATTCAGCCGTGAAATACTTCGTTATTCAGCCGTGAAATACTTTCTTTCTACAGAGAGTATGTCTCAATGCTCTCCTGAGTCTTGTATTATCCATTTGTTTTTGTAAATACTGCATTTTTTGTGCAACTTCATAAAACTAGAGTCAACAAGGACAACCACAACAATGATAACAATGGAAAATAACAAGAGGAGAAGAAAAAACTTGCGTTCAGAATGCTAACGTTGAATTGAATTATCACGATGATTTTCAATGATGACAACARATAAAGTTCCTTCTTTGTGATTGCTTCTTTTTTATTTGTTTTACTTTCGGGTGTGGAAACAAGGACATTGGCTTCTAAATTTTAAATGCAGTCTTGATTGAACATACATCTTTTGGTTACCCAGCTCTATATGCTGCTTTTGATACTTCCAATGATTGCATTTTGTTRCTGTTGTATTGCAGCAGTTTCCTTTGTAATATTGCTCCCTGAACTAGCAACAGGAATTTGCTTTTAAGTAATATTTAAGCATATCCATAAGAGGACAAATATGTTGAAACTATGTTCATTCGTCTAGATAGGGCAAGGATGAATCTGAACTGCAATAGGAATATCATTGATTCACATAAAAGATCAAACCTGGGTTCTGACTTTAAAGCTTATACCATGATGAGATTGAAAGATAGGCATCTGAGTGAGCTTTTGCTTTCTGAGTAGAAGAAATGGAGTAGAAAAAATGGAACATATGATCTTAGTATAGTTTTTACATGCTTTTGCATTTGCAGCATGAAAGATGACGAATACAAGATGTTTACAGTGACTCACCAGATTATACGGAGCTAAAAATGTCAAAGTACTTTACATTGAAAAACAGTTGTATTCCACATCCCTAGCTTTTAGCACCTTCTTTTCTGGCTTGATATAATATGAATAGCTGCTTTCCACTTGACAAAGTCTCATTTATTTCCTCTATACTTCTAATGGATGTTTTGTGGCTAAGAGAAGAAGGAGAAGAGAATTTGGAAGCAGTTATAGACATGGACCGATTGTTCCCAGATTGTTTCTTAGGGAATGAAATATTCCTGTGGTTGAAACAGGTGCTTGAGATCACACCTTTTGACTTGTGCAAAGCACAGCTGCAGTTCTTGTGGTAAGGCCTTCTCTCCATGTCCATGTCAAACAATGACAAGCTTACACTGCAGACACACTGAAGCATTGAAGTAGCTGCTTCGGTGGCCATCTTCTCTCTTCCCTCTTCTCTAGGCTGATTAGCAGCAAACTATGTTGTGGAATGTGACTGAGCTGAACCATTTTCGAAATCTTGCTAGGTTATATAGTGCCGGGATTATAGTTTACTGGGATCGACTATAGGATTGCGAGAACATCAAGGGAGAGAAATAATTGTGTTCTACTCTTGAACTTTCCAAGAAGACTTCAGTAGGAATGTTCTTGTTATTGTAGACACCTTATGGTCATAGGGAAGTAAAAACGACCTTACCGAGGAATTCTCCGTTTTTATATTCTCACTTTCCCACTCAAACACACAGCCTTGGGAACTAAAGGGCACTGGCTTCGTTTTTTCTGTAGGTGGTGGAGTTCAAATTGTGCTCTTTTGAGAAGAATCAAGACAACTTTGTACTATGCAGTTAGACGGAAATTTTGTTGTGTAAATAATCTATTTGACCTTATGATGGCCTATTATAGTAGTTTCCAGTGAACAATACCAATGTATATTTTTCATTTATTTGGGGATGATCATAGGAGTTATTTATATTTCTTATCTCTGCTTTCTGCAACACATGTCAAGCAGTTTCTCTTCGAGATATAGATTCCTCATATTTCTCCTCCCAGATTGGTGCTTCTGGTCAATTGGGCCTGTACATATAGTCACTTTTCTCATATCTGTAGTATCACCAAGACTAGAATTTCAATACAAAACTTTAACATATATCTTATTGACAGTAAGCTAGGAGTGATCCATTTTGGAATTCCATGGTGATGTTTTTGTAGAAATGATTTCTCAACTAAAATAGAAAATCTTATCTCTTCAAATATCATGGAATTCCAAAATGGATCTCAACTAAAATAGAAAATCTTATCTCTTCAAATATCATGGTCAAGGAGAAGGGGAGGGAGAAAGCTTTGTATTTTACCAGATCTAATTTGATTTCCACAGGGACTCTGGTTCCCCATGACATTATCTGCAGGAAATTTCGGGTGCCTATTTCTATGCAATGAGGAATCTAGTTTCTGATTGTCCTATTTCTTAAGGAAGTTGTTTTCTGGACTGGTAGATATATTTGTTAACTAGATATGTGCTCTTAGGACTATAGTTTTGTTTTCCTCCCTTTATTTCTTTAGGCTAGGAAAAATAACATTCCACTACAGAAACAAGAGGCAAAAAGGAAAAAAGGAACGGATATAGCACTAGGATTCAAGAAATGTCCAAATATTCAAGCTTAGCCAGGGGTACTGATTGTCTCTTTACAATAGTACTTCACGAGATAGAAACAATGTGCATGAGTGCAACTGCAGTTCAAAATGACCAGCCTCTGTTACATTTTTCTGCTTTCTCTTTTATTATTATTTCTCATCTTGTATAAATTCGACTAGTGAAACTTCAAGATTAATATTTTGAAGAGCCTCAAACCGTTCTTCATTCTGCAACTTCGCATATCCTGATGACTTCAGCGAAACTTAACTTAGATTTCAAGTCCCTTTTTGTCCACTCATCCCTGGAATGAGTATTGCCAAAGCTGTTTGGACCTATTGCCACCCTTGTCTACAACCTCATAAAAAATTTGACAGAACCATTAGCGCTTGGCTTGTCTATTGGTGAAACTGAGGGTTTTATTTTTTAGTTTTCCTTGCGAAAGCAGTGAAGCTGACGGTGGTTAGGAAAGGAAGGGGAAAGACTAGTAACCCCATTATATTTTTCTCTTTTGAAAAGTTTTACTACTGATTACCAAACTTGAATGTTGGGTAAACTTACAGGAGTTTGTCATGACGTGCAATATTGTAATTTATAGCCATATAAAGGCAGTCAACCTTTTCCTTCTTTCCAGCTACTTCGTTTTTGGAATGTAGTAATAGCTACAATATCAGGAAAAAAAAAAATTGAAACTTTAAGAATGATGGAAGATCGTTCTGTTAAGTTCTTGAATTTCTGTCGGTTTTGCTCATGACTACTGGACGTTCCAGGAGAACTGAAATTTACTGCAATCACCAGGCTGCACATTTTGGATTGCACTTTTCACCTTTAGAAGATAATGCTTTGTACTTTTTCGGAGCCAGGTCACTCTGGGTCAATACAAAAGGCAGCCCTCAGGTTAGTCATGGGCAATACTTTAACTTTTTATTAACTATGCGAAATTTCGGTGGTTGCTTTAAGTGGTAACTATGTCCTTTTACAGCAACCACATTGCTCGATCATGCATCGGATAAACCTTAGCAGCAGCTCCTTCCTAATGACATGATCTCAAAAAATGAGCACAGAAAGTTACTGAATGAAGTACTCAAGRAKGAGATCTCTGGCATTGCTTTTTTCGCGTGGTCTGTTTTTGGCAGAAATACTCCATTRTCATTACTCACTTACTATGTTTGCTGTGGACCTTGGCTTAATCTCTTATGGAACGTAGAACAGCAAAAACTGGAAGCTTTTCTGGAATTAACACTTTTGCTCACACAGCAGATGTGTAATGGAGATACATTAACTCAACGTACTTGAAATGTCACTGGAGGCTATGGCCTTTCCATTAACTATACTTTGTCTCAGATGATTTTTGTGTAATTATACAGAGGGCATTGTTTCTTTATGTACCTATGAAGTTATGCCTTGCTCCTGTGCATAGCTTTATGATCTAAATGAAAGTTCAAAGACTAAGAAATAAAAAAGAAAGAGATGAGACTAGGAGGCTGGGGATATGGAGTGTTATYTCTCAATCATCATGGCTTTCTTGTTAACTTTGTTTTTCAAATTTTATATCCACGATACTTTTTCTCTTTTCCTTAGTTGTCCACTGAGATCACATCTCTGTCTGTATTTTGGCTTTCTTGCTCTAAAACTCTACCTTCTAAAATAGAATCAACTCYGACGATGACTACAATGGCATGTCCCAATGAGGAAAAGAGAAAATAGACAGAGGAAGTAGAATAATGATGATGATGATGATCTAATGAGGAGCGTCATTGAATTACTTAAACAAATCAACATGGCTCTAATGTGTAAACAGTTTAAACTACAGCTTGCTTATCTATATTTTGAASTAGTTTGAGGTTTTACATTCGAATATTAAACCTCAGACCTTGATGAGATTGACAGGGAAGAATGCAAGTGTCCTACTTTCTTAGTAGAATGAGTTACTTTAGAGGAAAATGAAGTACAACAAATTTAAGGTAATCTGAGTAGAATAAAGTTGTGTGATCTGCACAAGCAGTTTAACATTGCAGCATGCTAAAGCATGAACAGTATATGTTTACAGTAACTCACCAGAATGTACAGAAATGGATCCAGAACTGAACCAATATTCTCAATTGGAGGGACCAGTCAGTAATTGATAGGGCTCGGAAGTATTTGACATGAAGATAACTGCATTCAGCATCTGTACCAGTTAGGACATTGGACCTGGCCTTTCCATTCCGGCTTCTTATAAGCTTCTTCTATACAAGATAAATTCCAGTTTCTACTCTAACTCATGTGTTGTGACTGAGAAGAAGGAGAAGAGAATTTGGAAGCTGTTATAGGCATGGACCGATTGTTCCCAGATTGTTTCTTAGGGAATGAAATATTCCTGAGGTGGAAACAGGTGATTGAGATCARACGTTTTGACTTGTGCAAAGCACAGCTGCAGTTCTTGTGGTAAGGCCTCCTCTCAATGTCCATGTCAAACAATGATAAACTTCCAGTGCAGACCCACTGAAGCAACAACTTAGCCGCTTCAGTGGCCATCTTCTCTCTCCCTCTTCCCTTCTCTGATTAATAGCGAACTGTGTTTCTGCAGTTYGACAATCTAGCTTCGTGCATGTATGCCAGCGACTTAGCACCATATTTTAGCTTCTTGCAGGGTTATAAAGTGTCCGGAATCACTGATTACCGGGACAGACAATGGGATAGTGACAATATCTAGGGAGAAACAGTTGTGGTCTACTCCTGGATTATTCAGGAAGACTTACGTAGGAATGTTCTTGTTATTGGAGATAACCTTACGACCATGAGAAAGTGAACGTTATTTCCTAAAAATTCTCTCTCTTTGACTGAAAATCTTGTACATTCTCTAACTCGTACATACACAGCCTTAGARATCAAAGAGCCTTGGCTTGGCCTGACCTGGTTTTGACTCTTAATGTCTTGAAATTGGAGTTGTCTCCTTTTGAATTGCATTCTTTCGAGGAGGGGATCCAAACTACTTCTATCTTAGGCGGAAATTTCTTTGTAYAATAGGATCTCTGGGATCTTATAGATTGCACATTATAATAGTTGAAGTGGGACCATCTTGTAACAGAGCTCTRTATGCAACATTTGTGAATTTTGCAATAACTACGACAACCTATGTACTATTACTACTACTATTCTTCTCCATATTGAAAGCCTGCATATCAAAATCTTGAAAGAGTGAGAACAGTAGKATGCTAATCTTTTCCTTTGCTGAATTGCTGTTGGATCGATTATATTGCAATGAGGTTGAGGTTCATGTTTCTCAAGTAGCAGATTAGCGTTTCTGTCAATGAAGCCTATAATCTTCATGTATGGTCCACTGCATGTTATAATCTGTTTGATGACTACAATGCGTATGCATAAATGATACAATATCAATTGTGGATGCAAAAAGCCCGAATATCACTTCACTTGATACAGCAATATTTATGATGCTGCCTCTCATTTTAATGACACTGCAAGGAGAAGGAGACAAATTAAATGTGTTCTTTTCCCAGCTATAGATATTCTGATGCAGTTTTCCTTTACCGTTCTTGAGCGGGCTTTTCGCAAATGTAGCTTAGAAGAAAACCCAGGAGACATATTGTAAACTGACTGTATGATTTGAATATGTTGTTAAAAATGCAGCAGGCTAAAAGATGAATACAAAATGTTTACAGTAATTCTCCAGGATGTGCAGAATGGAGCAATCTGACCTGAACCAGAATTCTAAGTTAGCTGGGAACAGCTAGTATTGGGTAGATCACCAAAGTAGTTTGACATTGAGAACACCTGCATCCCCATATATCTTAGAAGTAAGAACCTTGCCTTGCAATTCTGGCTGCTTAGAGAACAAAGAAAAAAGAAATTGGAAGCTCTTATAGACAAGTCGAGCTATATGTGAGCGAAATCTGAAAAAATGTTTATGTTCGTGTTAAATTGATAATATAGCTAGTTATGTATGGAATCATTACTTAATTGATTATAAAGTTTAAATTCTTTTATATTGACTTGTTAAATTGACAAGTTTAGCATTTGAATAAGTTGATGAAATATAACTAATGTTTCATTAAAAGTGTGATTGGAAGGATAAACTTGTAATTGAAGTTAACTCTTTTCATAAATGAACATAATTCAAGTTGAATTCTGTTCGTGAACTTGTAGTTCTACAAACCCTGCCAAGGTAATGGACACCACCATGATAATTTTTTTCTTCTATTTAGTTATTTTTTTTTTTTTTCAATTTGGACCAGACCTGCATGGCCCTGCCCTATCACCCTATCCCAAGTTAAGCCAGGACGTATAGGAACCTGGTTCTTTGGGAATGAAATACCCCGACGGTGGAAACATGGGGTTGATTTGGCACCACTGGGCTTGTGCAGAGCACAGCTGCAGTTCCGGTGGTAAGGCCTCCTCTCAATATCCATGCTATAAAGTGATAAGCTCCCATAGTAGAGGCATTGAAAAATTACCGTTGCCGCTTCAGTGGCCATTTTCTCTCCCCCTCCTCTTTTCTGATTAATAACGAGCTGTTCTAATGATATTCGACAGTCTGAATGTGCCGAAAATTTGAGTGCTTATTGTAGGATTATATAGTGCAAGAAAATGGGATTGTGAGAATATCAAGGAAGAAAGAAACAGTTATGCTCAGCTCCTGAATTATTCAAGTAGATATACTGAGGAATGTTCTATTACTGTGGACATCTTCCGATCACGTAATAGAACGTTTTCCCCTAGAAATTCTCTCTTTTTGACCTTGTGTCTTAACAGGGACTCAGAAAATAAAGGGCTTCTGGTTTTGTTTCTTCTGGTTCTCAACGTGGTAAATACTATGAACGGGTAGAGCGTCATGGTTGGCGTTTGATCAAGAATGGAGCTAGGAAATGGTGAGGAACTAAGGAACGATAATGGCCCCAACGTTTTTTTAAATATTATATATAGTTAATATATTTTACGATTTATTCAAAAAATATTATCTCATCTTTTCAATATTTATGTCTTTTACTATCCTCCTTATAACAAAATTTTTGACTCTGTATCTTTGATCAAGATGTTCATCTAGTTAGACCTGTAACCTGCTGTGACATTGCACTCTCAGAAACAAATCTGCTCTTAGATTGCTTCCCTAAAGAATTCCAGAAAAGTGGATAGCTTTCTACTATAATCTCTGCCGACGGTGACTTCTATCTTTTTCTTGTACTGAAAAGCTGATATTGTCTTAGGAAAACTCGACTGATCTCTCGACTATGCCATATATATGTGTACACCGTGATACGGATTACGGGAAAGGCCTTGGAAATGAAGAGCTCAACAATTGTTGAGATTGGATTGGCCATAGGAGGAATGAAAATACAGCAGTGAAAATTTTGTCCGCCACCATTGTTGTTTATTGAGATATTGCTTTTGACTGTCTACTTTAGAGTTCGAGTTCCCACAGGCAATGGCGCTCTTCGGAAGGAGATTATAGCTATATGCATCGAAGTTACCTGAACTTGACAAGCGTGTTCATGAACTCAGACACTTGGATGGATCCCTTTGTTATTCTAATGGATGCTCGATGGAAGAAAGGTTCATCTTGTAGATAAAGGATAAAATAGGAAAAAGTATAATAAATATTTGTTAATTTGATAAAATGATTAATATTTAGATACAACAATAAAATTAACCTTGAACGATAAATATAAAAAAACGAATATAGTATCAATCTCTAATGCAATGATCAACAAGGATGAGTACACTTTCGACTCRATTGATCAAATTAAAGTCTCCACATTTAAATATGAAGATTAAACATCGAAATTTTTTTATTCACATTTGAACTTGAAGAAGATTCGAGCAACAAATTTTTTAACATGATGTCACCAGCATGTTGAATTCAAATACTAAAATTCATTTTAACTTCATAGTCTGCTTCTCAAATAATTTAATCAAAAGCTCTATATTAAAATCAATCTATATTTTATTTTTAATAAATTTTTAATTAATTCAATTTCAAGCGTTAATATAGAGCTTGTATTAAAATGAGGGGTAATGTAATTATCCCTTGGGTAAACCGCAGTCCTACTCATAAGCGTAGAAATTGAGAGGGATCTTCATTTGTGGTACTCACTCCAACGATAGGATACTACTATTTCTCAATAAAATTTTAAATTAAAATACCATCAAGGTAATAATATATAAAGGTACTTAAGTAATCCTTATTTTCATATTTTTCAAGATTGAAATTTTCTAAAACATGGTTTGTTTGTGATATTTTCTAAAGGAGGAATAATTTTTCTTCATGTACCGAAAATAAAAACTAAGTATTAAAATGGGGTAGAATTTTTTTCGAATAAATTTATTTTTAAAATAGAAAAATATTTAACAAATCAAGTTGATTAGAATAAAAAAGATTAATTAAATAATTTTTTTACCTTCATTTATTACACATTAATCGTGGACTATATGATAAATATTTTAAAGAATCTCTTCCTTTTCAAAGATACTCGATTTTTATAAATAGCTAACATGAGTATTTATGCTAAAAATGTGTAATTCACACGCTATACAAAGTCTTAATATATTTTTCTCCAAAGATAAAATTTTAACTAATTTATTATAGTCAATAATATACTGCTATTTAGTTGGCCACTTGGTAAAAAATAAAAAATAAAAAGAAAAAAGAAAAGGTGTTCGCTGCCCCTAATAAACCAAGGACTAGAAAAACCGTAAAGGCTGATTGAAGAAGACGAAGGAAACGGAAATCAAACCGACAAAGTTTCTYCTTTCCCTCTTTATTTATTCCGAAAATTGGCTTGAATATTAATTAAAGTGGTATCCCAACCATTAACGAGACGAGACGAGCCGACCACGTGATCTGCCCAAACTGTGCTAATAATATTGTAGCGCGTTCCATGTTGTTTCTCATCTTTCATTTGAAGTCGGTTTGGTATATTTCTTCGCTATTCCTCCTGTCTCTCTTTTATTTCACCTTTGTCGATTGAACTCTTTAAGAAAGACGCGATAAAAACGTGAATATAATTTCATTCCTTGCTGTATCTGGTGTAATTAATAGTTTTATATGCTTTTGATTAAGGAAATTGAATACATCTCACTTTATGATACACTAAAAACGTATAATAAAWGACTAGAGGCAAACAATTACGACGATGGCTTCTGGATTTTGACGCTCCTTGGACTCGAGTGTGATCTCATGTGGTGTGTGAAATGCCCGATCGATAATTGTATAAATGGATTGTTAGCTTCCTTTGACAAGATCCTCTTGGGACAAATTACTATCATTATTGAATTAAAATAAGAATAAATGAAACCCAGAAAGGAGTGGTTTTACTGGTAGAATATTTATATTGGGAGGGACTTTCTCTTCATTTTCCAGCTGGAAAATTCGATTCGTGAGATGTCATACTCGAATCTGGAAGCCGCCCTCACAATAGTGTGCATCTTACAGATGTACGTAGACGGACGATTAATCTAATTTGCATCTAATTAATTCAAATCAATTTTGGGAAATTTTGTGCTGTTTGCAGATGGCCCATGTACAGAGAAAGATCATATAAACCAAAGTACAAAGAAAACTAAAATCTAAAGAGCCTTTTTTTTTTTTTTTAAACAGAATATCCCCTTTTTTTCATGGAAAAATCAAGCACATATTATTGAAAAAAAAAAGGCCTAAAAAGAAGAAAATAAAAGAAAAAATTAAACCTTACATGAAACAGAATCTTCTTCTTCATTAAGAAGAACCAAATTCTGAGATGATTTCCTCCTCAAATCGGCGGCGGCAAACGGTGGAGAAGAAGGAGAAGAATTTCCAGAAGCCATTAAAGCGAGGCCACTCTCGCTCCAGGAACGTCTAATCGGATACGAGACATTGTTATACTTGGACGAATGGCTGCAAATTCCTCTGGATTTATGTAAGGCGCAGCTGCAATTGCGATGATAAGGTCTTCTCTGGATCCCCATATCGTGGCCGGAAATGCAACCTTCGAATACACCACGGAGAATACCGTCTCCTGCAGCTCCGGTGGCCATCACCTCCKATCGTATTCCACGAGCTGACTCGCCTACTCTTTCTCTCGCCTATATATGCGTGCGCGCTGAAATTAATTTTCGGCCCGGTGAGAGGAGGAGGAAGACGGTGGAAATGGCAACATAAAATGCATGGATCCAAAGGTAAATATGGACAACGAGGTGACGACACAACTGCACGCTATGGAGGCATATGCGCTTTATGGTTTCTTTAAACCACCGAGCATTAGCGTTGTGCGAGCCGTGAAGACCGAAACTATAGACTCCTAAACCTTTTAAAAACTTCTCTACTCCCAAGTGGGCCCCTTCACACCATGTCAAGTTGTATAATTTATTTTTACTTATAGATGATCTTTTATATAAATATTATTTTTATAAATTAAGAGCTCATTAGAAGGTCAAAATTTAGTAATATCTAAATCATTTTATAATTATATGTAATCAAACTTAATGAGAGTCAATTCAAACTTGGTTTAAATTGAGTTAACAGAGTTTYTCTTTTATTTTTGAAATGTGTCTAATTCARAGTACTTTATAGGTGACGAAACAAGTAAGTATTCAACATGAAATCTCATTTTAATTTTAAAAGTTTTTTTACTATCTATCCTGAGCTAATCATTTTATAAATTTTAAATTTAATTTATATTCTCTCTTATCTTTCGTGCTATCTGTTTTTGCTACTAGTATTCGAAACATCTTCCTGACTAATTCAATTCATTCCCTMGTGAGACTCCTTCCTATTATTTTTCTTTAATGTTGTTGAATAAACAGCAATTTTATAATGTTTAAAATTTAATTTTATAATGTTAAATTCATTATTCGTTGTTCATTCTTCACTTCCCAAACCTCGATTTTATTAAACATACCCAAGTTACATGTAGTTAATTACTACATTATTCTCTTGTAACCATATATCCTCTTCTAAAAATAGAGCAGCCGTAGAGGGGAAAAAAAAAACAAAAAGGAGAAAAAGAAACGGGGACCCGAGCTTTGAGTGCAAAACACAATACACACAACGATTTGCTTATTAAATCGTTGGAGAATTCAATTCTGTGATGGATCATCACTTACGAGTTTTGAAATATTAGTATATTTTTAAAAGGTATAATTTGTAATGCATATACTACAATTGAGTAAACTTTACGGATCACAAAGATTCAATTCTTAACCAAGTTTGCTAAGGTTTAGTTTGGATGGAGAAAAAGGGAGGAAAAAGATAAAAAAAAAAATTATATATATATATAATTTTTATTTTAGAGTTTTGGGTGGAAAGAAATGAATGGAAAGTGAAGCAATTGGAGAAAAATAAATGGTACATTTTCTTTCCATAGTTTTATTTCCAAAAGAGGGAATAATCTGGAGCTTGTGGTACAGTACGCGATTTCGTATTTAATTTTTACTYATAACGTCATATTCAAAGAGTTTTGAATTAAGTTTTATTCCGATTAAGAATCAAATCTTGCGGACGCAATTCAAACAGAACTCGAATTAGTCTCAGAAATTTTATAACTAAATCACATCTTTCATTTCCATTCAACTCCTGTCAAAATATATGTATTTCTTTTCATTATCTATAATCAAAATCATTTAACAAAGATTAGGCAAAGTAAACTAAGGTGATTAGGCAAAGTAAACTAAGGTATAAGTTAGCACCGACCAAAGCATGTGATCATAGAAGACATATCACCACCTAAATGCAGCTTTAATTAGGGCTTTTTCAATGAACAAAAACACCCACCACATGGGAGCTCTGCTCTGCAATTAGATTTTGGAGTTACTTCAGGGCAAGGTGTGTTGAATACGTGGAACCTGCAAACTTCACCATTTTGGTAACCAGAAAATGCAAGCAATTCTCTGCATATATGCTTCAAATTCCTACCTACTCTTCACCWGTTTATGGAGCAACGTTTGCATAATCGATCGAATCAAACTTGAAAGAAGAGAAGTTGTGTATTTGGGCAATCGAACTTGATCACGCCATGTCCGTATCTGATTTGGAGTGAGTTTTTGTTTCTGTTAGGAATGACAAATTGGGGAATGGAATTCAGAAATGGCAATGGAAAGGATGAACGACGATTCGTGTTTCAGAAGAGGGTCTCAATCCACTCGAGATAAGTGTTTTCTATTGGTTATTTCTTTTCATTTGATCTTTCTGCTGCAGTCTGCGGATATTGGTCAAGGGTAACACTAAGAAAAAGTCWTTTTCATGGACAACCCCTCTCGAGGAAGAAGAAAGGAGCATTATCATTGAYCGGGAGTGAAGGACAAGATAAAAGTTACTTGGATGATAATTAGTATTATCGCGTTCTGAATGATTAATTTCATTTTAAAATAATTATTCATTTGATCATAATTAAGCATAATAAAAAATTATTAATTTTTATACAATTTTAACAAAAGAAAATTGACGAAAATGCATGTTTTATAAATTTTAAAACGTTGAGAATACTATTTTAACGTTTTCAATTTCATGGTCAAAACCAAAAAGGTGGGTAAATGTTAGGGTCAAACAGTGTTCTTATTTGCATTAAATAGCTTTTTTTTTTTTTGAAACAAAGTTACATCTTGTTAATATTTTAAAAGGTAAAATAAAAATGAAATAAAAATAAAAAACGGATTAAAATAATTTTTTAGGGACAATTTGCATTACATTTGATCCAATAGGACTTCTCTTCTTGGACAAAAAATCATTTATTTCACATCTTAATTCAAGAAAAGTTTATTCTTGAAAGAAGACTCATTTATTTTACTAATTAATTAAAAAAATACCTTCTTCATATAAAATTTTTACTCAATTTAAACTAAAAAACAAAGTGAAAAATTAATTATCAAAAAAAGTTTTAACTATTATGACTGCGACTGAATGGATTATCTAAAAAATTTTAAAAGAAACATCTTGTTCTTATTCATTTCATTTGAATATTTATAGTTATTTATAGTTATACAAGTCAAGTTGACATCGATTTTTAATATTTATTCCTTATACGTTTCATTGTGAAGGAAAAAAATTAAAAAGTATAATAAAAAATCCACAATAAAATTTATAAATCTTCTCGCAAAAAATATTATTACTCACTAAAACTTTACTTTTTCTCTTTATTTAATAACTCATATTGAATTTTTAATCTAAATAAATCTTAAAAATTAATAACTTAACAAAAATAATTCCAATTTTTAATTTTTTTCATTTTTCGCATTCTTAGATAAAAAATTTTGGACTAAGAAAATTTATCCAATTAAAAGCTAATCCAAATAGACCACAAGGGTTTTTTGGGAATTGCAGAGTATTTATTATCTTGGCAATAACTATTCATCCAACGGTTCCAGGGAACCTATCCGCATCTACCAATACCAGATTCCTTCATTCCGATTATTCGATATGGGTTATTATCTTGCACTATGCAATACTCAATTACTCCGTACACCTCTTGACATAAATACTTTATACGGTTGTACCTATACTCTTGATTCTCTACTATTAGAAAAGTTTTCATATGTACAACCCTTTCCTGGCCACATGCGTCGCATTTGATTCCAATCAACTTCCAGTCACCGCCTAAGGCACGTCAACTCCTGTAACCCCTCCTTGAAGGGGTAAAGAGCCTGCGCAGCCCCACTCAGGCCCCCGGCCCCCGCCGCAAACCGCCTCAGATACGGCTGCACAAAGACAGAAACGAATTGAAAGAGTACTGGTTTATAGATAATATGGGTGGAGGAAATAGGAAAAAGTTTAACAAATCCAGGAGCCGCAGACTGCAGTCTTCGTCAGCTCGTGCTCTTTTTGTTGAAGGTGGTGTGTTAGATGACTGGTCTCCCTCCTTCAATTCCCATATTTCTAGTGGTATCTATCAGATATTTATGCAGCCTCACTTACATACACGTAGTATTGATTTTGTATTCCCATTTTGAACAGTTTGATTCTCAATTCAAAGTTTCAGGAATGAATTTCTATGGTGAAGATGGCAAAGTAAAATCTGGTTCTTCAAGATCCAGGAATGGGAACGGGAAACATAACTCGACATCAGCTTCGAGGTCGACTTCCAAAGGAGATCATGTGAAAAATAGAGGAAGCGTATTTGGTTTCGTGTATCCTTCTTTTGATTCCAAGGTAAATTGCAATCTTACTTTTCGATTTGCAAGATTAAGTGGCAAAATCTTGATTATGCAAAACAAATTCACTGTACATTTTTCTATATGGATATCGTTTCTGATCGTTGCAGAATAAGAAGAATAACTAACCTGAACTCTTGAGGTTAGAGAATTTGATTTAACAATTTGAATTTATTCATGAGGCATATAAACTACACTTTGGATCCAGTATTGAATTTTAGTTCAATTTCTCCCTTTCTGAATGACCTATAATTGGCCTAGACTAAATCCTACTTGAAAGAGGTGGTTATCGAGCTAGATCTTTCTTCCTCTTCCCCCACTCTTTCTATGAACTGTTATGCATTTCGTGTACCAAATTATGTTGCATAATCATCTACATTGGTTGGCATGAGTATTAATTTGGTTTCTTCAAATTGGGCTTGTAACCAAACCCCCCCCCCCCCCCAAAACCCACCACAAGGAGAATTTCCCCATCGAGGGCTGGTTAATTCTGCTAATATTCTATTTGAGATGTGTAAAGATGCTACTGAAATTTTGCTGCTGTCTTACAATCTGAATAAGTTATTTGGCTTTCTTTCATTGTATTCTTTTCCGACATTTTTTTATGGCTTTGGAGACCTGACTTCAATCTTTCATTGATATAGTACCATTTGAGGCTTTTTTCAGGATAGCTCATTCCCAAACATAGATGAGGAAAGGGGAAAAGAAGTTGAGTCACACCCCATTGTTTTGCTTGATTCCAAAGAGACACCAATTGTTGCCTATGTAGATGAAGGACCAGCTACAAATGTCCAAGGCACAGATTATATTTATGATTACACTGAAGGGCTCACATTGGATGAAGTTTCTCACAGAGGTTTGGGCTTCAATGATGAAGCAAAAGAGACTCCGGCATGTTTGGGACTCTCTTCCAAGACATATGAGAAAGAAGGTTCTTTTGAGTCATCACCCTATACTGAGGAGGAGATCTTTGCTGACCRTGGCGCCCATAGTGATACAAGTACTAAAACAGAAGATAACTTTTTGGGGACAACATCTTCTCCTGAGGGAAATCCAGGATTTTTATCTATTGGTGGCTTCAAAATATACACTCAAGATATGTCAGATGATGAAAGTGATGAAGAAGAGTTGATGGATAAGGAAAGTTCAGATTCTTCTGAAACAGGAGATTCCACTGATTCATCTGATAGTGATGGAATAGATAGTGGTTCAGATATCAATGATGAGATTGCTGCTGATTACTTTCAGGGCATTGGTGGCAGTCATGACATTGTTAATATTGATCAGCTGGTTGGCGTAGTCCCCACTGTCTTGGATGATGACAGTGATTCCAATGATAGCTATGATGAGACGTTAGAGAAGCTTGGAGGAATAGCTCTTCAGGAAGCATCAAAAGAGTATGGGATGATGAAGCCTCAATGGGGGAGGAAAATCCGCATGGAAGATCACAAAGTTACACCTGGAAAGTACTCTAGGTTTTCAGCTGTGGATGACTTTATCCTTGTGAAAGATCCGATAACTGTTTCTGGAAGAAGGAAGCACACTGCTAGAATTCCACAATCATGGCCTTTTGAGTCTAGAAAGAGTAAAAAAGGCAGGAATGTTCCAGGCAAGGAATTTCGCCTATAATTTCGTTCCCCATGCATTATACAATGAATTTGACTGAAAGTACTCTAGTGACTGCTCTTTTCAAGAATTTGGATTTACTAATTGTATTAATCCATCTGCTGGATATGTTTGGATATTTTCACTGTTTGACTGGCAATCATCATGGTTTTTTCTATCATGGATGCTAGTGACTGGTGATTGAGATCATGCATCTCGGCACCCCTGTTATCTTTTGTTTTTCCATTATATTTTCTTTGTTTTCTGGTAATCTGTTGCTTTCTTAATGCATACACTTGTGTAGCACTTCCATAGGGCATGATAAATAATGAATGTGAATTTGCATATTGAAACGTCCTAGTGCAGGATGTGCCTTAAGATGACATGAGTGATGCATTTATAAATATGTAAGAATATATATTATCTGGGTCTGAAACTTGTCAGCTTAATTCTACGCCACCTCAAGATATGCCAATCTACATGACGTACTATGGTAGCTAGGAGTTTCCTGGGCCTCTTATTTTTTTGTGTGTGCCTGGGGCTACAAGTTTGAAGAAATAAGTTTTTTGTCTACTTGGATTGAGATTTATCAGAGATACACAACAATCTTCTATATATTTGTGGGAATAAGTTTCAATTTGTTGTCATGGACTGGTATTTAAGCTTATCGATTTGTATTTTACAAAAAGAAATTACTCCGAGTGCAGGAAAATCAGGAACAAGTGCAATATGCAAACTTCTCATCTGTGGTTCTCTTGTTGCATTGGATGGGTCATTGAAGTGACTTTGATTCTTATACAATTTTTACTAGTCTTGAATTCCATAATAAAATCTTATTTGTAATTGCAGGTGAAAAGAAGAAACGTAGGAAGGAGATGATAGCTGTGAAGCGTCGGGAGAGAATGCTTCGCCGTGGTGTTGATCTTCAGCAAATAAATTCTGTATGATAAGAAATTGTTTTTGAATTCTTGTTGGATATTTTATTATCTGTTTGCAACCCAAATATGGTCTTTCCTATCATTCTGCCCATTGATCTATGTTTATGTTGCAGTTAAACTATCTTATACTTGTTTTCAGGCACAAATTAATAGCCTAGCTGTAAATCTTATGCCTATTAGATTTGATCCTTGTCATCAAGCCTGAATTTCTAGGTTCTCAACTTTAAGATGATGGTTTTGGTTTGAGCTTGTCAGTCAGACATTCTTGTGATTCTCAGTTATACATACTTCTCTTGGTGAAGATGCAAATTGGATATTTTAATTTTTATCCAGCTTCAAATGATACAACAGCACACAATGTTCTTATCATTTCACTCTTCTCTCATATATACTCTATTTGCATCTTCTTTGACCAGTGTGAAAGATGAAAAGATTATTTTTCTTGTTTCAATAGAATCGGTAAACATCATGGTCGCTGTACTCTATTAGCAATTTGCTTTGTATGTGCTTGTCTTATTTCACAAGGGATATTTCTGGAGTCGATACTATGATGATAAACTCAACTTTTTTGCTAAAGTATATAAGAGATCCGCCTAGCTATTGCTAAGCAATCTATCATTAGGGAGATGCCTATCTATTTCTATGTGGTGGAGATTTATGGATCCAGAACCCCTTCCTTTGTTCTCTCTCCCTTCTTTTTTTATTATTTAAATTATTAATAACTGAGTTTGAATCTATGTCTAGTCTTCTCAGAATTTCATCTTCTATGTAATCACCTGTTTCTTTGGAGATACACTTACAGGTTGCTCATTTTCTGTCTCCTGTTTCTAGTACCCATGTGAATAAATAAGAAAAGGTTATACTGGACTAAAGTTTTCATCTTTCCATCCCACAAGTTTGATTGAGGTGGAATCTATGTAACATGAGCTCAAAAAATTTTCCTGTTTTACTTGGATACTTGTGAGTAATGAAGTCATAGGGCAATTATATAAGCTGGCTTATCCAGAATTTCTCTCAACTGTAGAAATTGGAGAAGATGGTTTCAGATGGAGTTGATATTTTATCATTCCAGCCCATGCACAGTCGTGATTGTTCCCAGGTATATGACAATTTAACAATTCCTTGTTCCTGTTGCCGTAAAAGCTTTGCAAATGTGAAAAAGAGCAAAAAAAAAAAAAAAAAAAGGGAGAAAGAGGAGAATAAAATATATTCCTCCGGTCCACTTTTTCAACCTTTGGAGTATAGAAAACTCACTGTTCTATTGACTTAGACGAGTAGGTTCTAACAAGGTTGATCCAAGTTTCAAAATTTTAATTTCTAAAGTTCAAAGCTTGCAATTGTAAGAGAGTGCTTCACATCGTATTACTGGAGACTAATGTGGCTTAGTTTAGGTTTAATAGGAATTCTTATCCTATGGGTACTCTCAATAATGTTATGGGGGTAGCAGATCAGATTTGATTTCTACCTTTATTATCATATCCTATATTATCTGGTTTTAATGTATGTAGGTCCAAAGATTGGCAGCAATGTACCGTTTAAGGAGTGTTTCTCAAGGTTCTGGCAAGAAAAAGTATGCAACTTCATCCTTTTTGCATTTTCTTTTTCTTTTCTTTCACCAAGACATGCCAACCTGGAATTGTACTCTACATGAGCTGCTGGAAGATTATATATGCATGTACATGAAGATATGAAACTAATAGGCTATTTATCAGATTTGTGACAGTGACTCGAACTCAGCACACGTGTATGCCATCTTTAACTGATAGAATTCGCTTGGAGAAGGTACCTGGATAAGTGGATTTAGTTGATGAGTTATGATTCTCTTCTTGTGAAACTTTTATTCTGAATCATGAAATTCTTTTGAACTTCAGTTAATAGGAGCTAATGATGAGGATGACGATTTCAGTGTTTACGATATGCAATCGGTTAAGAGAGATGGACACACTGCTAAGAAGGCTTCAAAATTTACTGGTTCAAGCTTAAAGAAATTGCAGACTGATCTGAGCAAGAAGAAAGGGAGTAGGAAAACAACCTCGTATTCTGCTCAGCCTGTTTCTTTTGTCTCCAGTGGTATAATGCGCTCCGATGTGGTGGAGGTTAAAACCATTGAATCAACTGAAGCAAATGAAGCCTGCAATGATAATAAAGTTGCGTCTAGTTCACTAGAATATGGTTCTTTCGAGTTGCATACCACAGGATTTGGATCAAAGATGATGGCTAAGATGGGATATGTAGAGGGTGCAGGATTAGGAAAGGATGGACAGGGTATGGCTGAGCCTATTGAAGTGCTTCAGCGACCCAAATCACTTGGATTAGGTTGTGACATACCCAAAACAATACCCGAAGCAAGTGGTGAATTGGTGAAAAAGGGAAACCGGTCAATGGTCCCTGGACGTCCCTCTGAACCTCATGGAAGAAGTAGTAAATCAGGAAGAAAGGGATCTCCACAGTTTGCAGCTTTTGAGAAGTATACAACAGGATTTGGTTCAAAGATGATGGCAAAGATGGGTTTCGTAGAAGGTATGGGCCTAGGTAAAGATTCGCAAGGCATGGTCACACCTTTAGTTGCTGTAAGGCGTCGAAAATCTGAGGGACTGGGTGCTAAACGTTAAACATTTGAATAGTTATTTGAGTACAACCCTTGTCTCATGGTACTGTTATCAAGTTACTTCGAGTTCAATAGACATTTTAAGGTCTGGTTAAATTGCGTATACAAGGTGAAGATGTTCTTGGCGCTTTGTTATTTCAACTCTTATCTGTGGCATCATATTGGTCCATTCCATTGAATGGTATGTTGAGCCCTTGGAATAGCAAGAAGAGTGTTTGTACATAATGCTCATGCATGTGCTTTCTTGCTTCTGCTTCTTTTCCTAATTATTCAAAGAAGAGAATCTTTACCAGAATTGCTCTCTTTGGGATTTTCGGAATCTAGACTAGGTAAAACTGTGGAGCTAGCTGAATCCAAAACTATCTTGTGCTTCCTTTGTACTCTCCCAATTAGGGGACTCCAATTAAATTAGAATGCACATACTTGGTATATGAATAAATAGAGCATGTGGGCAAGTTTGTTTCTTGGGGGCCCTGTTTTTTCTTGTCTCTTTGAACGTAAATGTGGGTTGAGATGCAGTGTGCTTTTCCTTAGTTTATCACTGGTACATGCCCTTGTGTCCAAGGGCCCTTCCTTTCACCTCAAGGTGTTGTCTTCTTCAACCAAAGCAGACGGCGAATGTACTACTCAATTGCACTTTTATGCATCAGCAAGTTGACAATTCCCATCTTATGCATTGTTACTTTGCCTATTCTGGTAGCAGTGAGGCTACATCTGGTCTGGTTTCCCTACTCCATTTATATAACTAGTAGCCTTGACTTACAGTTTGCGGGTTGAAACAATCATGACATAGTTTAATGCTATGGTGATTCTTCATTGAGGTCCGTAATAAGTAGCTTTCAAGCTAACAGACTTACAGCTAATGGAGGTAATATTGATTGCATATTTTATGGAAACTGTGGAGACGTGCTTCGCTCATCCAACTTTCGAGACACTATGGTTTAATGTTAGGTGCAAGAAAAGGTAAGAGGGAAGTGCTGATGTTTACATCTACTATTCGTTTGATGGATTCACTTTTCGAATGTGTTCGTATTCACAGAGATTTAAATAATTGAAAAATGAATTACATCTAAGATGTTATGTTTAGGTCGTAATGATAGGAGATATTATAATTTTTTTACCATTTTATGTTGGACAAGAATAATTTATATTTGGGTGTGCATCAGTTTTTGCATTATTTTTTTTCTTATTCAATTTTCAGAAAACATTATAATATTAACTTATAAATTCAAGTTTTTTTAATAATATTATATTATTTTTTCCGTCAATTAATCTTCTTTTTTCTTAATATGAGGGATAAATATATTATCTTAATAGTAATTATTTTTTTAAATGATCTTATCCGAATGTAATAGATTTAAAAAAGACGGAAAGAGAGTATTCAAAAGATTAGAAAAAATAATATATGACTCGGAGTCGAATGAGGATAGATATGAGAAGAACACTCTTTTATTAGATTCATTTCCATAAATGGCCTATTGGAGAAACAAAAGAAAACATAATCAAAAGAGGGGTTTGGATTTTGACATTTTGTATTTGTCTTGGTCAATTGTCAGGGACAGAACAGTCATTTGAATATGAAAATCCAGAAGCCTTAAATTCGACTTCGAATTTTTTTATATTATTAATAAAAAGTATGACATGTATATATTTAAATTTTAAAATTAACTAAAAAATTAGAAGGATAAAAAGAAATATAAAATTTATATTAGATAAACGTGCATGGGAGGGAGAGTATTAGGAAAATTTATTAGAAAATGGCTAGCCCTTAAATCCCACCGACGAACAGATGTTTACCAGTATAAAATCTTCGAGTTGTGCAGTGTAAGTCATCTGCTTTTCTTTCTCTGTGAACATTTGTGTGAGTTTTCGGTTCCTGTTTGAATCTTATCGCCATAGATTGGTTCTGGTTTCTTATGCTTCTTCCTCCTAAAGGTCAGTAAATTCTGCATTTTTTTTCTATGAATCTCCTCTGGAATTACTTGAGTTCAGCTTTCTTGTTTATGCATATGCAAGTCCTCAGCAATCTTATCTTGGAAAACTAAGAGAGTCCTCTGAATTTTGTCACTAGATCTGGAATTATTCTCGTAGCGCAAACTGAAACTGCATTGATCTTGGCATATTAATCAGCTTTCCTGATCTGGTGCGACCAGATCTGTTCGGGGAAGTGGTAAGGATGGAGTCTTTTCGCAAATTTAAGATCTGGTTCTTATTTATCTTCATGATATCTGGAGTGGGTTTTGGGTTTTACCTTCCGGGTAGCTACCCTCACAAATACGGGATTGGTGACTCCTTGAACGTGAAGGTTAATTCACTGACTTCAATTGAGACTGAGATACCCTTTAGCTATTATAGCTTGCCATTCTGTCAGCCAAAAGAGGGCATTAAGGACAGTGCCGAGAATCTCGGTGAGCTCCTTATGGGTGATAGGATTGAGAATTCTCCCTATAGGTTTAAGATGTACACAAATGAATCGGAGGTTTTCCTGTGTCAGACAAAGCCCTTATCTGGTGAGGAGTTTAAGCTCTTCAAGAAGAGGATTGATGAGATATATCAGGTTAATTTGATCCTTGATAATTTGCCAGCTATCCGTTATACCAGGAAGGAGGGCTATTTCTTGCGGTGGACAGGGTATCCTATTGGGATTAAGGTCCAAGATGTGTACTATGTGTTTAATCATTTGAAATTTACGGTTCTTATTCACAAGTATGAGGAGACCAATGTGGCTCGTGTGATGGGAACTGGGGATGCTGCTGAGGTAATTCCAACAGTTGGAAATGCTGGATCAGAGGCACCTGGTTACATGGTTGTTGGGTTTGAGGTGGTTCCTTGCAGCATCCAGCATAATGCTGATTCAGTTAAAAACTTGGAAATGTATGCAAAGTACCCATCTCCTATCAAGTGTGATCCATCCATGGTGGCCATGCCTATTAAGGAAAATGAGCCTATTTCTTTCTCATACGAGGTGTCCTTTGTGGAGAGTGATATTAAGTGGCCATCAAGATGGGATGCTTATTTGAAGATGGAGGGAGCTAAGGTGCATTGGTTCTCAATTCTCAATTCCCTCATGGTGATCACATTCCTAGCTGGAATCGTGTTTGTGATCTTCCTGAGGACTGTTAAGCGGGATCTGACTCGTTACGAGGAGCTTGACAAAGAAGCTCAAGCCCAGATGAATGAGGAGTTATCTGGGTGGAAACTTGTTGTTGGTGATGTTTTCCGGGCTCCCAGCAACCCATCACTTTTGTGTGTGATGGTTGGAGATGGAATCCAGATTCTCGGGATGGCAGTGGTGACAATTTTGTTTGCTGCCCTTGGATTTATGTCTCCTGCTTCTCGTGGAACATTGATCACTGGTATGCTGTTCTTCTACATGATTCTTGGAATTGCAGCTGGTTATGTGGCTGTTCGAATGTGGAGGACAATATTCTGTGGTGATCACAAGGGATGGGTTTCAGTGTCATGGAGGGTTGCATGTTTCTTCCCTGGTATTGCTTTTCTTATTTTAACCACTTTGAATTTCCTGTTATGGGGTAGCCACAGTACAGGAGCAATTCCATTTTCTCTATTTGTCATTCTCATCTTGCTCTGGTTCTGTATTTCTGTTCCCCTTACCCTTGTTGGTGGTTACTTTGGGGCAAAAGCACCTCATATTGAATATCCTGTTCGAACTAACCAGATCCCACGTGAAATCCCACCTCAAAAGTATCCATCTTGGCTGTTAGTTCTTGGGGCTGGCACTCTCCCATTTGGTACACTTTTCATTGAGCTCTTCTTCATCATGTCCAGCCTCTGGATGGGTCGTGTATACTATGTGTTTGGTTTCCTTCTCATTGTTTTGATCCTCTTGGTAGTTGTTTGTGCCGAAGTGTCTCTTGTTCTGACCTACATGCATCTTTGTGTTGAGGACTGGAAATGGTGGTGGAAGTCATTCTTTGCTTCTGGTTCTGTTGCCATATACATCTTCTTATACTCAGTCAACTATTTAATATTTGATCTCAAGAGTCTGAGTGGACCTGTCTCTGCCACCCTTTACCTGGGTTATTCACTCTTCATGGTTATAGCAATCATGCTTGCAACAGGCGCAGTTGGGTTCCTTTCCTCATTCTGGTTTGTGCATTACTTATTCTCTTCGGTGAAATTGGATTAAACAACTCTTTTTGGCTTAACGGCTGACATTGGAGGAGCATCAATGAACGGCCCTAGGAGTAAAGATGGTTCTAGTACGCTACTGTCTTCAATTCTATATGCTAGAGAGTTTCAAATACAAAGACAATAACTTCTATAAGTTTTATTGAATTTTTTATAGGTGGAGTGACGAGCTAGCAAATTGAACTTATTCAGTCCTAGGTTGTTGGTTGCATGTAAGCTTTCAGATTTGTTATTTGTTAACTAGATTACTTACTCAAGTTGTTGCTGTTATAAGTGTTACGCTGTTTCTCTGATAGTATTATTTTTCTGTCTGTTCAGTCTTATACTGTTCAATTCATTTTCCCATTTTCTTTTCATTAATTTTGCTGTTTACACACTTGTACGGATTCAATTTGAAGGATTCTGACACACTAATGGTTTAAAAGGTTTCTGTCCTAATCAATGGGGACACTGACTTCCAACTTGAACTAGGGTGACAGTGAGCTTCATTGATCTGGTTTATTGGTCATTTACATACTATTGTCTCCTTTTCACAATTCTAATGGATGTTCTGGACGCCAATCGAAAATGGTGATCACTTATTTCCAAATGGTCATCAACTTCTGGAATGAATGGAGGAATCTTGGGGATGGATCGTTGTCTGTCCGGAAGATGCTCTTCCTTGATAGAATCAATTGCATGCATATCATGCATGCTGCAATCTCAATCCTGAAAGAGTGGAAAGTTTGATAGAATTCTGAAAATAACCTATTGTCCGCACTGGCAAATTTCACATTCTCTGCTACTGCAAAACTGTTCTTCACGGCATCCAGCGGTTCCATTTTTCTGGGATCTGCACTCAGCTCAATGTTCGTCGCATTTTGTATTTTATAGCCAGCGTTTTGCAAGGATTGCATATGTAGAAACTGTGCCAAATTGTTCATGAAGAAGACTGAGATTCAACGCACTGAAGCAATTCGTAGAGCTCGTTTCTTGAATTTTCAGCATTGCACTGAGTACGAGCACTTCGGCAGATGTTCCCATTTCAAAGGCCGGAAGAATTGATTATGCAACAAATATCAATGACATCGACCTCCGGATTTCATCCCAGTTCAAACTGAGATGATTATAAAGTTAATAATTTAATAATTGAATATTTACTTTACCCTTAAACCTGATAGAATAATTTAACATTCAATTAAACAAAGTTCTGCTAAAAATGAAAAATACGAAAGCTCTGTTTGAAGGGCCCCACGAGATATAATCTGTGGTGACAGTTTGTTAGATGATCATGGCTGAGAGGTTCTGCTGACTGCAAATCCTCCTTGGTTTGCGACTCCCCTACTACTCCACCTCGCTTCAAACACGTCTCTGAGCTAGAATTCACTTTGCTTCTTGATCATCATTCATCTACTATGTTGAACTGTTCACCTACTGTGATTCATCGCCATAATGTCGCTTCAACTCCGACTCTCTCTCCCTCCTGCCTCTACAACCCTTCTCCCTCAACATCATCATCGTTATCTTCTTCATTCACTATATCATCTTCTCTCTCAAGTCCACAACTTTCATCATACACTTTACTTGGGCCAACCCACTTCAAGACTAATCCAAGGCATAAGGTTAGTATAATAGATTGTTAATTTTGCTTGAATTGATTTGAAGTTTCGGCATTTGAGGGCTATAAGAGCAGGAAACTTTGAATTGATTGTTCTAAAGGAAACGATTCTTTAGTGGTATTACCTTCGCTACTTGAGATATGTTTCGACATGTTAATATATGTAGTTCAGTGGCCATTTTATCTTGATTTTTGAATTTGTGTCCGTTTGCGGTGTCCGAATAGGGGTCGAAGATATTTTGCTCAAGGGCTGAGCCACTGAAGGTGATGATATCAGGGGCGCCTGCATCAGGTAAAGGGACACAATGTGAGATGATTGTTCAGAAGGTAAGCAGATTTGTGATCACTTCATCAGTCAATTAGTATGTTTCAGATAGATGTCCTAATATTAAC
Source organism: Rhazya stricta (assembly GCA_001752375.1). Taxonomy (NCBI): domain Eukaryota; kingdom Viridiplantae; phylum Streptophyta; class Magnoliopsida; order Gentianales; family Apocynaceae; genus Rhazya; species Rhazya stricta. Next base: position 810,688 of record MEJB01000009.1, read on the forward strand.
ATCTATAAAGGAGGAATTTTTGGTTAAAGTATCTAGGAGATATGGACAACAAAGAGTAGAACAAGAGTTTAGGGATGTAAAATCTTTATGTCACAGTAGTTAAGGAAGACATGGTGTTTGAAAGCATTGCTACATCCATTCCGGTTGTCCATAGGCTGCTTTCTAGTTGTAATACTGAAGTGTAAGCATCACTTTAGCTTAATTAGCTCAGAGCTAATGTGATCTATAAAATTAATGAAAGTGTAAGTATTAATTTTAGCTTAGTTAGCTCAGAGGTTCGTGTAATCTAGAAAATCAATCAAATTCTTGCAGTCCAAGACCTTGTTGATCTTCTATATTCTCATTTACTTGCTCCTTGGTCGATCCACTCTGAATATCTATCTCCATTTTATTCATTTCCTCTGCATGACACTTCGCCTTGCTTCCTCAGTTCGGATTGGTGCATGTATCGACTGGGGATCTTCTTAGAGCAGAAGTATCAGCTGCCACAGAGATTGGAAACAAAGCAAAGGAGTACATGAATTCTGGTCATCTTGTTCCAGATGACATAGTTTCAGCTGTAAGTTATGCTTGTAATATCATCGGCATTTTATCTCCTCTTCTTTTTACTACACAATCAGCACTTTCTCTTATAGATGGTGAAAGCACGATTATCCGCGGAAGATGCTAAAGAGAAAGGATGGCTTCTAGATGGATATCCTAGAAGTTCTGCTCAAGCCAAGAGTCTGGAGGAATTGAAAATCAGACCAGATATCTACATTATGCTTGATGTACGTCTCTGTCTATTTTCAGCTGAAAGTGCTTGCTTTCTGAATATGGTAAAACTGGGTTACACTTGTTGCACTTACACTTCTAGATAATAGTCACTGACAATTCATATGCTGGTACAGAAAGCAAGTCCTCCATATGACTGTATAATGTCTATGGATACGAAGACTTCTATGAGCATTCCTGCATTTGGTAAAACATTCTACCTATCATTAGGTGAATATCCCCATGCATGTCTTTGCAGTCGAATGGTAACTGTAGTGCTTGTATCTTCAAAAACTTCTGAATATTCTTATGAACCACTTTGGACTGGTAAGTTATTCTTGAGTGATGACATTTCAGTTGTCTAGACTTTAGATTCTAAGCAAAACCAAACTGAAGAGCGACATGTATTGAGAGATTGGTTCTTCTAGGGCTTAACATTGTAGATCACTTTGAAGCTATCTTATAATGATAAGTTATAATGTGGTATGTTGTGTACGGCTCTGTTCTAAGATAATGTTTTCTACTGCAAAGTTTTCAACTCAACCATTTGATGGAAATACTGAAGGATGTTATCTAATCATTGTCAGGTTCCTGATGAGATTCTAATCGACAGATGTGTTGGTAGGAGGCTGGATCCTGCAACCGGAAGGATATACCATATCACCCATCTCCCTCCAGAGAATGAGGAAATTAAAGAAAGGCTTGTAACTCGTCCTGATGATACTGAGGAGAAGGTAAGTTCTAGGCAGAACTATCATCTATTACAATTAGCTTGGAAAAGAAAAAGAATTAGCAAAAGAAGCTTAGATTGGTGACTGGTGAGTGAGATAATGACATTGATAAAGATGTGAGGCTGTCCATTCCACTGAGTCCATACAAGAAAAAATCGGTGAAACGATAAGTTTAGGAATGTTTTGGCCCAAACAAAATGAGCCAGCTATTGTACTGACTCGAGCATTACTTTGTTCTTATTGCTGAGTTAGGCTGATCCCAAGTAAAATGTTTTCAATGTTTCATTATACATAAACTAAACCTGCAAGATTACCATAATGACAAATATCAGATCTCTCCACTTTGTAACTTCGTGTGATAGAAAACATTACCATGAAGTATTCTGATTCTTAACTAGCTCTATTCCAGTGACACTTTTATGCTTAATGAGGGGGTTCATACTTGCAGTAGAACTAATCCTAATAGAAGTGCAACATAGAACTGGCACTGTCAATGGGCTAAAGGCATTAGTTCAGATTGTTTTTAAATTAGTTGAGCAGTCAAATGTGTAACTTCAGGTGAAATCACGTCTTCAAATATACAAGCAGAATTTGGAAGCAATTATATCAACATACAACGGTAAACTAAATAAGGTATCTTCTTACATGGAGCTCATCTCTTCTTACTTTCTTTTCAATCTTTACCATAATATCACTTCAACCATATGTTGGTTTATCTTAATGAGTAGATTGATGGAAACCGTCCAAAAGAAATGGTATTCAATGAAATAGACTCTTTGTTATTGCATCTGAAGAAAAAGAAAGAGGAGACTGAAAAGTTAGGTATGGCCCTTGCTTTTATCTACTATTTCTGTGTATAATATAAAATTTCTAATATGATTTTTGTAAGTGCTTCCATGCGAGATTTTACAATGATTCAAATACCTCTGACAAGTTTCAGCAATTATCTGCTGTTCTACTACTTTTGGTTGTTTGAAACTTCATTCTGCTTCTCATCTATAGGAGAACTGGCCATAAGTGACAGTCATCTGAATAAGCCAAAGCCCAGCAAGGTATCCAATTACTAACTGTATGATAATATGTATATGAGTATTTTGGTAACATGTAACCATGACAAGATAGGTTAGTAGCGTGATAGATATCCTTATTTATTCTCCTTTAGCCGTTTACAGGATAATTGGAGAGGAATTCCGACGAGATTGAATAACATTCCTCATTCAAGAGAAATCAGGAAATATTTCTATAATGATGTGTTGCAAGCTACTACAAGAGCCATAAATGATGGAAAAACTCGAGTGAAGGTCAGAACCTTACCATGCCTTTCTCTTTTGTGGATGACAAGATATGAATTAGGTTCTCAGAGCACATCAACTGTTCCTGTTGATAAGACGTGTTCATATACTTGCTGGAAACATGAAATTCCTACATGAGAAACTGAAAGAAAAAAGTATAGTTCTTTGATTGAATTTAGCTATTGCTGAATGATAACTCTGAAATGCTTATTTAACTAACTATTGCTGTTTGATTAGACATGGGTTATTTTACTTGGTGAAAAACTGGAGGTCCTACATTAGAGAAAGAAAAACATATAGTCTCTGGTCAAATTTGCTTATTATTATGGGGTGATGCTTATTTCCTTAAATTGTGGACCAATGATACCAAAAGACAGATCGTTCATGGACTATTTCCTTCCCTTTGCAAAGGTTGCCTTGTGAAATTAAGCTTGATAATCAGTTGAAAAATGAAGTTAATACATGTGATATTTGTGCGTGAAGCCTAATTATTCTGCCACTTCAATCGTCAGGTGGAGATAAACATTCCTGAGCTCAACCCTGAAATGGTTAGGACATATACTTTCTTTTTTCTTTTTTTTCCCCTTTCCTGGATTGCAGATAATTCTAGAGTTAACCATATCGTATTAATTACAGGATGTTTATCGAATAGGTACCTTGATGGAACTTGTTCGAACCATTGCTCTCTCGTTTGCTGATGATGGAAAGCGTGTGAAGGTACATCAATGATAGTTGAATGTTTAGTTATCAGTATCTCATAGATAACAAGCTTAAGTAAACTAAAAATTCCTGGTCTTGGTTCTTTTAGGTCTGTGTTCAAGGGTCAATGGGAGAAGGAGCACTTGCTGGCATGCCTTTGCAGCTTGCAGGAACTCGAAAGATCTTGGAAATCATGGATTGGGGCGATTATGGTGCTATGGGTACCTTTATCAAGATTGGTTCAATAGGTATTGCATGGAGTAAATGATTACTATTTGAGTTTCAGCTTGCTATTTCATTTGTTTTGTGTACCTGTCCCTCCATCACTGATTCTTTACCGAGTAGTCCATGTAAAATTATAACTATAAGGGCGATTGGATTTACAAGGATAATAACATTTTTCCTGTGGCTGCTGATTCCTAATGATTACATAAGCATGCATGAACTGACCTGGATGGTTCTGTTGATATTTTGTCCAAAGGACTTCTGCTTACTGAGGATCAAATCTGCATGTCCACGAATACGTGATTTTGAAATATCTTCCATCATTTCTGATTTTTAGTTTTCCCTCTTGAAATTTTTGGATGGCAAAAGTTAGTCTTTAGAACATTATTTTTTTATTGATTCTTGCACTATTCCCTTATTCAACCAGTAGTCTGGGAAATTATACAATATGGAAGGCCTTGGTGAGCTTCCCCTTTCCTTCAGTGTAGTTGAAATTTTTTTGCTTCACTATGCTATCTATATTCAAATTTTAAGTAATAGGACTTTCAATGTTTTTGATCTCTTGCTTCCTTCTGTATCACTGATGAAGCTTTGTTGAAGAAGTTGAAAATATGTGTCTTGTTCCAGCATTTTGAGCATAGTCTGCTTGGATATCTTGTAGTGTGATTTAGTCTCGATTAACCTCAATGGAGAAATCATCAATATAATCACTACCTGGCATACATGGCTGATAGATTCAGTTCTCTGACTGCAGAATCTGTGTGTTGCATGTGTTCTGTAGGTGCCAAAGAGGTTGACGAGCAGGATGACATATTTATTTTGGTAGCTCCTCAAAATGCAGTAGGGAACTGTATTATCGATGTAAGTGGATTGAAAAGAAATACGAACTTTTTTTACAAGTGAATCCCTAATAGACAATCTGCTGATGTTCTGGAACTCTTTGGARTTGAAAAATGCAGGATTTAAAAGCCATGACTGATGCAGCAGGTAATCGGCCAGTAATTCTTCTCAATCCTAGACTGAAGGTTAGATTCTGGTGCTTATGGGCTGAATTTGGTTGTTTGAATTCTTTCAAAATTGATCCTTCCGAAGGTGAGATAGAAGAATCTCTCAGGCATTAATTACCAATATCTTCAAAGGCATCTAATTTGAGGCCAAAATAAATATGAGAGTGAAATTTTTTCTCAATTCATAAATAATAACTGTATATTCTTTTAGTTGTTCATTGGGATGATTCATTTGAGGATTTTAGTCCCCTCAATCTAATTAAAATGAAAAATTAAAAATTTTCACTCTTAAATTTTTGGGAAGTAAGATAAAATAAAGGAGTTTTGCCTTTTGCTGAATTAATTTCAGAGGAAGCTGAATATCCATTTAATGTCTGTTCCTAATGGTTAAATCTGGTAAAGTTAGAAGTATGAAAATGCTAGTTACAATTTATTCTTTCAATCAGACAACAGTTGAAGGAGTAACAAAACATCTTTTAAATTTCTTATCGATCCCACTGTTCATTTCTTTTGTTTTTTTCCTCCTTTTAGCTTCATTTGTTTTTCATTTATCAGGGCTTTGCTAAACGTCATCCAAATGTTTTCATGAGAAATTCCTTCCGCTGGTAATATTGATTCTGTTTCTTTTTGTTAGGACTTACCTAGTTCAAGCGGGGTCATGCAAGTAAGTACAGACCAGTGAACCATATAGGTGCAAATAATTAGCATTTAACTGAAATCCTAATTTCATGCTATTACAAGACAATTGGCCGAGAGAAGAGAATGGAGTATGCTGCATCATTTGAGATCTGCTACTTCTTTCGGTTACTCTACTATGCAGGAACTCAGTATCCAATTATGGGTGCTCTCAGGTGAGGCAGGCATCTACTTCTAACATTTATGCAACTTTCTGATTGTGCATATTCAAGTTCTCCCTGCACAATTGCTCTTAAAAGGGAAATGTAATTTGAGTGCATGATACTCATCTTTTAAAGTTCTACAAAACAGTTTCATATTCTTCTCCCATTTCATTTGGCTATGAACTTTCACTTATGAATGAGCTATTCCACCAGAAATATTTCAAATAGAATCTGCCTTCATTATGGGTAGTCAAAAAGTTCAACTTCTAGCATATTGCTCAAGCTAATCTATTTCTACTCTGGTATATTCGACTTATTTTATTTGCTTTTACTATTCATTTGAGGGTCAAATGAATTCCTTATTGTAAGTGGAAGTTTATATAGGAAGATGGACGAGTTTTTTCTTCCTTTTGTATCTGTTATTTGAAATGAGCTGTTAATGTGTGCTATAGCTTGTATGCACAATCACCAGTTTAAATTTCACATTACCAAAGGTTAGAACTGCATTCATATTATTCAGGATGTCCTATCCCTATAAGTATGAATTATACAAGAGAGTAGATGAAGCACCTGGGAAGGAGAAATACGTAACGTTGACATCCTTCTCAGAGAGGCCAACTGGTGAGGAGATTAATGATGCATTTGAAGGGAAAGATAGGTAACGAGTGATTCTCTTTGGTTCCTCGCTGTAAGTCCACTTTTCTATGATTGCACCAAACTGACATATCAGGCCTATTTTTTAACTTGCAGCAGTCGAACCAAAAGAGCTTCCGGATTCTGGTATGGATTCCCTATATTTCTTAAAACTAACTGCTAAAGTAGCTCATGACCCTGATTGATTTATTTGAGCATCTTGTAGGGGCTTATTCAACAGTTTATTGAGCTGAAAAGGAGAGAAGTTGCACAATTACTCATGCAATTTAGACGTGAAACATCAAGGGAAATAGTAAAGTGAGATTCTTTGACCTCATTGAAACTCTCTCATGCACGATTATAGCATCAATCTCAGGCTCTCAGCTATAGGTATCAATGGAAGTTTGGTATACGATCCACATGGGGAGCCTTGTGTTTTTCTTCAACCTGTTAAAAGATGCATATACTTCATTTCGAAGGCTCTCTTCTGTTCTTTCGTTCATGCGTCTCATCTTGCCTCATGGTGGGATGGAAGAAAGAAGGGGTAAATGGAATCCCATGTATTTAACTCCAACAACCAACTATTATCAAGAATAACTCAATTTTGACCGTTACTCTGGTAGAATTAGCTATTTTTTGACATTAGAGGCAGCATAAGTACTTGTGTGAGCGATTAATACTAAAGATGTTATATTATATTTGAGTCCATATCTAGTTTGTTATTGATAAATCACGTTATAGTTAGTAATGCAACTTAAACATATTTACCGATGTTTTAAAAATTTTTTTGGATACATTTTATATTATAATATTGATACCTACCTTTCACAAGTGATTTGTGCAGTTTCAAATTTCTTTTTTTATATGTGTTTCACAAAATTTTTTGCTACATCTCTAATATCGTATACAAAATTAATTTTTGAACAAGAGCATAATTTCAAGATCATTTTATTCTAAAAGTAACAAAATTCTAGAACTCTTGAAACATACAAAAAATGGAACAAAATATTGGAGTAAGGCTTGGCATCATGTGTCAAATGAAGCAAAATTTCTGTTTAACAAGTCAAATTAAACCTCTTTTTTGTGCCTAACTGTGCTGTAATAGGTTTGGTTGGCGATTTTCAGGTACTCCTTGGGTTGTTGGTATGGATGACTGATGAGCAAAACTATGCAGAATAGAGAAGAAAATGAGTAACGAATAAATTTTGTTGATGAAACAGACAAATAAAAASGTCAAAAAAAATAACTGGCACATGTGAGAGACAACAGGAGAGGCAAACACGACAAATGTTGTTATCTCGCTGTCAAGTTTCAAGGGGAGTTAGAGACATTTCAAGTGGATGTCTCTTTGGATAGAAGGAGAACTGTTAATGAGCATGGGGCATAGGCAAAAACTTCAAGATTAGAAATAGGCAATGCCGCTTGCCAAACTAATTGTTTGAGCAGTACAAGAAACACAGCAGCTGACTAACGAAGACTCTACTACTTCCTGTGAGGTAAGATTTATATATATATATATATATATATATATATATATATATGTATTTGGGAAGACAAGTTGGTTTATCACCCTCACATCAAGAATCCAAAACAATCAGAAAACCTAGGACTAACTGACTCTGGTTCTGCCTTTCTTTGTTCTTGAGTTTGAGATACTGAGCAAGAAGGGAGAGGAAGTCAGAATGGCAGGAGGTTCTTTTGCTTCAGTAGGTGTGGCCAAAGAGAGAGCTGAGCAGTATCAAGGAAGGGTCACGCCATATGTAGTCATTGCTTGCATAGTGGCTGCAATTGGAGGATCCCTTTTCGGCTATGATGTTGGAATTTCAGGTGATACCTCTTTTCCTGAAATGGGGTATGAAAATAATCAGCAAGAAATTACATTCTTGGTTTTCTTTCTGCATATGGGAAGCGAATTGGTTATTCTTGAGCAACCTTCTTGACTTGTGTGGTGACCCCTTGATAATAATGCTTATCTGATATTTCAACAGGAGGAGTGACATCAATGGATGAATTTTTGAACAAGTTCTTCCCCACGGTGTACCAGAAGAAAAGGCGCGTACATGAAAGTAACTATTGCAAGTACAACGATGAAGGTCTTTCAGCATTTACCTCATCTTTGTACCTAGCTGGTTTGGTTTCATCTCTGCTAGCGTCTCCGGTCACCAGAAAGTATGGACGGAAGAGCAGTATCCTCACCGGGGGAATTTCCTTTTTTATAGGAGCTAGCCTCACTGCCGGAGCTGTCAACATTGGTATGCTTCTTTTGGGTCGAATTATGCTAGGTGTGGGTATTGGCTTCGGCAATCAGGTGCCTTCCTTTCTTTGAYACTCATTCAGCATACCATATAAATTTCGTACCTTTTAGACAAGAAAACCATTAAGATTTTACATTTTCCGAATGCCCAAAGGGAAGGAACTACTTAGTTTCATTCATCAATTGATAAACTTCAAACACAACTCCAGAATGCATCTAACAAATGAATGACTCTCTGTGGTTCTTCAAGGCAGTTCCATTATACTTGTCTGAAATGGCACCAACGCATCTGCGAGGAGGACTGAACATGATGTTTCAGTTAGCAACAACTCTTGGAATCTTCACAGCAAACATGATAAATTTTGGAACAAATAAGATCCATCCGTGGGGATGGAGGCTTTCACTGGGCCTTGCTGCAGGACCAGCATTCCTAATGATGGCAGGAGGTTTACTTCTTCCAGAGACACCAAACAGTTTAATTGAAAGAGGATTTGAAGGAAAAGGAAGAAAAGTTCTGGAAAGAATAAGAGGAACAAAAGATATCAGTGCAGAATTCAAAGACATGGTTGAAGCAAGCAAGTTGGCAAACGCAATCAAGAATCCCTTCAGAAACATTCTAGAGAAGAAGCATAGACCACAGTTACTGATGGCAATTTTTATGCCAATGTTCCAGATACTCACAGGCATAAACTCTATACTCTTCTATGCTCCTGTTCTGTTCCAAAGTATGGGATTCAAGGGGAACGCTGCCCTCATTTCCGCTGCTTCGACGGGAGCAGTTCTTGCATCCTCCACACTGATCTCCATGGCCACAGTTGACAGATGGGGTAGAAGGCTTCTGTTGATTAGCGGTGGAATTCAAATGATCACATGTCAGGTAAAGAGCACAATGATATTTGCTCTTATGCTTCCTGTACCTAAAAGAAAACAAAATGATCACAAGATTTTGCCAAACAGAACCAAAACATATCCATACTGCTGCTGCCAGTATGCAGATTTGATGTTTTCTTTGTTTCTATTCAGATCATTGTTGCCATAATCTTGGGCCTAAAGTTTGGGAGTAACAGCGAACTCTCAAAAGGTTTTTCAGTCTTGGTGGTGGTCGTTTTTTGCCTCTTCGTTGCAGCATTTGGATGGTCATGGGGGCCCCTTGGCTGGACCGTGCCAAGTGAAATCTTTCCATTGGAGATCCGTTCTGCAGGTCAAAGCATTACAGTAGCTGTGAATCTTCTCTTTACTTTTATCATAGCACAAGCCTTCCTCTCCCTCCTTTGTGCTTTAAAATTTGGGATTTTCCTTTTCTTCGCTAGCTGGATTACCATCATGACGATCTTTGTTTACCTTTTCCTTCCCGAAACCAAAGGAGTTCCTATAGAAGAGGTTGCACTCTTGTGGCGAAAGCACTGGTTCTGGAAGAAGATAGTCTCTGAGAATCCAAAAGCTGAAGAGAGTAATGATGGTCATCAAACTAGTCCATGATAATGACAAGTATAGATCTTTCAAATGAAATGAACAGCAACACTTRGTCTGTCATGCGACACGACAATCCTGTAGTTGTCCCATAAACCCTGTCAAGCTCTACTATTGTTAAAATCAAGAGCATCAGAAACAACTGTGAAATCTCAAACAAGCCGATATATTATTCAATGTTTCAGCTGATATCTGGAACAGGCCGTACTATGATATGTATTTCAGCTGATATCAGAAATACATGTTCAACAGCTTCCWATATCATAGGAAGTGTCACAGACCATCTTAGAAATTCATCATTCTTTCCTTCTGTATCCGTACTGCTTCGCATGAACAACACCATGTGTTTATTCTCGGGCAAAACAAGTGGATTCAAATCACCATACTTGAGAGAATTCCCTAAACATCTGCAGAATAACGTAAATATCAAAACTTTGAAGACTCGCTGAGCATATTCATTTCCAAGAGTCCAGAATTATTTGCCTGCGTATGGAACTACTTGAACAGAGATTCTTTGGACAGCAGACGTTAAAACAGTTGCCAGAAAAGTTGAATCTTCTCTTGGTTGTTTCTCAAATGCATTGGAATGAGAGTCATCAAATAAAATGCACAATCAAATCATAAGCTCTTGATTATCTCCATCTATTGACCCATTCCCAGATCAGAACAGGTGAGGTGGAAATGATGTACCAAAATTAAATATCACACATACAGCAAGCCAAACATGTCAAACACTCGACCCCTTATCTTATAGCACAACGTATTCGGTCAATGGGGCTTTTAAGGAAAGAAGAAAACTAAGATTAACTACAAGAGAGGAATAATTCCAGCCATTAGTCAAGTCATGAATGCAGTAGGAACGTACGATTGCTTGGTTATTCATTTATTGTTTACTTAATTTAGCGGCATGAATCAGAGCCTTTGGACAAATCATTGCTGCTGATCTGAACAGGGATGCACGATTCCAGCCATTCAAATGGCATCATCAGCAAAAAATTGCACCAGATGAGTCCTTTCTGAGCAAGTGGAAGATAACATCTTCAAGAAGTAACAGTTTCAAAACCAATAGGAAATAGGAGAAGGCATACAATTAAGATCAACTTCTATGGAAATCAAAGAAATAATCACCAATCGGAGCAAGCCCTCAATCTCAGGGGAAACACTATAAGTTGGACACTCCACTACCAACTAGGAGGTGTCCTGTCTGTAAGATTGCAATTTCCGATACAGGTTCATATGTATGATACAGAATTCTTCACTCTATAATCCCAACTTGTAACATGTGCAGAGACTAATTATAGAAAGCAAAGATAGGTATATCGGAGTCAACGTACTTGAATATAGTCCTCTTTGATTTATGCCTTCTTTTGTAGGATTTTGAAATACAGAGTGCAGCTGGAGAGTAGCTAAGTCAACTATAAAATCAATCGCAGAAACAAAGAGGGACTAAGGAGCGGGCAGAGCAGTTTTGTCTTCCTTCCATCCTCACAGCTGAGAGACAAGAATTTCCACAATGGCTGGTGGATCAGTTGCTCCTACAGGTGTATCCAAGGAGAGGGCAGAGCAATACGAAGGGAGGGTCACAGGTTATGTGATCATCACTTGCCTTGTTGGTGCCATTGGTGGATCTCTCTTTGGCTATGACATCGGAATTTCAGGTAAATCTTTTGCTGCGTTTTTCGAATCCCTGAGATAGTTTGAGAATATATCCAGATGAGTCCAACCAAAAAATCAGACATAGAATAAACATGAATGGTTGCGATGGTCAGCCCATGAGATGACAATGGAAACTCAGCTTCAAAAATTACAGCACAGAACAAATAAACCAAGTCTGTTCTTTTATTTTACCTGAAATGGAATATTTTACATTTCATATGCATGCAAACTCTTACAGGTTTCTTTGAGATAACTATATCATAAGAATCGCGAGGGATGTCTAGTTTATACAACGAAAGATAATAATCAACTTACGGGTTTTGAGTGAATGAGATAGGGAGGAAAAGTAAAAGGGGAAGGCTGCAAGTGGTAGGCCAAACAATTGCTAGGTCTTGATACGGATGCTATAGAGTATGTGTATCTATTAGTTCYCAGAACTCCTATCAGGGGATGGGGGAGAAGACCAGGAAGACCATGATATAAAGAAAGCTGGGGTACTAATTTACTGTTTCCAACTATTTATTTAACATGAAAGGAATAATGAGCTTCTATAATTTCTCCTAACAGGAGGAGTAACGTCCATGAGTGACTTCCTTTCGAAGTTCTTTCCTGAAGTCCACAGAAAACAGAWGCATGCACATGAAAACAACTACTGCAAGTACAACAAACAGGGCCTAGCAGCATTTACTTCTTCTCTCTATCTTGCTGGTTTAGTTTCATCAATTGTTGCATCTCCCATCACAAGAAAGTATGGGCGTCGGGGAAGTATTATCTGCGGTGGAATAAGTTTTATAATGGGAGCAACCTTAGATGCGTCAGCTATAAACCTGACGATGCTAATTTTAGGACGGTTAATGCTTGGCTTTGGTATTGGATTTGGAAACCAGGTAAGCCAACAGTCTTACGTGATATTCATCAATCATCAAGAAACTATATTGCGACTCAATATGTACATCGCTCTTTGTTGCTCGCAAGGCTGTTCCACTTTATCTGTCAGAAATGGCACCCACTCAAATACGAGGAGCCCTAAACATGATGTTCCAGTTGGCAACAACCCTTGGGATCTTCACAGCAAACATGATCAATTACGGGACGCAAAAGCTTCATCCATGGGGATGGAGGCTCTCTCTAGGCCTAGCAGCCATACCAGCTATTTTTATGACAGTTGGAGGAATACTACTTCCAGAAACCCCAAATAGCTTAATTGAACGAGGATTAAAGGAAAAAGGAAGAGAAGTTCTAGAGAAAATCAGAGGGACAACAAATGTTCACGCGGAGTTGCAAGATATAACTGATGCAAGTGAACTAGCAAACTCAGTTGAGCATCCTTTCAGGAACATTCTTGAGAAGAGAAACAGACCGCAGTTAATTATGGCAATCGTCATGCCAACTTTCCAGATTCTGACAGGCATAAATTCTATTCTCTTCTATGCTCCAGTGTTGTTTCAAAGCATGGGTTTTGAGGGGAATGCTTCTTTATACTCGTCAGCTGTGACTGGAGCAGTTCTAGCTTCATCAACAGGAATATCCATTGCAACAGTTGATAAATGGGGTCGTAGAGCTTTGCTGATTGCTGGTGGTATACAAATGATTATTTGTCAGGTAAGACAAAAAACTTTCCTGCATAATCCCCGCACCCTTCACTTACACATGCCTAAATAGCACCAGCTTAATTGTGAGGAAAATGAAAAGCAGAATGCAATCAGATACCTTTTCAAGATAGAAGAAGATATTACTAGACTTCCAGAATAAGTGGTCTAACAAAAAATGTGCTCTATCCTGCTTAGTTAGTCTGCAAGCAGGAGAATCTGGGAATTGCTTAGGAATGTTCATTTGGGTAGTAAAGAATTTGCCAAAACCTCAAGAAAGCTAAGAAAATGGTATGCTAAAGAGGTTAAAGAATATTATTTTCAGATTGATTCCCATCGTTAAGGAAACTTCAAATGAAGAAAATATATTAGTTGAACTCCCGCTGCTTACAGGCCTGCCCAATTAGGGAAGTTGAAAGAACTTCATTGTACTGATCTCTTTCAGCAGCATAAAGTCTAAGATGCTCCAGGTTGAAATTCCCAGTATTTACTCATATCCAGATTTGCAGAAGTCTACCTGCTAAATATAAACGTTCTATCAGTGCACATAAGCACAACTTATCATATGGAAATTGATATAGAGGTAATTTCATGATGAATTCTGTCTCAAATTACCTCAAATTATAATTGATTATAATTCGACATGGATAAACAGGTCATAGTTGCAATTATCTTGGGGCTTAAGTTTGGCAGTGACAAGGAACTCTCCAAAAGCTTCTCCATACTGGTGGTGGTTGTGATCTGCCTCTTCGTTGCTGCTTTTGGATGGTCATGGGGACCATTAGGATGGACAGTGCCAAGTGAAATATTCCCATTAGAGACACGATCAGCTGGACAGAGTATTACTGTAGCAGTAAATCTACTCTTCACCTTCATAATAGGGCAATCTTTCCTTTCTCTCCTTTGTGCTTTCAAGTTTGGGATCTTTCTTTTCTTTGCAAGCTGGATTACTATCATGACGGTCTTTGTTTATCTTTTCCTACCTGAAACCAAAGGTGTTCCTATTGAGGAGATGATATTCTTATGGGGAAAACATTGGTTCTGGAAGGGGATTGTCCCCAAAAATCCAGAGTATAATGAGAATGTAGCATAGTAAGCAGTAGTAGAATGTAGTGTGTATTTATCAAGTTCAAGTGATCAAGCCATTATTACAAATAGTTATGACTGATTAGCAGATTGAGTAAGCTGCATTTGTTAAAATGGCTTTGTACATGTTCCAACACCTGCAGCCAGGTTTTTAGCCTAAGCAATAAACTGACGCAATTATTCTTGGCTCAGACAGCATTCAATCCTGAGAAGCCAGATTTTTTAATGCAACATGTCTTCAGAATATTCATTTGACCTTTCTCTCTCTCTCTCTCTCTCTCTCTCTCTCTCTCTTGTTGTCACTTAACAGACCTGCAAAAACTGGTTGAAGTTAATAGTCATTAATAACAGTTCTGGCCCTGCCATCCAAATCCAACAGATCTAGCATGACATGGGACTAACCCAACTAATTAGAGATAACAGTAACTCATCAAAATAATATCCATAACAATGCTAAACTAACAGCAAGAAGAATTTCTTTTTAAATAGCAGTCATCGCATGGAATATTGTAATAGCTCTTGAACTAGTCTTTCTGCAATTACATTTCCAGCTACCCTGCATAATAGCCGCTTAATAGACCTAACAGTTTTTAGTGCAGTGAACCAATGCACAAAGCAGCTCAACTCATTCAAGTGCTGATGACTTAAGAAGCAATTTCTTATTTATCGGCTACCATAACAAATACGTGAAGAACTCTCGTTGATTCACATTGGATACAGAAAATTACTATTGATTTCATTACTCGTTTATAGCTATACCAAGTAGCAAGAGCCAATCAAATTCTACATAATCCTTCCACTTCCGAAGCCAGGGACCTCAGCCTTCCCTGAAGAGCCAATTCACGAGTTCCAACAAGAAAAGAACCAATAAAAGAAAGAAGCCCCTCTAGGTGATGGCTAATGAGGAAAGAGAAATTACTTTGCATGGTACAATCAGGAATGTAAACCAGACAAATAAGCTTAACTTATGATTCTCATTGGTAAAGTTTGTCATTTCTTAACTCTATATGTGAGCAACAAAAGAAGTTCCACCATATTTCTGGGTTGAAGTAAATGGTGAGGCTGTACATTTATCTGTTCTTCCTAGAGGCCACAAAAGCCTTAATGATGGTGATGCAGCTAAATGCATCAAATAAAAAGCTAGTAGATCCTTTTCTTTTGTTGGAACATAAGATAATATCAGCAGAGGCCAGAAAGCACAACTAGAAAGACAGTGGTGTAAGATAGAATTTACTTTCTCCATAAGTGGAGTCAAAAGCTTACTAAATCAGTCTAGTTATTGTGAACCACATAGTAACCTCTTCAGACAATAAAGAAACAACGTTAACCCATTTACAATGTAATATACTAAGTACAAGATGATTGCTACATGTGTCTGTATAAAAATATATACCATGAAAGTTCAGAAAAAGTTCAAGGACTCCAATATGATAAAACTTTGAATGATCCTAAATTTCACTGTTTTTTCATAGAATACCAGCGTCCCAGGAGTATTATCAATGAGCTGACAACTAAATACAGAAAATAAAATAAGCCAGTAACCTCTGTTGTTACAACAGGCAGACTTTTACATGAGCAAATCGAAGCAGAACATTTGGTTCCATTACTTTAAGCTTAACTGAATCAATGCATCATCATAGAAGTGTCTAGATGACGACCTGTGAATGCAAGAGAGAACTCCTACCAAAATAATTACATTTCAACAAAAAACTTGAAATTAAAATCTTGCAAGAGGCTTTCAATTTTAGCCATCTCTTCAAATTTGAAACCAACATCTTTAGAGACAATTCATTGTACATGTATGAACATTACAAGTGCACGCATTAAAAAGCAAGACTAGAGGGAAACAGACTCTCTAAGGAAGATGGAAGGAAAAGTCAAAGAACAGATTCTGCTACTATAACTAAACTTTTATTTATTGAAATATTAGTTTACATCAAAGTGATCAACACCTTAACTAAACACCAGGATACATGCTCAATCCCCCACGAAAATAACCCCTAATCTTAAAGCCCTCCCATAACGAGAATCATRTCATCCAAGAAACATCATTAAAAGGGATACCATATCATCCAAGAAACATCAGACAACCRGAATACCAACACCGGTCGTTGTTACTTCAAATGGAACAATCCAAGCATACACAAGACCTCCTCTTTACTCCAGAATTCCTACTAAAGATATGGAGGAGTTAGTAGAGAAGCTCCAAATTCCACCCGATCCAACCAGCTCCAGAGCCATGACACTGCCGATTTCCTCACCTTGGAAAGCCGTCACCTTCCAAACCGGCTGGTTAAAAAGTCCGCCGGTCACGGCGAATCAAGCTTTAACAATCGAAGTAAATCAATGGTCGCCTCATCACCTTTCTTCTCCTTCTTCGCGAGAAGGGCCGGAAAGGGAAGAGAACTGGGAGGAGGCGAAGCCACTATCGGGGCTGACCCGGCATAAAAATCTAGAGTCCTAATTTGCTTCTGAACCATATCGGGATCCGGACCCAATCGACCMGTTGAACACAAAATCAACTCCTCATCGTCGCGGGCAACAATGCCTAACTTATCGGAGGGCGTCGCTCCGGCCTGCTGGTTGTTATTGTCTGGTAACGGTTCACCGCGTTTCAAGATCTTTACTTGACCCATAACAAGATTCTTTATAGGAAAGGCGGGATCCTTCCTATCTGGGACTCTATTTGTACATTCATGTCGACCGTTGGTTGCCAACCCACTAGGACTCCGTTTTCGTCGGCGAGATCGGACGGAGTTCATGTTAGTGTTAGGGAAGAAGGCAGCGTTTCCTCTGATATCACGATGGGGATGCGTTTGGCGCAGGCAATCCTGAGATCGAAGAACGGCGGTGGCAGCCATGATTGGAGGAAGAGAATCAGAAAGAGAAGAAGCCCAAGAGAGGGGAAAGTATCTTGTGGGACAGTATGGCAAACTTCGATGAAACCTCTGCTAAACACGACCATGAAAGGGTCGCCGGGAGTTTATTTATAGATGTGGGTGAGTGGAGGGAATCAGGAATCCAATGCTTGGGAAACACGTGGGAGTTTCCTATGGCATTTCAGGGAAGGAACTTTGTATTTGTTAAAATAACCCCAAAACCCCAAAATTACTAGTCCTTAGACATCCTTCAATTATGAATTGACCCCCATAAATTTGTTTATTTGGCTATATAAGCCCGAAACTCTCTTTTGGATTGAACTTTTTTTTAAAATAAAAGAAATTGTTAGAGTAATATCCAAAAATAGGAGAATCATTTTTCTATATTACGACACTTGAATCTTCAATCTATATCTAAAAGCACGCAACAAGTCTTTCGGATGAAATCATTTTAGATACAAAATCATACCTTGCAATTATCAATCATAATATTCGATCGTCATTCCTAATATAGTTAGCACGTTATGAGTTTGATAATTATGTCATTAATCTTGAAGGAAATAAGCAAAAAGTACTAGAACATATGACGGTAATTTAAAATAAGTAAATCATAAAGAAAATAAATATATTTGTTTTTACCTCTTTTGGCCTTCAATTTACAACCACATTGAGTCACATACTTATCTTTTGCCAACAACTAGATTAGTGAGGACCACATTGGCAACCTATAATGGCCTTCAAAATTCGAACTAGCTTTTACTATATTATAAAATTCATTACAATAGTAGGAGATTGGCCGCTAAAATATGTTTAAAAGATAAAGAAAATACTAGTTATAATTTTTTTAGGAAAAAAAAAGAAAGTGATGGTAAATATTTTGTCTATTTTTTTTAAAAAAATAAGGATAAATATAAAGAAATTTAGGCTGCATTTGATCAAGACATTTCGATGAAGATCTCCTTCCTTTGATACTTTTATTTTGCTCATTCAATGAAGGAAAATCTTTACAAATTTCAAACTTTTTCGTTTCTTTTCATTCAATCAAGAATCTTTTTATRCGAGCTCCAAATTAGGTTTTCTTAAAATAAAAATTTAYGAGTACAATACACGCTAAATCTGAATTAATCTCATTAATGTGAGCATATCGAATCTCACGAGAAAAGATGAAATCTTTCTATACATGAATAGATTGGTTTCGCTTCTCTAACAAATAATTTTTAAAAAAAATTTAAATTTTAAAATTTTCATTTTTTCTCCCATTCCCGTTAAAGAAAGTTTTCTAGACGAAGAAAGTGAATCCAATTGCACCTTATCAGCTGGGACAGATTTGGGCCATTTTTACTCAGCGCCATGTCCAGGCCCGGAACCGAAAGACAGTTTGTCACTTCTCAGTGCTCACCTTGAACCCGCGAAACCACGCATTTCTTGCATTGCTGTATCTTTGGATTCTGCACTGAACTTGCAGGATCGYGGAGCAGATTGAAGTTGTTTATGCATCTTATATCCAGCTTATGAGTCATTCAGGTAACTCTAATGGTCTTTATCTAGCTCAGTCTATTGATTCCTCTTTCTCAAATCAGACAGAGTAACCATGACTATCAACTGATATAAATCTCACAGCTTTTGTTGCCTGGATAGTTATTGATCGTAACGATATTGAGCTTGGAATAAAGTTTTAAATTTTCGATAAGAGTATTGGTGGGTTGTTTACACAGGGTGTAAAATTACAGAAGGAAATACAAATAGCAAAAGGCTTCTGCCATTACAGAACAAGAGAAATACTAAATAGCTACTACATTGCTCCTATTGAGAGGCAATCTCTTGTAGAGACTAGAGAGCCAGTTCTTTCCTTGTCATTTCTTATGAACTCAATTTATGCACTGGTCCTAAGACAGATGAGCTTTTATGTGGATCCTAAGCCAGATGGGCTTTCTTTGTTACAGCCTTATGTATTTATGTGATTCATTCAGTCAACAATGATAGGGATGATTAATATCATTATTGTCGAGTAAAGACGCATCCTTTTCAGTATAGCAGAAGCTTTCACTTTTGAATAGTATGGCTTATTGCAGATCCTCAAATTGATTTCTTGTCTTGAAATGATGAACAGATATTAGGTTCCATCTTTGAGAAGTATGGCTTATTACAGATCCTAGGGCATCTATTACTACCTGAAAAAGGGATGGAAATTTTTATGGTCCATTAACCACTGATTGTTTTTTAGGTAATCTGCAATGCTTTTTATAGCGGTGAAAAATATATTGTTAGCCAAATCTGCCTGACTCTCCTGACAAGTTATTTACCTCGAGGTGTTACAAGACTCTTAGTTCTACACTTGGCTTCTTGTATTCTAGATTTATTTGTGTTTTGGAGCTTGTTAATATACATGTTTCCTTTGATTTGTGATGTATAATCGATTTTGTAGGGCCAATTGATGTAAACAACGATCGATGATGACACCAGTTTTAACAGTGGGCTGCATTACCTGAACAAAGAAGACCACTTTCTCCACTGGCTTCTGGTTAAACATCAGGACATGAAATTTAGCTGGAATTTTCTAGTGAAGATGTCCTAAAGGTGGTTTGAGGGAGTTCAGTAGCAATTTGCTTGAAGAATGAGGATTCCGATAAGGATGAGAGTGGTGACAATGAATGGCCTATGAAAATTAGGCAGAAGGGGTAACAAGATACATCTCATAATTGCATTTTCTGTTGTTCATAAGACGGTCAGCTAAACCAGTTGCCCAAATGTAATTAGATCATATTTTGAGCCACAGCATGATGCTTTGTTTGGTAATCTGGCATATTGCTATTGATAAACCAGTCAATTGGCTGTGATTTTGACAGGGATGGTGCCTATCTCATTTCCTTGTGCTGGTTCGGTTATCTTGAGCAGAAATGTTCTTCCCTCATTCTAGAATCAGACGTTATTTCATACACATTTCGTATAAATTCATAGAGGCTTATTGTCTACTTTTAAATGAGTTAGATTTACATTACCTTCTATACTTTTCTTTTCAACATAAGTACTCGTTAATGACGTTATGACCGTGTGGAAACAAATTTCTGTATCAATTCTTATGAGAATCAACTACCCGTGGTGTAGACTTATAGGTATGACCATTGAACTTAAATGTAAACATCAAACAAGTTAATGAGATTAAGGAATGAAGATGCACAGAAAAAACCTACCCGACTAATTGGTATTAAGTGGTTGGTGAGATGTGATAAAGGTCGTGGACCAAGTCGATTGATGACAATTCCACTTGTCCATTTGCAGGGTGTATTTTCAAACCTACCAATTCATCGGTCAGAGATGAAATATTTCTATATTTTATAATCTGCACTATCCCTAATTATCGTCGAAAATTATACTTTTACTTGTCGTTAAAGATAAAATTTCATTTATGCTAAATTATTCGTAAAAAGAATAAAATTTAATTCAGCGCTAATAACACGGTATCACGCGTTTAAAACGAAGAACAACTCATAATTTCTTTTAATATACTAATTAAGTATATTTCAATTTTTTAAAATATTTACAATTGAAGTGTATGAAAATATTCTACGCTTGATCATATAATAGTCATATAGTACATCATAATAATTAATGTATCTCRYGTTTGGTCATATGGTATATAGTACCATCTTATAATTCGTTTCTTGAATTTGAATATATATTGAAGAATTCAAATTTATGATTAAATATTTTAAATTATCATCTCATTATTCGATCCATAAATATATATCAAATCTAAATATATTATTAGATATTTATAATAACTTAAATTATTACCTTACTTCTCGATGCCTTCGAGTCAAATTAGAATATAACAAATTATAATAAAAGTAAAATCATGGGTTAGTAGAGCGTAATTAATTAATATGGCTGATCCATGTGTTTTGTGTGTGTTGTATATATAATAAATATATATATATTTAATTATATAATATATATATTCTAGAAGAAATGAGTATTAGATTTGATCAACTTGAAAATAATTAAAAAAAATACTAAGATTAATGACTCTATTGTCTACTCCTTTTGATGATCTACTCATTAGATAAAGATTATTATATTAAGATGTACTCATAATTAATAATATTTTAACATCTACAGTTAATATATAAACATTTTCGCGTAACCCTGGGAAAAAAAATAGAGATTAATGTTCTTTTGCGCCTTCCGAACCAAGCATAATAGATGTTTAGAATAAATATTTTTTTAATATGTAAATTGTTTTCTTTTAATATTTAACAATCCATGTAGCTGACTTTATATACAAACATTTTCCTAGCAGGAAATAACCGGGCTAGATTTGGAAAAGTGAGAGAGAGGGACTTAATGATTCGGATAATTAATATGGTTTTGGATTCAACTCCTACTTATACGATCAAAGAATTGTGAGTTAAATCTTTCTTGGAATAAGAATCAGAGAATGTGATTCGGTCGAATTCGAATTAATCCTTCAAGATGATGATACTTAATGGTAAAAGAATAAAAAATCTTGTCTTATACTCTCTTCATTTTTTTCTCTCATGCAATTAATTCTGTTATTTTTTAATAAAAATGTAAAAATAATTTAATTTATGTATTTTATCCTATAATAATTTTAGCTGGCACTAAATATGGTTCAATGAGTACATATATTGTTCTAGCAGCAAGTGTTGAGGCTCTCCAACCAAGAGCTCGGCGTTCAACTTCCTACTATATATATGTTTATTCCTTTTCTTTTATAGAAATAATACTCGCACTTCGTTGTAGGTGTATATTTTATTTTTGTTATGATCTTTTTAAGATGTGCTTTAATGATTAATATTGTATTTTTCGTCAAATGTGATTCGATTATATTCATATGACTTTGTGCAATGTATTTATAAGTATTGAGTTATTAATATAATTGTGTATTAATTAAGCCATATAATTAAGCTCAATATTGAACCAAATAGCATTAATGCTTATCGTATTGGTGACATCACCATAACATTAGTGCATGGATTTGAACAAAGTAAAATAAGATCAAATAAAATTGCTGGATAATGCCAAGTTAGTTTGCCAAGTTTGCGCGCTCCCATTCCCGGCCGGTGGAGACAGGTCGGCAGGTTGGCTCCACATTTCTGACAACTCATGGTAGACTGATACTAGTCTGTTATTAGAAGAATCAAAGCAGTCCGACGGCACAGTCCACCATTTTCCAACTCAAACTTCTCTCTCATCCTCGTCGACTCGATTCCGATCCTTTTTCTTTCACATTGACTCTCCTCAAATCTTTCAATACATATAAGCCACTGTCCGACCAATTTTTTTCCCCTCCCTCCCCCGTCATCAGAACAACCAAACCCAAATTTTCTATCTGCGTTTTCCTCTCTAGATCGAAAACAAGATCGGATTCCTAGCAGCTCGTCTTCTTCTACCCCAAAATCCATACAAAAAAATGGATACGTCGGGGCCATTGAAGAAGGTTTCGAGCGATGGAGGATCGTCGGAGAGTGGAAGCTCAGAGAGCGGTGCGGAGGAGAGGAATGGGGTGTTTGAGTATTTTGGGTGGGTATATCATTTGGGTGTCAATTCAATTGGACATGARTATTGTCATCTTCGCTTTCTCTTTATTCGCGGCAAGTATGTTGAGATGTACAAAAGAGATCCCAATGAGAACCCCGGCATTGTAAGTCTTGCAGCTTCCCTTCTCTTGTAAAGTTTTAATTTTCTTGTAAAGTTTTAATTTTCTTCTAAGTAAATCATTCTTTGTGAAAGAGTTTGGTTCCATGATTGGAACAACAAATATACAGAGAATGCGAGTTTGATTGGGTTACTTTTGCAAATGGAGGGAAAGCAAAATACACGCAAGAATTCTGCTGTTACTAATGAATGTGATCAAGTCTTTCTTATGCTAAGAGCACCACACTACCTCCTTAGTAATCTGTTGACGTCTGGTATTCTTGAGCGATAATCAGAGAGAACGGGGTTCATCTTGCCTATGAGCTATCTGGCAATATCGATTTTTCTTCTAAAAGAGCAACCTTTATAGTTTTTCATATATGATTCTTGAGTGTAGTTCTTGGATGAGCTGTGACAGAGATTGAGGATAGAGGGAGTTCTTTTCCGTGAATTCCCAAGTCAGAATTAGGTAAAACTTCATTACCCCCTACTCCCGGACCCCTTTTTAATGCACTAAAGTTGGTGATTGTCTTATCCTGAGTATCATGTCGAGGCATGTATGTTTTCTTTTTTCTTTCTTTGGATAGGTATGGCAGTTTTCGTGTCGAGGCATTAGATGTTATCCATTAGAAGGATGTTATGGAATTAGTCAACACCAGTAGTAAATCATTAACATGCTTTTGATTTAGAAGGGGAGTGGTTTACTTTTAGCCCAAATAAGATTCTATTTGCATGCTTTTATAGCTTAGTTGCTCATTGATTAACTTTCATTTGATGTTGTTTGAGTTGTGCAATTTTGCATACATTGGTTCTTAATGATGCCCTCAGTCGAATGATTAAGCTGACTGTGCTGGGGCTTTTCGGAAAGTGAATCAGCTGAGAAGTCGAATGATTAAGCTGACTATGCTGGGGCTTTTCGGAGAGTGAATCAGCTGAGAACAGATCTTGAGGCTCCATGTTTTGGAGACTTGGTTGAAAATGGACAAGAGGCTAAGGGTTTAAAGAGAGTATTCTCCTATATAAATATGACGGTGAAGAGCAGATATGGCTCTTAGGACAAAAAATTCAAGATTTTGGGAATGTATTGCAAGTTTAGAAGGGAAAGAAACTGGAAAAATGTTCGAGCACTTGAAGTTGAAAAACATCAACTAAGCTTTTCAATATTGCTAAATAGTATGTGACTTGTCACTTCTCGTGGTATCTCTGGATAAGAGCATTACCCCTGCAATGAGCATGAAAATTTCACATTGACTTTTTGCATCCTCTATGTTAATATCACCACGTATCTTAATGGATAACCTGGACGCTTCTTGTTCGGTTCATTATATCTGGTAGTTTCTTGCTTCTATTATGTATGACTTTATTGAACTCTTAATCTCAGAGTGTGGAAGCCAATCTTGTACTTCATTCGTGTCCTGAGCTTTCAAGTGTGCCTCAAAGTGTAGTCTATCTCTTTTCATCCTTTCTCTAAAACTACTCTTTTTGGACAGTGTTTTCATTTGGAAAATCATTGTTGTGTCAGAACGTGGGGACTTGATTATGTAAAACAAAAGATGCAATTTTAGACTATATTTTCTCCTCGTTGCAGAAACCGATCAGGAGGGGCGTTATCGGACACACACTTATGGTGGAAGAGTTGGGCCGGCGGAAGGTTAATGATGGAGTATGGCCCTCACTACAGTTTCTTTTATTTTCTCTTTCTTCTTTATCCACAACTGATTTTCTTTATATGAAAACTTTACTCCCTCATGGTATAAGGGTTCTCTATTGTAATATATTTGAAAGATGTTTCACCTGGGAGTTAAATTTCATGTTCTTTGAGCTTCTTCTACCTTCCCAAACTCTTGGATAACAAAACTAATTTGGTCTTTTCCCGCTTTCCTCTCCTTTTTATATTTCTAGGAACTTTATGTTCTACGATTTTACAATCGGTTGGATGAGACAAGAAAGGGAGAAGTAAGTACAATTCCTTTTCATTAGAGCATTTTTACTTGTGCTTATGGGCATTGCTGCTTTATTCTTTGATACGAGTATTGCTGTATAAGACTATTTTATGACATAAATGGTTCAATGAACTTTGCTGCCTTGAGTTTTGAAATTAGCATGCTTCACATAGTACGTTATCTTTGGGTTAAAGTGTTGCTAGTGGTAAAACAAAGACGGTCTATTGACCTTTCTGAATATATGGCCCTGAGCAGAAAAACAGGTGGCATCATGAGATGCAAGTTGTGGTCATTGCTACTTAGACATTGCTTTGGGCCCATCCACATTCATTTCTATATATGAGCTTCTCCAAAATTAGACTTAAGCTGATCTCTTGTCATTTTCCATGAAATTCTGATGCAAGAACATGCATGATGGTCATATCTGAGGATACTCATTGTTAATTGTTTAAAACAAACAGGACAAGGTAAGAAATGATCATGATTAATTGTTTAAAGCAAACAACGTAAGCCTTGCATAAGTGGTAAGGCTGCTCCATTACAACTTTGTTACATGTTAAAATATGTTATCATCTTCTGAAATGACTTCCCAATTTTCAGGTTAAACTTCTACAAACTCAGGCTCAGGTTTTATGTCATTTCCAACAAATCAAGCAATAATATTTAGATAATTTCCATTCATTATTCTTCTTTACTGCTTACTTTCTTAACTAGTATACCTTGTAGCCACTTGCCTATCCTATTGCATTTGTGTATGTATACACATTTTGTTGTTATTTTGCATAATGTTAAACATGCTGTATGCATGGCAGGTTTTATTGACTTATACAAAACTAAAGTTGATTTATTTTCGAATGGCATCACATCTGAAACTTCTTATGTAAGCAGGACTCACCTAGTTTCAATGACTTGATAGTTTATCTTGAGGAACCCTTTTTGGGGAATAATTAACTCGTGTTTTCAATTTAAGTCAATAGTCTTACATGTCATGTTTTGGTACAAAAGTTGGAGACGAACCATACTTAATCTCTCACATTTAATGATTTTGATTGCCGCAAGATTGCTTGTGCTACAGCTGGTGAGGCCCGAAAATGGATGGAAGCATTTGATCAGGCAAAACAACAGGTATGGAAAAGCTAACATAAATGTTTTGCTTTCCCTTTAAACCAATAAATCTGAGTAGCCTTCCTATGTTATTCTTTATTTTTTCACAATAATAGATTGTCCCTGGGTAAGATTTGTTTCTCAATTATATGAGTATTGTCAGATAGAGGGGAATGATCAAGCAAATCTTATGAATCTTACCAGTTCTCTTTAATTCATTCTCAACTGCATCTTTTTAGGCGGAGTATGAGCTTTCTAAAGGTGGTAACACAAGAAGTAAGCTGAACATGGAGACAGAGTAAGCTCACAACTTCTGACAAGAAAATGGTCTAACTAAATTATTTATTTATGTAGAGGGTCTTTGTTGATACTTGTTTTCATCATTCGATTGCTTTATCCCTTCTGGTCCAAGAAGAATATTGGAAATATTGGAGTCCAGAAACTTATTAGGATGAAAAGTATAAGGAAGTAATAGGTTATGGTTGAATGATTTGCTTTTCTTTTCAAAAAAAATTCTCCTTTTTTTGGTTCCTTCTTTTCATTTTAGAACCCACAATAAACTGCAACAAATGCTTTAAACGTAGTTCATATAATTGTATATGCTATTAAACCTATAAATAATTACAGCAATTTTCTAATTCACCGTAGATTTGGTTATTTCCTTATTCTCAGCTYATTGGATTTTTCCTAGTTCCCTAGGTTWTTTAAGGATATTATCTAATTTAGTATGATTCTCTTTTCTTTATGGAAGGATCAATCTTGAAGGGCATCGACCTAGGGTTAGGCGGTATGCTCATGGCTTGAAAAAGCTTATACGAATAGGACAGGGTGAGCCAGCATCTGAGAATATTTTCTCTCTTTCTTTATATGTCACTTTTTGGTTTATATTTCCAACTGCTAATAGATTTTAGCTTTCATTGTTCACTGATTGCCTTTAGATTACTCTTAGCTTACTAAACAAATGCTTAGTTGACATACAACAAAGAACTTGGAGAAAATAATTACCTTTTTCTTTCCCCCTTCCTGTTTAACGGAAAGAAATGACATAACACTGTTCTTCACCTAATGCGTAATACAACAGTAAACTCATCCTTGTATGACACAATAGAGGAGCTTTAAAAACATGCACTGAAAAGTAAAATCCAAAATTTTACCATATTTACCTTTTTCCTATAAAAAAGAAATATTCTTATTCTTTTCAATGCTACATAGAATGTCGTGACATTTTATTTGTCCTACAGAACTGTTTTTCAACGTGCTATACTTTTGACATCCATTTTACCTAGATTGGCAACTCCAAAAATGATTTTCCTTTTTCTTCTCAAATTATTTCTGTTATATATAGGTCCGGAAAAGCTTCTGCGCCAGGCATCAAGCTTGGGGAGCAGTGGTAGATCAGATATGTACTTTGAAGCAGATGGTGATGATGTAATAGAACAACATGAATGGAAATGCGTCCGTACAATAAATGGTATCTTCCTTATTCGTTTTCTAAATTCAAGTTCCCTACTGGAATATTTTCCATTCACATTCAGTTTTGAGTTTTATCTGTTCTTTTTCCCTTTTAGTTTATTTTATTCTACATTGGAACAGTATGATAAATGACTGTAAGGGATACACTGCAGAATGTTTGTCAGCCTTGATTTTTTTATTGTTGATTGACTTGGAAAATACGAGGTGTTCCCCCGCCTGTTGATACATGCTTTGTGCATTGCATTGCTGTCAGTTTTTTTTCTTAGGGTTTCTAATTGGACCTAAGAAATCATACTGGATACGGAATTATTTTCTTTATGCAGCATTATGCCTGTGATATATTTGCTCTTATGCTAGTAGCATTATGCGAGGTGGGAGGTTGTGGTCCTCTCAGCTCTCTTAGTACATTATGTTAGGTGATAGGTTTGCATGTTGCAATAATCACATGAGTTTATCAGGAAGGTGTTTTTAACATGTTATAAATTTTCATGTTCTGCTGGTAAACTGGTGTCTGAGCTTCTCACTATTCTAAGAGAATTATTGTCTTTTCTTAAATTC
Source organism: Rhazya stricta (assembly GCA_001752375.1). Taxonomy (NCBI): domain Eukaryota; kingdom Viridiplantae; phylum Streptophyta; class Magnoliopsida; order Gentianales; family Apocynaceae; genus Rhazya; species Rhazya stricta. Next base: position 838,537 of record MEJB01000009.1, read on the forward strand.
ATTTGATTGGAGAGTGTTGATTCTGATTGAAGTATCAGGGCTGCATGTGTAATTGGTCATCATATGTACGAGCACCTGAATAGTGGAATCATTATCTTATTAACTAGRAATTTCGTGCTTATTTCTTAGTTAACAGTAATTTTATATCTTTATTCCTTCATGTGGACTTTTCTGTCTGTTTATTTTCAGGTGTTAGGATATTTGAGGACGTCGCTAGCTCCAAGGTTAATCACTATTCAAATTTGACAAATGGCTTCCTATTGTGTTACGCTTTATTTTCCCTTGTACAATCATTGTAGATGTCCTCTTGTCCCATCCCCATTCTTATATAATATGCTTGAGGTAAATGAACTACTAGTTTTTTTCTGAAGGTAAAGTAAATAGCTAACGGAAGATGTTTTTCTTCCCATGCTTGCTTGTAGTTTTTGCGAAAGAAATTTATGCAAATGTACTTTGTCAATTCTTAAATTAGGTTGTCACTTTTGTATCCTTGTAGAGTGGTAAGGGCGTTCTTGTCAAGGCTGTTGCAGTTGTTAATGCAAGTCCTGATACTGTATTTGATGTGATTTTGAGTCTTGATCGACATCAGAGATATGAGTACGTTTCTTGGACTATTTGCTTTGTAAATGTTTATCCTGCAGAATTTCATGTAACAATTATACTACAGGTGGGATTCATTGACCGGTGACCTGGAGTTGGTTGATTCCATAAACGGTCACTATGATGTCGTGTATGGCATGTTTGATCCAAGATATTTAACCTGGTATGTAGTGAAGAACAGTTAAATCTGTTTCTGCTCTTTTTGGGTGTTCAGAAAAGATACGGGCATGGCATATATTACTGATGACACAGATGCATTACGCAAATAATAGATATTTAGTGACTAAGGTTGTATATGGATTGCATTTTCCTCCAAAAAATCTCCCAGCTTCGTTAAAGAAGTCGGCTGTTTATTTTTCCAAAATGATGCACAAAATTTTGCGTCAACAAAGAACTCATTTGTATTGCTTATTCACTGAAAAAATCTTGCTTCAACAAGCAAAATTTCTACGACCAAATAGAAATCGAAAGGAAACATTTCTTTAACAAAATTACAACTCCATCTTTCAAATCCAAATGAGTTTTTTCATTTTTCCTCCTTTTTCATTGAAAAACTTTTGCTTGAACAAAATTATTATTTTCCCCAATCCAAGTGCACCGTAATATCACTTTTGACAATATAATAAACCTGCACTGTGTTTGTTGGTATTGCACTATCCTTTTCTTCCCAGTCCCAGTCTATACTAAACATGTCCTTCGCTATTAGCCACCCAGACTGGTTTGGATGAAGTTACAGAATAGGTCCAACAGGATTCCACATCTAGCAGTTACATTTCTTTTAATCGTTTTGGTTGTGTTTACTGTAACTTTTCAGCAGAATAAACAATATGGACAATTTGAGCTCCTCTTCTTAAGATCTTCTATCTATTTTTGTGAAATCACTAATGTTTTGTCTGCAGGTGGCAATCCAAGAGAGATTTTATCTTCTCTAGGCAATGGTTTCGTGGACAAGATGGAACATATAGTAAGATTCTGCACTTTATTTCCTTAGTCATTTCAGGTTTTTGTATTTGCCATTCATGTACTTCTATATAATTTTCTTTCAAGCAAGAAGCACGTTACTWAGCTCCTCTTCTATTTACTAACCATGTTTTAGGGTTCCTAATAAACTATTTTGCCATGACAAAAGAAATTTGGTTGTCTTGAGCTTGAGCAAAAATATGTCATAAGATGCCTCTGAATAAAGAATAAGACAACAATGTAACAGTGCAACTCTTTTCTTGGGAGGTGACATAGATCATGAAGGAGAGGTTGGAGATGTTACTCAGATTTGGAAGATTTTATTGATATATGACTCCTCATATTTAGTTGAAAGCTATCAGCAAGTAGGCTATGAATTAATATAGTTGATACACGTCTAGAAAAATTTATGTATATCTATGTAGACATATATTGTTCTTCTGATGAGTAGATAAATCAGGTGAATATTGTAATCTGTTTGGAAATAGACAGGTTTTCCTTACTTATACTTGTTATACATTACTGGTGCAGCAATATTGCAGTTTCCTGCTGTGCACAAGAAGAGGCCTCCGAGAGCTGGATATCGGCGTACGAAAATCAATAGTAAGAGATTCCATTTGCTTGGATAAATATATTTCTGTGTTTTCCTGTTCAATTTAAAAGAAAATATAATCACTATGAGATCTTTTTTGCTATTTGCTGGTGTGAAATATACCTAGTTTATAAGTAATGTCCCTTTTCCAGTACCTCTTTAAACCTTCAACACTCCCTACATTGAGGGGAAACATCAATACATTGAGATGTTTGTCATTTTGATGGCTGCACAAGTTTTTCTATAACATTTGAAATATGAACATTTATTAGATAGGTAAAATACTTTAAATATCTTTTACATGGGAGTTTGTGATTTATCCTCAAGTCCACTAAAGCTTGCTGGGAATGGACCTCTCTAGGTGCTTTAATACAAAAACACACTGGAGACTGGCTCTTSTCAGTGAGTTATATCTTCTCATGTCATGTATTAATTGCACATTGTGCTGTTTCTCTTGAAGCCAGATTGTCTGTTGCTCTTAACGATAAGATTTGAAAGTTGTGCTTATGTGATGAGTTGTAATCACTTTTTAGGTCCATGTACTTTRTATTACATGATTGATATGTTCAACTTTTTGAATGTTCTTTTGGTTACCAATCAGAGATTCCTAACTTCTCTGCTTTCCATTCCAATGTAGCTTCTTCATGGGAGATCAGGAATTTAAATACGTCCTCGAAGTCAGATGCTACTAAATGTCTGGTGACGCAGATGCTTGAGATACATGCCAAAGGCTGGTTTAAATGGAAAAGCGATTATAGTCCAAAGTTTGAGAGAACTATTCCATTTGCTTTATTGAGTCAAGTGGCAGGTTAGTGCTTATTGTGTTCCTACACACTCTGCCTAGCAGTACTTGGTTCAACCTTAACCAGTGTTAAAAGACAAAAATAGCTTAAACAGGATGGAGTTTTAGGGGCAATTCTCATTTCTGAAGAACAAGGATGAGAGCTTCCTCTGCCCTAACACCATAGCGGAAAAGATGYACCTAATTTGGACCTATCTTTATTTTGTGGACAACTATGTATTTGGTGAAATGCCTTCTCTTTTCTATAATGCTTAGTGGGACTTTTTGTTCATTTGAAATAATATGCGGGACTATTTCTTCATGAGTTGTAATACTGAGCATTCCAATTTTCCTTTTATCTGTTTCTTCTTTTGTTGGTTTTATTTTCTGGGGAGAAAGAGGTGGTTGGGGGGGGGTTGTGGTTATGGATGAACTCCTATCTCAGGATTCACCTAATCTTACTGAGTATTAAGGTACAGATACCTATATCCTCTTTCTTGATGATTTTGTTCAGGTCTGAAGGAATATGTTGGGGCGAATCCAGCACTTACGCGTGACTTCCCCACCACTTTGGTTCAATCAAAAATATCTGATCTTTCTCCTTCCAGTGAATTTGGGGATGCAGAAACAGCAGATGAATTCTATGATGCAATAGCTGGTGATTCATCATCAGAAGATGAAGATAGTGATAATGATTCGGAAGCTAAAAATAAGGTATTTGTTTTTTAATGGAAGTAGCGTGAAATTCCTCTCCAAAATTTGAGCATTTTCTCTTTCCTCTATCAGAAGAGAAAAGTTAAGCTAAAGAATGTTTCATGGGCAATTGCAACTATAGCTCTGAAGCATGCTTCAGGTACCTTTTCTTATCTGGACATGGATATTGCTTTTTTATTTTGTTCCCCATCTTAGCAGATGTAAATTTCTAGAACTAGTTTTTGTATCATATGGTTTCTATTAAGTTTATTGTTTAATATGCAGCTGCGGATGCTAATAAGGAGTTGAACCCCAATGTTGCTCCAGTAAATCTCGACCCAAGTCAGTTCCATGGTTCCATGCAGCAAGGAAAGAATGAGGGCGACACTAATTGCTGGGCCTCGCCTAGTGGCAATGGATTTATGATCAGAGGGAAGACATACTTGAAGGATAGCACCAAGGTCAGTTTGCATATTTATTATTAAGATGCATTACCATTTCAACTCTTGTATCTAGTTTCGATGTTACAGTTTACAAAAAAATATATGTGAGAATCTAGTTTCTTGCTTTCTTTTCACATCGCAAACAGCATTTAATTTTATCAGCCACCAGATGCTGATATGTTTGAGGCTGAGGCTCTGTTACCAGTTGCTTAAAATACACTGCTTAAGCCGAAAGTTGTTTTGAGCTGTTCTTGGTTGCTTTCTCACTTCTGATTTTAGCTTAAAAATGCTGAAAGAAGTTGTTTTTGGAAAATTCCCTAGATATGCTTCTCAAAATAGATTTTGCTTATTAATTCTGTTAAAATAAAAATGTTACATCAATTTTTCAAGCAGTTATTTCTATTATTATTTTAAAAGCAATTTTTTTCTCAGCATCTTAAAAACTGCTCCAACAACCTAGAACAGGCCCACTGCCACATATATACTATAATTAMGTATATCCAAGTTTGCCGAGAGTTTTGTTATGCCAGAAGGCAATAGACAGGGATTTTGGCATTACGAAGTTCAGTAGGGTGGCCTTTCAAACGGCTGTTTTATATTGATTAGACCTGGTGCCTCTTATTGGGCAACCTCATTTGTGCGTTAATATGTGGCATTCCACAGCATATGCTCTACTATACAATCACGACAAACAAAATTAATCCTAACATAATTGGGTATCCTGATTTTGATAGTTAACTCACTTGAATAAAGTATTTGCCTGGCCAAATTCAGCATTGTGTTCAAAACAAACATAGGCCCAACATCAAATGGTGATATTGTAGGCTTGACTTGGCACGTAGTATTTTCTCTTTTTGTCTTTCGAATTATTATATTTCTCTGAATTTCATACATCTTGATCAACATTATTTCTTCCTATTCAGGTAAAAGGAGGAGAGCCACTTCTGAAGCTCTTAGCAGTTGACTGGTTCAAAGTGGAGAATTGTTTTAGTAATATTGCGCTGCATCCTAAATGTCTTGTCCAGGTAAGCTATCCTTATTATGGTCACTAAAAGTATTATAAACTATTGTGTGTGTGAGAGAGAGAGAGAGAGAGAGAGAGAGAGAGAGAGAGAGAGAATTCCTGAAGCTTGTAGAATCTTTTCACAAAATAGGAGTGTCTTAAACTATAAATTGGAAACTGAATATTGTTTCTTAAAATTTGCACATGAGAGATTAMTTTTTTGACCTCTTAAGAAATGCCTTCTGTTTTTGGTTTTTTTTCCTTTCCTTTATTCTGCAAGGCGTGAAGCCTGATAGAAGTTCTAGTAGAAATTTAAGGGTGCATAAGTTTCATTGCAGAAAATCAGAAGTTGGCAACTATTTCTCACTCTTACTGTACATAATTTCAGAACATGGTTACACATGAATGGGAAATAGAATGTTGATACAAAATTTAAGCATAAATATCCACCAGAAGATATTTTAAGCGATATGAAAGCAATCCCTATTTTATCAACCTTTTCTGCGAGTTCGTGCAAGAAGAATTTGCTCCGTAACTGCAGTCTTCCTCTTCTCTTTTCCCCCCTCCGCCCTCCCAATAATTTTTTCTCGTCTGGTTTGATTTATCTGGTTTTACCACTAACGTTGACTGTGTTGTAATAGTATACCTGTACTCTTTGTATATTATCATTTGGATACAAGAAACATGATAATATTGTTGTATTTATTCATTCCTTCTCTCTCTCTCTCTCTCTCTCACACACACACATGCACACCCACACACCCAGGAAAACACTTAATCCTTATCCTCAGATAGTGATATCAATTTTAGGCACTGGTTATAGTGCTCTATAGAGTGCTTATGGTCTTGAAAATGTTATTTAGTTGATATAATCAAGATTCTGATCCGTAGATTGTGGAGTGTCGYAGTTAATTTCTGGTACCTAACGTCATTTCCTTATTCCAGACAGAAGCAGGGAAGAAGATTCCATTCATCCTCATCATCAATCTTCAGGTATGTAGTATAATTCATTGTGGCTTGCTTCGTTGTCTGTATTTATCCTGACTTCATTGTGCAATAGATAAAACTCGATTGATCTGTTGAGATACTGACTACTGAGCACCCAGAATCTTAATATCTGCAGGAGAACTCTTTGCCCCTGTAGATGAATAATTTTACACATATTCTAGTACCTGTGTTGTTGTATGTTCTCAGTACTCATCTTTTGTTGAGAATAAGGTGAATTGAACTCTTTTACGGTCTTCCTATTTTTGGAACTCTCCTTGTGAAAGGAACCATACATCACATGTTATCACATGAGATTGCAAAAAACTTTCCTCTAGTAAATAGAATTAGGGAAAGGTTGGATGGAAGCTGATGATTCTTATGAATTAAAACCTGAAAACCTTCCCTAGGCATTTTCTTTAGTCAATAGTCGATTGCATTTGTTGGGTCCACTTTGTCCTGGAATCTTACTCAGACAAGTTATCTATTACATTTTCTCTGAAAATCATGGGAACTTTATGTCAGGTTTACTGTCCCCATACTTCAGATTATTAATCACGAAGAGCTTTCAGCAATTGTTTAATTTTTACTTAACTGTTAACATAGACAGGTTTTGAGATTATTCCTGGATTTTTTGTCTTAGGTTCCAGCCAAACCAAACTACAGCCTGGTTCTTTATTATGCTGCTGACAGACCTGTAAATAAGAAATCTTTGCTGGGCAAGTTTATTGATGGTACTGACATGTATCGAGATGCGAGATTTAAACTGATCCCAAGCATTGCTGAGGTATAAATTGTCCTATGAATATTTGGGTTTTCTGGTTTGCTTGTTCTTTATTCTCACATAAACTGCGTTGCAATTGTTATACAACAGGGATATTGGATGGTTAAGCGTGCAGTTGGAACTAAAGCTTGCCTACTGGGTAAAGCAGTTACCTGCAGATACCTTAGACGGGACAATTTTCTGGAGGTAGGATTGAACTTCCTTCAGAGCTTATGCATACCTCATAGGCTACTTGATGATCAATATTCTAGGTTTTTCTTCTACAAACACTTATTGGAAGTGTCTCTACTCTGAATATTTTCTGTTCATGCCACTAGTTTGCAAATGATGCAAGATGTGCCTATGGACAGTAGTTAGCAGTTGATTACTTGTCTCCTCTGCTCATATTACTAGGGTTAGTTCCTGCAGGGACTTGGTCTTTGTTTCATTTGATTAAATTGCTTTTAAATGATTTGCATCTGCGGAGACCAACAGAAAGTTTTCTACTAAAATAAGTTCACGGGGTCYATTCACCATCCTATGATCTACGAGTTGTAAAAGGAAGCACAAAAGCCAGTTATTCAAATGCATTCATAATGTTTACCAAATGGTTTGAATTGGTTYGGCAATTTATTGGATAATTTTCTGATTGCATGTATTGATTGAGTTATGAATGACTAATGGATACAATATTGCTTTTCAAAGTTTCCTGTCAAAACTAACTTTATATACAAGGATTAGTATCAATACATGTTTTCAACAGTTGAAGCTATTTTCTGCCTTCTTCTTCATTACCTGTCAGTGCGCATAACTTTTCTGACGTCGAAGTACTGAATTTTTATACATCTGTCAATATTAAAATCATTCAGATATTTCTCAGGGTACTTAATATAATATGTATTTGCATCGAGATATTGAAAACTTGACTTACTTTTGCATATGCTGTTCCATTTTCGTTTAGACGATACTCATAGAACAATAAAAAGTAACTTCTTCACTTGGGTAATTGAAAGATATATTCCTTCCTAAATATTTGATCAAGTTATTTCTATTTGTGAGTCAAGTTTGAGAAACCTCAAAAGATTCAATAAAGTTTTCTGCTAGCCAAAGCTGTTAATATGGCTCCTATCCCTTTTCGGATGCAATTTTTGGATAACGGATGTCCTGAACTTCTTTGGCGATTCTTATTTTCTCTAAGCGATTAAATATAGTTCATCTTTTTTTTTCTTTGCTTATATTATGACCGACAGCATTTGCTCAGAAGTGTATCATCAGCTCTATTATTTGTAAATTTTCAGCTTATTGACTTTCCAATTTATCTGCTTGCTCATAAGCTTTTCATATGCAGATTGATGTGGACATTGGCTCATCATCTGTGGCAAAGAGTGTCATTGGTCTTGTCCTTGGATACGTCACGAGCATTGTTGTTGATCTCGCTATAGTAATAGAGGTTTGCATTTTTGTTCCTCTTGATTACATTCCTTGCATTATGTACTTATTCCTACTTTTATTTCTCTCCACTTGTACTACTTGGACTTTCTCAAGGTTATGATTGGTGTAGTTTTGAATACCTTTTGATTTCAATTATGCCATCTCTTAGACAAAAAAAAAAAAAAAAAAAAAAAAAAAAAAACGAGCAGTATGGTTACAGTTGTTTTATTTATTTGGTGATAACATCATCATCCAGTCATCTGGCATCATTTTGAAGCGATGAATTTTTCTCTCTCTAATAGTATGAGAAAATAAATGGCTTCATAGATGATGATCCAATCCTAAAGCAGCTTCTATGAGTTTACTGCAAGTTCGTTCTCTCATCTCTTTCTTTCTTGCTTTGTCAGTTCATACTTTAAATTCTTTAGAAGACTGTGAAAGTGCGAGTTGCTCCCAATATTATATGCACATGTGCCATCAATAGTGTGTGTTTGTTAATGCTATGTGCTACTTTCTGTACAAGGCTTGCATAATCGAAGTTGATGATGGTCTCTAAAGAATTTTATATATATGTGTGCCTTTCAAAAGTTTCATGTCTTAAATGTCAATGAACATTACTGTCTGCCACGACAGTTTTAATGTTACAATCTTTCTCTGTTCTAAACTACTTGCGGTAGCTGATARTTTACACAAGTTTTGCTTAGGCAGACATCTCTGGGATACAATTTATACCTTCTTAACCATATTTACTTCTTGGCTCTCTCTGAAATCTTCCATTGGAAACTTACGTGTTTTGCAGGCAAAAGAAGAGGCAGAACTACCTGAATACATTCTTGGAACTGTTAGATTAAACCGTGTGAATCCTGATGCTGCTGTACCTTTAGATGTTTGAGATTTTTCAATTTCTTAATATGCTCAGTTTTGATATATCCATAGTCCATGACCATGATTGGTCATTAATTAGTGGATTTACAATGGGGCAATGGAGCCAATTTATACCCGCTCGCCCTGGAGTAATATTGTAACTACAACCTTTTCCTTTTAAAATTTTCCCCAATTATTTGTATAAAAGCCCACAACAGAAGTATGGACTTCTTTTGATTTATACATAAAATTTGTTGTTATTTTTACCAATAGTGTTGCTTCTGTATATAAGATAAACACGTTATTCAGATCATGTGGGATTCTACTTCCTTGTATGATCCAAATCATATAAGATTCTACTTCCTTATTTCTTGCTAAGACAAGAGAGTTTGATTTAAATTCTAATAACATACTCTTGAGCTGCAGAAAACCCATTGTGGGTTTACTAATACCTTACTAGTTAAATAGGAAGTTTTTAAAAACCAAGAGATCTAGTAATCAAAGCAGAGAGAATAAAAAGGCTCTCACCTTCAACCATAAACTTTGGAGCAATTAAGGTAAGTCTTTAGTATCTTAAATATTTTGCTTGTCTTAATTATGGTAGTATCCTAAAGATTATCAAGTGCATCCTTATTATGGTTTCTTCTTGTGGGTTTGTAAATAAATAATTGAACAGTTCCAGTGTCAGCTATGGAGGACGATGATGATAGAGCTACAAGGAGGGATAGAGAGTTAAGTATGAACGAAAAAAAAGACCTTTCAGAAGGAAGGAAGATCTTGAGAGCCAAGAATGATGATGATGATGCACTTGATGGAGCTGAGATGCTGTTCAGAATGAAGCGGCAAATATTGGACACGGAAAACGCAGTCCGACTGCTAGAAAGTATTGAGCATGATCGAATTTGTAAGGCCAACTCCTTTTGTCCAAAAGTTGATCTCCATCTTCGACATTGTAGTGAAAACCAGGTGCAATCGCAGCTCTTCCGCCGTTTTGAAGAACAACCACCACTGGGGTATAGCATTGATGGAACTAAATTGCCAAGGTTGCCCCCAGTAAAGCCATTAGAAGGCACTATTGAAAGCTGTAGTTATCCATTTCAAAAGCAATTGACAAAAACGGACACAAGCAAGACTCATAATAGGCTGACATTCAACAGGGATAATGTAACGAGTTCAATTCTGCCATTGCTGTATTTCTTGAAGTATAGTGACAAAGATCTTGAAAGGGGAATAGCGGTGACTACGTACGATTCACAAGGGAATACGTATCCAATGGTGTTCAAAACTTGGCTGGAGAAGAGAATGTATTTGCTGAATTCAGAAGGATGGAATTTATTTAATAAAGATTTGGTAAATTGGAGAGATTGGGCAAGTGTGTGGATGTTTAGCAAAAAGCAGTCTGGAGAGCTTTGTTTTGCTCTGAATGCTGAGCGTTTTCCTACTCCTACACCTGTCAAGAAAAGATGCAAAATAGAAGCTCCTAAGTAAACCGTCAAAGATCTCAAGAGTACACTCTCTTATCTGTTATATATTCTTTGCAATCGGATATATCAAAGAGAAGGTCCCAAGAAAGATCTTCTAGTGTCTTTTTCTTGATACACATCCTTTACGCATTAATGAAGAYATTATGTAAACAYGATATTTATATATCCTTATTCGTTAAGCATTTATATWYTTACATTATGCATTAAGATATATATATACAGAAGGGACTGGCTTTTCTCCTACAAACATTGGCTTGATGCTATTAATCTTTACCTCTCAATGCACATATCTCATTATATAATATATGTATATTGTTTCTTTCTTTTTGGGGATATATATTAGTCTTTAACCTCATCATTGGAGCGGCATCATTATGATTCTAGCTAGATGATTGAATGGTCCAAGATTTCTTTTTTATACATTGTCGCTTTGCTGTCTCCATAGATTTTAGGCAATCGAGCTTTATAGTATAAACAACAAGTGCAAAAGGATACTTAAAAAAAGGGAAAAAAAAAGGTTTGCAGGACCCGTCACTCTTTTCCCTTATCATCTTCCATTCTCACCCACCGGATTTAGCTTTTACTCTAAATTTCCAAACATCCATCCTTTTAATGATGATTGATTCATGTTTTCTCTTTCTTTTTTATTTTTTAATTTTGATTCGAATAGTAGAAAACTTGATATTCTTTACGCAATGTTTTGATTTTGGACGAATAACTAGTAATTAAAGAATTTTTATAACTTAACGAATCTATTTCGATCCGAATCTAGATTAATCGAAATTTCAACGTCTAATCACTTACTCCAGGTTAGTTCTGGAAACATGGTTGGTGTCTGATCCCTTTTAGGTACCATGAAACTATTGCTGATTTTGTTTTATTTGAAACATATTGCCCTCCTAATATTTTGACTATAAATTTATCGAAATTTGTCTTGGAGAATTCTTGTCCCCTTCTGATCTTCTCCTTAAGTATTGCTTAAGTCATCTGTTTTATTTAACGATTTTAATTAGTCCTTAACAGAATGACTTGTACGTTCCTTTTATTACATTAATGTGCACCAAATTTGGTCTCCCCCTCGCTTTTCTCCTTACCAGAAAACATGGAACCGACGAAAGAGGTAGGTAATAGATTCGAGGAGTTTCGCATTATTTTCTAATCCATTTTCTTATCATATACATATATATAAATAAAGGTGATGATAATAATTTTTATTAATAATTTAATTCATAAATTTAAGGTTTATGAATTGAATATAAATCTATCAAATAACAAATTTTGTAATCGAGAAGTTGATTTTATGAGCTTTGTTTGACTTTAATTGACGGATACTCTTTTAAATCTCTCGCAAAGTCTACTTTTTATAATCTCTGTTTCTATGAACAAGAGTCAAGCATACGATAAAATAATCGTTATTGACTAAATGTTACTCAATATTAATCTATGAAGAAAAACAAAATAAATATTATTCACTTTGTATTTTTTAACCTCCTCAAAACCAATGTGAACTAATTATATATAGCATATTAYTACATGTAAAGGATTATGATTCCTTATTTGAAGATACCTCAGATTTATTAGAAAATCTCATCTAATGATTACTTAAGTTTATATTTGAAATACAAATACTTGTATTATAAATAATCCAATCTAAATTACTTTTATGTCCTTGCTGTATTGTATATAAACTCCTAAAATAGAATAAGTGTTTTGATTGATCTTAAATAGTGTCTAGTAGAAGGTTTTTGAAGTGAGACTTATGTTTAAGTAGATTTTTTTTTTTTTTTGGATATTAATGCATATTGCCATTAAATATTTTCAATTCTCTAGATTTGTCTATAAACTTTATTTTTAAATTTTCACGTCAATCAACTGTTTACGTTTATTTGTTTGTTTGTGATCACAATATGTTCCAGTATTTTAACTTACCTGTCGTACACCCATCATTGTTTTTTCCATCGAATTCCAATGTATTCTGTCCATTTCAAAATAATCGTCCACTATTTTTTTATGTTTCAAATTTGTTGTCATTTTAAGAAATCAAAAATATAATAAATACTAAATTCGTTCCACAATATAGGTCGGGAGATAAAGTCCCTTTCCACAATATAAGTTATTCTACAAGATCAAGAAATAACATTCTAATTTTACCTCCATTTATATGTCCTGAAAATTGATTTGTTTGACCTATTTTTGTATTATTTTAAGAGATAATAAATGGGATTGAAAGTTTAGTTAGAGATCAGAGAGGGGAAATGATAAAAATTCACTAATTTGAAAGATTATTAAATTGATTATTATATTTTCATTATGTTCCCAAACTTTAATGTGATAAGTAAAAAGTCTTCCTAGACTCAGAAAAAAAGACGAAGAGTCCTCATATGTGTAAAAAAAACTTATTTAAAAATAAAAAAATTAGATATTTGTGACACAAGAAAGGAAGGAATATTAGTAACTTTGGATAAAAAATATCATTATGTTCATCAATATTAGTCTATATTGTGAAACAAATATAGTAATTTTTTTCCTATTTTATCCCATATCAATTATTCTAATATTTCTTAATTTATTCAATTTTTAGAAAAAATTCAAATTTTCATTTTATTTAAAATTATATAAAAATATACTTTTTTAATATAAGTAATTATGTTCAAATGGACTCAAGTGAGTAACATTTATTAGGTCAAGGTGTCCTTGACTTAAACATGACCACATCAAAGTTGGTAAAGAAATTAGTTTAGGATTTGACTCTATGTCCATGCTCACATGTATGTCTCTGAAGTTTGACAAACCCCATGACACCAATTAGTTCGACATGACTTGCATCTTGTCCTAGTTTTGCTGACGGTGGCAGCGGCAGCGGAGCTACGGCCGTGGGAGGAGGAGGAGGAAAGCGGTTAACTTTGGGCTGTTGTCACGGGTAAAACATGGGGGTTTCAGAGTTGTCTCTAGTGATCACTCTAATTGAGTGCCAATATTAAATGCTTACAGAGTGATTCCCTCTTCATCTTCACAAGAAATGCAGAAGCTATAGCTGCCTGCAATTTTCTCTGTCAGACTTCAAAAGTCCCTCTTTCGTCCATCCACAGGCAAAGAGACAAAGTTCTTGCATGTCCTTGGATTATTTTTCATAGCCAACCAACCACCACAACCCCCAGAACCCTTCTCTCAAAATCAGACAATTTCCAGAATATTTCAAGAAAGATACTAAAAGAACAGATCTCGAAGTCTCAATCAATGTTTGGTGAACTCAAAACCTTCTTACTGAAATGAAAAGAGGTGGGCAAGCAGTTGCTTGCTTCGGAAGAAAATCAAGATTCMACTCAAACACCTCAAAGAACAATGACTATGAGACAAGAAAAAGAAAGAAATAGGGAGGAAAGACATGGAAGGTGAAAATCAATGTTCTTGTTTATCTAGGAGGAGACAGTAAATTAATTACCTAGYTAGGTTAAAAACTGCTTAGGACCATGAGACTGAAAGAGAAAGAACAAGCAGGTCAAATTGCTTAGAATATTTACTGTCGTCTGTGGTTGCCATCAATGCAATGTAAGGCATCATAACCACTCTCGAGGATTTATTTGCCCTTTTGTGTCGTTCAAGACTCCATGGACACAACTCACACGAGAGGCTTTTAGCTCGTAAAAAGAAAGAAGCTTTTATCATAATCCCTGTCCATKCTGTCATTTGAGATTTGACCCATTCTTTCAAAAAGGGTRGAGTMGCTTTTACTTTTTCACTTCTATTCATGACMAAATTTATGTAATCCTTTCCTGCAATAAGAACTRGAAGAYTCTTTATTAAACAAGGATTCAGCAGATAAAAGAAGAAAATTGATAATAATCTGGAATCCAGCTTCTATTCTCTGTAAAGCAAAAATAGAAATGAGAATTCAGACAAATCCCATAAAACTTGAAGCTTGAGGATTGTTGCTGATGATTCCATATCAATAGAAGCAAATGTGAAAACGTGCTTGCTGSGATATGTCTACAAAAACCCTGCAAGAAAATGATTAGGAAGTAAATTTGTACGTCTTCAAACTGGAAGGATCATCGYTGCCGTTTTCGTTTCCTTGCTTGACAGACAAAGAATCTACTGTAGTAATATGAATATCTATCCATAATCATTAAAACCAATGTATTATCCTTAAATCATATATTAGTCTTTGACCACCATAATATTGCAGAGGAAAGCAGCAAGAAAGTTGCTCCTAAGCGTGTGATGTGGACCCAAATACGTATTGGTTTTGAAGCGTGCAACTACTCTTCGGTTTCAGCTCAAATCACTTACTGTTGGAAACCTAGATAATGCGTCTTTAGAGGAAGAAAAAGAAGATGCCCTCATTTTATTGGTTTCATAAGGTCAATTAGATGCCTTCAAAATGAAGCGTAATATTCTGTAATCTCTAATGGGAAACACAGTCCCTAAAAAGGCTTTACAATGGTCCCCTATTGTTGTAAAAAGCAATTCAATGATACTATCATCTCAACTAATCCCTAGACGTCATTCCCTCCTTTTCTTCAACCTTTCTCTATTCCCCATGCATCATCAATTGAAGAACAAGAACATACAGATAAAGATATCACATAGTTGTGACATAGTTTTTGTTCAATTCTCATTAGCTCTTCTTTCTTTCTATCTTCTGCATCATGATGCAAGTCCCAATGGGGATTCCTGAGTTCACGTACTTGAGCCTTCTTTTTCTCCCTTTGATGGTCATGGTTGCAGTTGCTGCCACTGATCCTTTCTCTGAAGCACTCTTGAGCCTGAAATCTGAGCTAAATGATGATTCCAAGAGTTTGAATGATTGGTTCTTGCCTTCTGGGGTGAAACCTTGTGATAAAATCTGCGCATGTTCTTGGTCTGGTGTGAAGTGTAATAGTAACTCTTCTGCAATCATAGGTCTAGACTTGTCTATGAAGAATCTTGGTGGTATACTTTCTGGAAAGCAAT
Organism: Rhazya stricta; assembly: GCA_001752375.1. NCBI lineage: Eukaryota > Viridiplantae > Streptophyta > Magnoliopsida > Gentianales > Apocynaceae > Rhazya > Rhazya stricta. The sequence goes on from MEJB01000009.1 coordinate 854,088, forward strand.
TTAGTGTCTTCAGTGACCTTGTTGATCTTAATATGAGTTACAATTATTTCTCCRAGAAACTTCCTGTCGGTATTTTCAATCTCACCAATCTAAGGAGCTTGGACATCAGTAGGAACAACTTTTCTGGTCCATTTCCCAGTGGCATACCTAATCTTCAAAACTTGGTTGTTCTTGATGCCTTCAGCAATAGCTTTTCAGGCCCATTACCGGCCGATGTTTCCCAGCTTGAATCACTCAAAATACTTAATTTTGCAGGGAGTTATTTCAGTGGACCAATCCCATCAGAATATGGTTCATTCAAGAGCCTTGATTACATTCATTTGGCAGGAAACTTCCTGACTGGTAAAATACCTCCAGAACTGGGTATGCTCAAAACAGTAACCCACATGGAAATTGGTTACAACACATATGAAGGAGGCATCCCTTGGCAATTGGGGAACATGAGTGCTCTTCAGTATCTTGATATTGCAGGGGCTAACCTCTCTGGCCCAATACCCAAGCAATTCAGCAATCTCACGAAGCTTCACTCACTCTTCCTCTTCAAGAATCATCTACATGGACAGATTCCGTGGGAATTCAGCTATATGACGTCTCTCCAAAGCTTGGATCTTTCGGACAACCTACTTTTTGGGCCTATTCCTGAGAGTTTCTCAGAGTTGAAAAATCTGAGGCTACTCAGCCTTATGTGCAATCACATGAGCGGCACTGTTCCTGAATGCATTGCTAAGCTACCACAACTAGATACCCTGCTCATATGGACTAATTTCTTCTCAGGGTCACTCCCACAGGACTTGGGCAGATACTCAAGGCTTAAGTATGTCGATGTCTCGACAAACAATTTGGTTGGTAGAATACCCCGAGATATATGTGCAGGTGGGGTGTTGGAAAGGTTGATCCTTTTCTCAAACAATTTTACCGATGAGCTGTATCCATCTCTTTCCAATTGTTCCACTCTTGTTCGTCTTCGAGTTGAAGATAATTCATTCTCAGGTGAAATATCTTTGGTATTTAGTAATCTTTCTGGTATAACATATGTTGATCTCTCTAGAAATAGGTTCATAGGAGGGATTCCCAATGATGTAGCCCAAGCCTCCAAGCTTCAATACTTGAACGTGTCTAATAATCCACAACTTGGAGGGATAATCCCAGAAAAATTATGGTCCCTGCCACTTCTCCAGAATTTTTCAGCAGCCTCTTGTAGTATTTATGGAAATCTTCCGCAATTTGAATTATGCAGATCTGTGTCTGTCATTGAGTTGAGCAAGAACATTTTATCAGGAATTGTCCCAGAAAGTATRTCAAGTTGTCAGGGTCTTGTGAGGATGGACTTGTCAAATAATAATTTAACAGGTCATATACCTGTTGCACTAGCGACCCTTCCTGCGATTAGTATACTAGATATGTCCCATAATAATTTTAGTGGAGCTATACCTACTCAATTTGGTAACTCTTCAAGCTTAGAACTCCTTAATGTGTCGTTCAATGATATTTCTGGCTCAATTCCTCTGGAGAAATCTTTTAGAATGATGGATAGCAGCGCATTCATGGGGAACCCCAAGCTTTGTGGTGCACCATTAAGACCTTGTCGTCATGGGAATGCAATGCCCAGTGAACTTGAACTAGGAAGCAGGAGCACACAGAAGCTTGCATGGGTTCTCATAACCTGTGCAGTCATTATGTTATTCATAGCCGCTGCAGTTTTTGGCGTACTTCACTTCAGAAAAAAAAGTGAAGGCCGGTGGAAAATGGTTTCTTTCACTGGCCTTCCAGAATTTACGGCAAATGATGTTTTCAGGAGTTTTAATTCTACAGAAGCAACAGATGTGGTGCCAACGTTACCGAATACAGTTTGCAAAGCAGTTCTGCCTACAGGAATAACTGTTTGTGTGAAGAAGATTGAATGGAAACCAAAGCGAATGGACATAATGTTGCAATTCATAAGAAGGATTGGCAATACAAGGCACAAGAATTTGATTAGGCTTCTTGGTTTTTGCTACAGCAGGCATCAGGCATATTTGTTGTATGATTACTTGCCTAATGGAAATCTCTCTGAAAAGATCAAGGTGAATAGAGATTGGGCAACCAAGTCTAAAATCATCATCGGGATAGCAAGAGCACTCTGCTTTCTTCATCATGATTGTTATCCTTCTATTCCACATGGGGATTTAAAGGCTAGTAATGTTGTGTTTGATGAAAACATGGAACCTCATTTGGCTGAATATGGTCTCAGTTCATTGTTTGAATTAAACATCAGTCCCTTGCAAGCAACAACTGATACAGAATCAGGTACAGATTAACTCTTGCAAATGATTACCGCTAGTGTTTCCCTGATTAACTGTTCATTCTTTCAATTGATGATACCAGTATATATGAGCTTCTTGGTAAGAGTAGCCTGTCAAAATCATAATTCTCAAATCAAGCATGAATATTTTACTATGAGAATTCTTATCAAATTGTTCATGCCTCAAATATTTCCAGATTGGAGGAATTTGTTCGTTTTCCTTTAACATATGCATATAGTCAGTCGATAAATACCTATCAAATGCTGACCCACTTAATAAGCAAACAATTTTTGTAACATAAAAACAGCTTATCTTGTCCGGATTAACAAAATCTTTAGTCAGATATTTCACCAGACAAAGGAAGTTCCTGCATATCTGGAAGAGGAAGAATTAATTCAATAAAGATTTTAAACCAGATTACCTTACTCTAGYTGTTTTCTTTGTAAGAGCAACCACAATGACAACAGGCTCATGTTTAGCACAGCTGACTTTCTCTTTTCTCCTACTATCTCTTTGAACTCTTGACACAGGTCAAGTCAGCACAGGGATAAAGGACCAGCTTTACAAGGACATATACAACTTTGGAGAAGTCATTCTGGAAATCTTAAGAAATGGGGAACTGAAAAATGTAGAAGTGAGTACAAAGAGTWCTTCAAAAGAGGCTCTTTTAAGAGAGATTTTCAGTAAAAATGACATCGGTCACTCTAATTCCGTTCAAGAAGAGATAAAGTCGGCCTTTGAAGTTGCTTTCCTTTGCACAAGCAGTAGACCATTAGATAGGCCCCCAATGAGAGAAGTATTGCGTCTTTTATCAGGGTTGAAACAGCAAATGAGATAGCAAGCCTTTACAGCAGCGGGCCAAAGTAACCATATGTAAGTAGCTTTTGAAAGCTTATTAGAGTTGTACTGGTTTTGACTTGGTTGATAGTTTCCTCTTTCTCTGATACTTGTGTTTTTTCTGTAAAAAAAGGAAAAAAAAAATCCATCATATATGTTTGTCCATTGTAGCATCTTATGAAGTCAAGCATCAAATTGCTGCCCTTACTTTTCCATTTTTTGTTACATTTCTTGATCATTCTTCTCATCTCATTTTCGACCTTTTGGTTTCAACGAAGTTAAGAGACTATAGTAGCATATAGTATCATCAAGAAAAGCTGCAATAGTCCAAAAAGAAGCATGTCCATCTTATTGCAGGGAATCAAGCATCTATCCCAACTAACACAGTTTGATTAAGGAAATACAAGGCCCTATTTGGGTTAAGGATTTTTTTATGGAAAAGGAGATGTGTTCTCAAGAAAATGTTTTTTTTACATAGGTTTGAAGAAAATCGATAAGGAGAAGGGAGTAAGGAAATTGAACTCGCAACCTTTGAGTTGGGCTCGATGGCAGTTCAATTTCTGATTTTAAGTGCAACCGAGACCTAAAATGAAAAATTAAGTTTTGTAGGCAGGTTTGGCTAAATCAAAGCGCAATGTGGACAAAAGTTATATTTTGGGCCCSATTTGGCCCGGATTAAATGTTGAGCATTCAGCCAGTTACAAAACGCAAAAAATTGTGAAGGGCCCGGATTATTGCTTTGATTATTAGGGAGGTTAGTATTTAGTACTAACATATACTATTTATAAAATTATATATATAAATATTGTTTTTTGAAAAACAAATTGATATTCATTTATTTAATAATGTCAGACATGGCGGCTTCAATGGCAGGAGCAGGAGCAATCTCTCTCTAGGTTAAGTTAACCTCTAAACTGCATCCTAATTTGGCCAGAAGATGAGCTGGCTTATTTGTGGCCTTAGGAGCATCAAGAAAATCAGAACAATTGAGCTCCTGCGCAAGGAGCTTAACACCGTCCACTATTGCTCCCAAATGAGAGAAATCAGCCCCCTCTTCCAACAATTTCCTCACTGCTACCATGCAATCAACCTCCACCAAAAACCTCTAGCAATAGCTAACACTTCTAAGTGCTCGGGTCCTGTACCATCWCTAACTCTTCCAACTGTTGCAGCCATAATTTGGCCCTCAAAGTTTCGAAATAAGGCAGCCCTCGCCACACCATATGCCCCATTTGTTTAGCTTCATCTTTCCTCTATTGCGGGAGGCTTCCACCTTGCAGCTACATTCACTACTCGCCCCACATTCGCACTATCATCGGCCTCCATTGCATTCTAAAATTTCGTCAAAAAGGTCAGCGCCATATGGATCATATCTTCTACTGATCTTCACTTGTCTCCAAAGTCCTAGTTGATTTCTAGTATGCCATGTGGCCCAAATTATCACTAGAAACTCTTGCATTGACACCCCATGCAGAAAACGTGGATGCACAACTAAACTAGTGACAAACTTTCCAAAACTCAGCACCTCCCCTAGAGCCCCTCTGGCATTTAACCCAACTGATCTCCAAACTATCAGCGCAAAAGGGCATGTCACGAAGAAATGGAGTTCATGCTTCACTGCAGTTCCACTAGCTCACCTTAGTATGCATTTCGCACAACAAATACCGTCTTATTGGCAAAGCTTAACTACATGCTCTCTATACCATCATTTTTTCACTCTCAGTGGCATCCTCATATTCCATAGCTTGCTCCAAACCGACCTATCTCTCCCATGAGATGCCGAGACATTTAAATCTCTAGTACGACATCTATCAAGAGAACCAACTCCCATCTTGTATGCCGACTTAACTGTAAAAATGCAATTGTCCTCATAGGGCTAGATAACCACATCATCACATGGTTCTTTAGGCGAATGGATCTTTAAGATTTTTCCTCTAAATCTCTAAGACAAAACATTCCCTCTAAAAGCTCCTTCTTCCATCTCAGTGGCTGTTGCAAGAGCAATTCACGCACCTTCATAGTTTCTAAGAGAAAAAGATTCTGTGAAATGATCTTAAATTCATATAGTATGAGCAACCAAGGACAGTTCCAAATGAAAAACCGTTCTCTATGCCAATCCTCCATCCTAGGCCGTGGCCTAATAAGCTCCTAGTATCCCAAATACTCCGCCAGACATAAGAGGGATGTCTCCCAAGCGAAGCTTTCATGAACTGCAAATTATAATAATATTTCAAACACAAAACAATACTAACTAGAGAATCTAGGTTCTTCATTAAGCGTCAACCCGTTTTGCCAAGAGAGTGAAATTAAATGACTCAATGTTGCAAAATCCAATCCTCCCTCACTTTTTGGCCAAAATAAATGCTCCCATCTTTTCCAACAAATCCTCTTAGTCCCACCCTCACTCCCCCACCAAAAATCCTTACCAAGGTGGTGATCTCATCACACAAACCCCTGGATAAGATAAAACACGACATAGCATAGGTCGGAATTGCTTGTAAAATAAATTTAATCAAAATCTCTTTGGCTGCCTGAGATAGTAATTTATTCTTCCACTCCTCACCTTTTTTTAGATTCTATCTCGAATACAATTAAAAATCTCCTTTTTTACCTCCTACTAGATACGAGAAACCCAAGTACCTACCATATCCAAACTCCCACACCAGTCCCTTCGAACACTAGTCTCAATCCTATGATCAAATAAAATTGAAGATTTTTAGTAGTTTATTTGTTGCCCAGATATGAAAGCATACATTTGCATAATTTTCTTTGTAACTACCACACTAGACTGAGTGGCCTGCACAAGGATCAAACTATCATCTGTAAAAACCAAATACCTGAGTTCAGGTCCACCCGAGCCCATCCTCAAGCTCCACAAACTCCTTCGCGCATCACATCACCCTTCAAAATCGTAGGAAAACCTTTTGGACAGATAAGGAAAAGCATGGGTGATAGAGGGTCATCCTGCTTGAGTCCACGACTCGGTCTGAAAGTTCAGGTTTGTGATCTGTTAACCAAAGCCTGGAATGAAACACTATGAACACACCGCATGAGAGCCTGTACTTTCTTACCCAGCACACCCAACCTAGCCAATATCCACTCCAGATAGTCCCACTCTACCCGATCATATGTCTTACTCATGTTGAGCTTGAGGGCCATGTGCTTTGCCTTGCCCCTGCCTCTCTGCATCCAGTGAAACGCCTCAAAAATAATAATGGCGTTATTTGTGATGAGATGATCCTTTGCAAACGCGCTTTGCGTCTCATCCACCAAAGTAGGTAAGACCCTCCTCAACCTCGCAGCAAGCATTTTTGTGACAATTTTGCAAACCATATTGCAAAGGCTAATCCGCTGAAATTCTAACACATTCTGAGGATTATTTAACTTTAAGTACAAAAAATGTGGTATTAATATCCTCGACCTCCTTCCTCCCATTAAGAATGTCCAAAACCAACGTAGTGATATCCTAATCAACCACATTCCAGAATTTTTAGAAAAAGAGAGCATGGGACCCATCAAGTCCAAGGACATTAGCTAGGTGCACCTYTGTGACTGCCTTCTTAACCTCTTCCATAGTAAAGKCCTTAGCTGAGAAATTGGCTTTAGCGTTTCTTAACTTTAGCTCTATCAAGTCACCTAGCAAACCATCCAAATCCAGTAATTCATTAGAAATAGTAAATAACTTTTCATAAAAACTTGCTATTTCTTCTCTTAAATTGTCATTCTCAGTTAAAAGCTGCCCATCCTCTATTTGCAATATCTTAATATGATTTCTCTCTCGTTGTGTACGATGATGAAAATAGGAAGTCTTTCGATCCCCTACCTAAGCTGACACACCCTTGACCGGACTCGCCAATATGGCTCTTGGAGTTGCAACAAGTGATCCAATGCCCGTCTTGCCTCCCAAATCACCTCCCTATGAGCAGGCTCTTCTTGCACTCGGGCAAGGTGCTATTGTGCCTTTTGAACTGTTTTTGGGAAGGTGCCAAACTTATCTCCACTCCAGACCTGTAGGTTACGCTAAAGGTGCTTAATGTTAAGCAAAGTGTTTCTTCTAGAGTCCTAAGAATGAACAAACCATGAGTCAATCACCACTTCACTACATCCATTCTCTTGCAACCAGAAAGGCTCACATTTAAAACCTCACCCCTCCTCTGACCTTGATATCTACGCCTCATTCTCYTGCTAGTGACAATKTGTAGGGAAGCATGATCAGAATGAGCAGAGACACCATGTCTCACCTTAGAGAAAAGATAACATTCTCCCCAACCCTCATTCCCTAACACTCTATAAGTCTCATCCACGTTCTCGCATCTCCCTTCTTACTATTACATCATGTGTATTTGTCCCCATTATACCCCAAATCATGCAACCCCACGTCCTTAATCATATTTCGAAAAGTTGCAACCAGTGAATGACTCCTTTCAGCCCCACGCAATTGCTCATCTCTATGCAATACTTCATTAAAATCACCCATTACCATCCACGACATCGCCCAATTTTGACCTATCCTCCTCAGCACCTCCCAAGCCTCCCCTCTACCTTGTTGATCAGGAGACCATAAAAACCGTTACAAAGACAATCCTCCCTCCCATGCACACCCTTCACCCATACATCGATATAGCAAGTGGAGTATGTTTGCAAGGTGATGTCACAGCACCCCTTCCATAGCATTGCTAAACCCCCACCCTTTGCTTGTCTATCCACCTAAACACCATTCGAAAAACCCATCAGGTTTCACACTCTCCTGTATCTATATATATATTCACCCAAACACTATTTAGAATACACTATATTTATATGTTCATTTATCGTCTCTCTCTCTCTCTCTATATATATATATTATTCGAATTGAGTTGAGGTAATAACAGACTTGATCCATTTTGAATTTAGGCTCAAATTTTAGGTTTCAATCGACTCTACAATTCTTTATCTTAAACTCAATCCAAAAACATTTGTACTCAAAGCAAAGTCAACCCAAATGATAAGCCTAAGTGCTATCGTATGTATAAATTTCAATTCTTCTTTGTAACTCGAGTTTGGTCAAATCCAATATTAGTCTGAATTAGAATATAAATTTGCATGCCTAAATTATAGTTTTTTATTGAAATCTTATTAAATCACTTGAAACACATAAAATTAATTTCTAAAAATTATAAATAAAGTTATTCTTCTTATTTTCTAGCGAGGTTAATATATATATATATATATAGTGTGTGTGTTTATATTTATGATAAGAAAATTCATCCATTAAACATGTATACCTATGATTTTCAATTGCATACTATGCAAGAAAGGTAGGTAGATAATTTTGAACGTGTTAATTATGAACTAACAAGATCTAGTCTTGTTTATGGATGGCTTGATAAATAAGTAAATACACATATCTTTAATATTTTTGAACAAAAGATCTCAATTTGACTTGCTTGTTAATTAATTAAGATCTAAAATCTTTTTTTTAATACTTTTATTCGTAAGGAGCCGAATGAGAAGAAACTCTCATGTCTTGTTCCACAATAGGGATGAAATTTTGAGCCAACCATCAACTATAACTCCAAAAAGGCCGGATTTCATAAACGAAAGAGGAAGAATGAAGAGAATTCTTTGAGGGAATCATATTTTTTTGGGTAAATATGCTTTTCACGCAGTTAAATTCGCTTGGATCACATCAAGACAAATAGAAGCCGTCAATTGTCTCGACAACCCAATCAATTAAATAAAGTGAATTTCATTTACCATCATAATAAAATTTATCAATAGTGGAATGAGTCATCCATTCCGCTTCTAATTCATAATTTAAAAAATTAAAAATTTAACTTTTTAGTTTAAATTTATATATTCCCTCAAAAATTTAAACTTGAATTCTTCTTGAATTGAATTAGAAATTCAACCATCTCCTTGCTATCTTATTAGTCAAGTCTCAATCTCTATCCTATAAAAGAGAAAAAWAAATAAATAAYCGCCAGATATGTCTTAATTTTTTTAYCAATTCAGAAGATTGAGCTAAAATGACACATGATCTTGCATAATATCTTTTACTACCTTTTTAGTGCATCCATTGTTAAAAAATTTCTTGCAATTTTACCTTTTTATCATATCCGTTATGAACATTTCTTCTAATGCCATTGATGGAAGGATTTTGAGGTAATGATGCTATATAATTCTCTCTCGATTTTAAAATAATGTCCATTTAAATATAATTACGTAAATAAAGAATTATAAACAAAAGAAGTGATATTTACTATGACTAGTCCATCATGAAAGCTTCTTTCGACATATTGATAAAATATTTTATTTATCGACTGAACAAYAATAAATTCTTCATTTTGTAAAAAAAATACTTTAATTCGTTAAATGAACAAAGCATGACACTATTTGAAATTGTGATCGAAATGTCATTCAACTAATTCWGACATTCTCATCAATTATTTATGTACAATTCCTCCTACACCGATGAATACCTAAAGTACTTGAAGAATTGACTACTCGAAGAATATAAGGAACCCAAAAGCCCCCTTGTCTCACGCGATCACAGATTCTCTCCAATTTATTATTATTATTTAAATTTTTTCTCTCATTCCTTTGCGCTTTTTCTCCCTCTTTCACAGTCTCTGCTTCACCTTCACAGGTCACGGAGATCCAACACAGAGAAAGACAGGGGTCTGGGGGAAGTCAACAGAAAGTCAAGGCATTCTGGCACCACTGCTTCCAGCCTAGATCGCTGTTATGGACGGCGGCGATTTCTTTGGTGATGATTCCACTAGTCAACCAATGGCTTCTGATGCTAATGGCAGTGGCATCATCAGCCCCCCGGTGATCATAGAGCAGTTATCAACTTTATCTCTCAATGCTAGCGAAGTTCCCTGCGTTCAACCTCAGAAACTGGAAAAGGACCCCAGGAAAATCGCAAGAAAGTACGGAGTTTTTTCTGCTTTTGGCTTTGCTTTGTCGTGAAGGAATTTCTTGTGCATGGAGTCTTTCCTCTGTGTTTTTTTGGTTTTTGCTTCAGTATTTTCTTGAATTGCTCTTTGGGTTTTGCTCGTGGTGGTCCTATTTTCCCCTTTTTGGTTTTATTGTTGGATAGGAAAACTGATGACAATAAAGAGAAGAGTTCCTGTCATAGTTTTCCACCAAGCCACACGAACTAGTTGTATCAAACTGATTTTGCATGTTTCTCCCCCATTTTGGGTTCCATTTCTAATTAATAGTCTCATGTCATTCTTTCGTCTGCCGATGACAAACTTTAGTTCTCCAATCCCTTATGCTTGGACGGTGGAACTAAGAACAAGAGGGAAAAAAGAATTGAAAGGTAGCAATGTAGCACCTATTGGACACAGAATAAATTATGAGGGGGGCAAGAGTATTCTTGGGCAATCTTAGGTTGACCGACCATCATTCATGGGTTACCTGCGGAACCTTTCTTGTTTGCAATTTAGAATTCGATATCATTCTTAACTATTTGTTCAAAGCCATCAACTTCCTATGTTCTTTTGATCTCTCTTGTTTTCTTATTAATGTATTGTAAGACCGATCAATTTCAACATCAAATAGATTTTCAGTAACATAAAAATGTGGAATCCTTTTCACTTCTTTAATCCTTCCTCAAATCCCATCATGCCGTACCATTCTTCAAGGCAACCTATTTATACTTCCTAATAATGACGAGCCACCACAGAAAGAAACCGTAATAAATGGATATCAGACCCCTGACACTTCCAAAAGCACTATGGATTTCAAAGTGATTACATCCACTGAGCCAAGGGCTAGAAGAAAGTAAATACGTGGAAAGTGTTAGTTTAATATTGAAGTTGGTCCCTCCAAGTTACTCAGTTCTAGAGGTGAGTCTCTGTCAACATGTACCTGTGCTGCGCTAGAAGTCATACCCTCAACGTCATAATAGTGCCTCCTATTGGGCTTCTTGTTAGAGATGTTCTCATCAAATAATGCAGAATTGCCAATCAAAAGAATACAAACAAGGAAAAAAACAAAAGGTCATTCAAAGGAAATGTACTAAATGTGAATTGGTTTTGCAAAGAGGTCGGCAAACAACATTGTCAGGGCTCCTTTATCCTTCTAAAATTACAGCATATGAAATATCACTTTCCCTCTGCCAAGTAAGCTATAGTCCTGAGATAATCCAAGAGCTCTGCCTGTGAGACTAAACTTAACTCCGGGGTTCCTCATCATTTTTAGATGTTTAATCTTTTGGCATTCACTACTTACCTTTTGTTTAGGATTTGAAATATCAAAACCATCAACAAGATGTTGTGCTGCACCCCAGCAGAACACTATAATATTCAGACACCAAATATTGCATAAGAAATGAAGAACATGCAGTGGTAGTAGACAAATCAGAAATGAAGAACATGTAATGATATGGAAAACTAGAGTAAGCACTTTGTTATTGTTACTCTTTAGAGATTATTCAAAAAGAGCTTTACCTCACGTGCATTATTCCTCAAGAATCAAGTTGTAAACTTTTATGAAATCTCAGACAATTAGTGTCAGTTCAGAAATGGTCAAGTCTTGCAATTTTATCTTAGCTCAATTTTTACCATTTTCTAGATGATTTATTTATGGCTTTTATTTTTTAAAGAAAGAAAATCCTCTCTCCTTCATAGGTATCAGAKGGAACTTTGTGGGAAGGCCCTGGAGGAGAATGTTGTGGTATACCTTGAAACAGGTTGCGGGAAAACCCATATTGCCACTTTGCTGATGTATGAGATGGGTCACTTAATAAAGAAGCCGCAGAAAAATATTTGCATCTTTCTTGCCCCAACCGTGGCTTTGGTTCAACAGGTTCTTTATTTTATTTTCTCTTTCTTGATGATACTCTGATTTCATGCATATTTTTTAACATGCAAGTGTCTATATCCTCAATGGAAACTAGTTAAGTAGATTATTAAGCCAAACCTAAGCGCAAATTGATGGAAGGGTTTATTCACATCTGTAAAACATAGTTACAGATGGTGTGAAATTTACATATTCTTTTTTCTTTTTTCTGTATCACAGAGATACTTTTTATTGGAAAATAGCAGAAATTGGGTTGATCACAAATTAGATTTATGTTAGCACAAAATTGAGTGTCTTGGTTATGACGTCTTCCAAAAATCCATGAATGCAATCTAGAATATTTTGAACAATCCTCTATATTTACTCTATACTGAGTTCTCTTAAAAAAGATATTTTATAATTTTTTTGTCTCTTATTATACTTTTAAATTATTATTACTTTTTACCTTCAGATATTGTGTTTTCACATTGGCCAACGACATGCTAGGGTTAGAAATGTTAACTTGATGGCATAGTTGATTGGAAAAAAAGCCTATAGATCTTTTAACGCTGGCATTTATGTTGACACTTTATCTTATACATCCTTGTCCAGAATATCACCAATATTTATCTCTGTTTCCTGTTTTGTTTTCATTTCTTTTGTGAAATTATTTCTGGAACTGAAAGCAAGCAAAGGTCATTGAAGACTCCGTAGATTTTAAAGTTGGAACCTACTGTGGGAGTTCAAAGCGTTTAAAGAACCAACATGACTGGGAAAAAGAAATGGAAGAGTATGAGGTCAGTTGAGTTGTAGAAAACTATATCTTCCAAATGTTGCAACATGTCTTTAGCAAATTGTTAATCTTGCTCTACTATAACTTACTTTTAAGTACTACAACTTTCTCATGGTTGAGCCTATGCTGTTGATTACCCTGGGGTTGAAAATGTTATCAAACTCATTGTACGCTATAATCCTCTCTGGAGCTGAATGTTATGATCGGATTATTCCTTTAGAGTTTTTACTTCAACCCAGCCTATGCCCATATAGTAGTATGGTTGTTTGGCAATCTCGGTTGAAATCTCCTTTCCTTCCTGTAAATTATCAAGTATTAAAGGTGCACTTGGTAATCTTTTGGTCTGTTTATGCAGGTCTTTGTTATGACCCCACAGATCCTGTTACATAATCTTTCCCACTGCTTCATCAAGATGGAGCTGATTGCGCTTCTGATATTTGATGAGTGTCATTATGCCCAACTTGAAAGCAACCATCCTTATGCTGAAATTATGAAGGCAATGACATGCTAAATATGCTTTACATAGATGTTCATTTGGTTCTTTAGCCAAGAAACAAAATATGTTCATTTGGTAATCACCTATGCAGGCATGTGTTTCCTTTATTATTTTTTGGCTAATTAATGGTTTATGAATTATTGCTGTATCAGGTCTTCTATAAAACTAATGTAGTTAAACTCCCTCGTATATTCGGGATGACTGCTTCTCCGAAACTGGGCAAAGGTAATATAGTTGCAAGAGAATGTAAATTCATTTGCAATTCTTGTTTCTTCAACCAACTCCAAAACTCTGTTTTTCTTCCCCACCCCAGCTACCTTACTACCTTTTGCACCTCCGAAATTGTATGGAGATCTTCTTTCATTGACATTATGGGAAACATTCCTTTTCAGGTGCTTCTGTTGATGGCCTTGAGACCGTACTTCGTGCTAAGGTACGCTTCTTGATATTCTAACAATGCTATTACTTTTTCCCTTTTGTGAATAAAATGAAGTTTCTTTATGTTATATTTCCAGGATTCATCCTGTAGATATGTGAGCTTAGACTATTCTGTTGTTCATCTTTTCTTACCTTTTATCATTTGCAGGTTTATTCTGTGGAAGACAAGGATGAACTAGAGAAGTTTGTTTCTTCACCTAAAGTTAATATACATTACTATGATCCTACTGTAAATGGGTCCTCCTGTGCTCATTTAGTTTACTGTAGGAAGCTTGACAAAATAAAGCACCAGGTAGACGGTTTGCAGTTGGGTGATCTGATTTTATTTGATCTAACTTTTGCTGGAAACTGATTGTGGCTTGGTAGTGTGTCCTGGCGCTGCCCGTGAACACTGGGGATCATAATGTTCTTAAGAGCACTAAGAAGATGCTCCAGAAGCTGCATGGCAACCTAATATTTTGTCTGGAAAACCTTGGCCTTTGGGGGGCGTTACAGGTTAGTGGTATTGATATTCCACTCACTTTTTCCCTATTCTGTTACTTTTTTCCCTGTCTTTTCTTTGATTCTCCTATCACATTGCTGAGATATAGAAACTTCATTTTTTTCCTTTTCCATTTCTGTTGCATGCTTGACTTAGTCGTCAATCAGCCTGCAATGCAAGAAAAATTTCTTGACTTCGAAGAATTATAAGATGAAGATCCTAGCTGGATAATGTGATTTAGTGGAACAGAGGATACCAAATCATAGGCCAAAATAATATAACATTTGTACCATACTTTTGTTAAGTGATTGCCAGTAGTTGTTGATAGTTCTAATGCTATCTTTGTGGATCTTTCAAAGGCATGCTGCATCCTCCTGAAAGGCGATCCCTATGAGCGTAATGAATTGACAGATGCTGATGGGAATTTTGCTGACGACTCCTTATGTGACAGATATTTAAGTCAAGCTGCAGCAATGCTTACTTCGAATTGTACAGAAGGTATGTTTTAGCAGCTTGCCATGTAGATCCTCTTCCTGCCTGTAACATGGCTAATCCATATGGTTAATTTTGAAAACCTAAAGAGATGTGGATTTGCCATCATAGACTGAAATTTGTGCTTGCTTACTTTACCTTTTTCTATCACAGTTGTGATCGTTTTAAAGCATGGATGTACTTTCTGGCATTTTTAGAGTAAGTCTTTTGTTTGATCTCCGTGCAGATGGTATTGAACCTGACTTATCCAAGGTGGAGGTGCTGAAGGAGCCTTTTTTCTCAAGAAAGCTCTTATGTCTTATTGGAATACTTCGCAACTTTAGGTTGGTTACGAGTGTTACTGTGTTGATTGTGAAAAAATCTGGTATAAACTATAGGTTCTCCCATTAAATAAGAGATATTATTGACAAGAGCATTTCTGTGTCAGCATATGCTGAGCCATGGTTGAACAGTGACCAAAAATGCATGCTACCTAAATAAAGATAGTGACTGTTTTTTACTASTTGCTATTACTTTGAAGTTGCTTATATGGGTTGTGCAAGTGTATATATGTTTTAGGACTGAAACTGAAATATGGATGGCTGATGCTTGCCCTTCTAATTTCTTGCTCAATTCTGAATTGCAGTTGTCATGCTTAAAATAATTGTAATGGAAAATGCGATACAGGAAAGCAGAAGTCCTTAAAGTCAAATCAAATGTGGTGTGGCTGTTTACCTTATAATACACAATCTAACTATACAACTTCATTAAAGGACCTCAATTCTAAACAATCCATTTTGCATTCTTTTAGCATTTTTAGGTGTGCGGTTCATCTTTAAGAATGATATTGTGAAGAAAGTCTTAATGTGCTTGACAAGATTAAACTTTTGAATTTTTCCTGTATTTCACGGGTTGAACTTGCCACTAGTAGAATCCTTGGTTGGTGAGAGGCATTGTGTTTTCATTTCTAAAATACAAGAGATAGTAGGCTCCATAAAGTACAACAACAATTAAGAATTCTAAGACTTAATTAATTTTGGGCCTTATATTGTAATTTTACTTATTTTTGGTAAGTCTCGAGGGAATTTCTCTAATAACAAGTAGTTGAGTTACTCCTCTATCCCAATTGTAATATCTAGTGTTTACTTGGCACAAAAACTTAGGAGGGTATTTGACCATCTCTAGTTTCCCACTTTAATATGTGGAACCATTACCTGATGCTGATTCCTCATCCATCTTTTTTTTTTCCCCCCCTGTTTTTTTTTAGTGGTTGAAAATTTCAATTGGAAGTATGTTCACTTTACGATATTGGACTTCATTTTTGGGGAACCTAAAAAAAAAATATGTGGCATTCAATTTGGGATGGAGGGAATGTCATTTAGGAAGCTATTTTGCGTCAGAAGTTCATATTTCCTGTCTTAAAAGAATAGGGAATTGGTCTCTGAAGTTTTGAGTCTAATACTTATTTATTCCTTTATTGGCGGAGTTGAATGAGTTAATTGAGTTGTGTATGTTGCTCAATCCTTGCAAGGATGGGTTGCTTCCTACTACTTTTTGTTTCTATGTCTTCCTCCAATACACTCTTTCCTGCATCATGAAATTATTCTTAGGTTGTTGTTTCTGTTTAGGACTGGTGTGTTTCACATGTGTCTTTAGGAGGTAAGATCTTGTCTCAGGTAGCTTTCCTGTACTCTTGTATTCACTAGTAGATCTGGCAGGAATTTCACCAAATCAGTATGGCATCAAGGTGGCTTTTTTCACAATAATAAATTGATGATATTGATACTTTCAAYGAATTTTAATTAGTAACTGCAGCTGTCACTGCTGGATTGAAGGTTGCCAATTTGTCATTTGAAGATCTGAGGCTGAACCCATGTGCAACAAATTTCTCCTGCTGGATTTTTTATCCATTTTATTCCTCTTTATTTTCCCTGTTTTTTTTCTGCATTAAAACCATGACATCCGTTGTTAGACCTTATTTAGCTAATTAAGGTGCTTGTATTTTGTATGAAATTGGTTTTTAGTTATACAAGTTGTTCTAGGATCTTATGGCTCTGACCTTCTCCATTGCCTCTTTTGTTACTTCTGGCAGAACTGTAAAACCTACTTGAGTATCTTATGCATAGCAAACCTAACCTATTGAACTAAGTGTTCTGTTTTGTCTTCTGGCCAAACTTAGGTTCTGTTTTATCTTCTGGCCAAACTTACGCTTTGTCTCCCAGTGAAAATGGACTGAAATGGCTTATTCTGGAGCTGTTTCAGTCTCTCCTTGCCATTCCCTGACCCCAAAAAAAGAAGGAAAAATTCAGTAAAAAGAGCATGTGCTTGATTGGCTTCAGTTGCAAGAAGRATGTCTGGGTTCTTGAATCTTCTTAGATGCTCAAAAAGGGAGAAATTTAGCCTCCTTTAAGCTTCTTGTTACTCGTGATTATTTTTCATGAAAAGATCCTGCATATATCTCTATCAACTAAATAGTTTATCAGTGGACCTAACGGCGCTCTTGTTCTTTTTCAGGTTACAACCAAATATGAAATGTATAATATTTGTCAACAGGATTGTAACTGCAAGATCTTTATCATATATACTTGGAAACCTCAGGTTTCTATGTTCTTGGAAGTGTCATTTCCTACTAGGAGTCCACTCAGGACATAAAAGTATGTCCAGGAAAAACACAAATGTCATTCTTGAGAAGTTCCGCTCTGGTGAGGTAATAYGTTCTTTTCTGGTTTTTTCTGTCATTTGGTTCTCTCATAAATCATTGAGGAGCAGGTTTCTATTTCATATGGAACATATTAASTGGGTTAGCATTCCTCCATAATCCTAATGCTTAACTTATCCTACATTTTGTTGAATAAAGCTCACTTAAATCTCAGATGCTGGTATATATTCATTTTCTTAATGCGGCAGGTGAATTTATTAGTTGCAACCAAGGTGGGTGAGGAAGGACTTGATATTCAGACCTGCTGCCTTGTGATACGGTTTGATCTGCCAGAAACTGTTGCAAGTTTCATACAGTCCCGAGGTCGTGCAAGGATGCCACAGTCTGAATATGCATTTTTGGTGAATAGGTGCTTTCTTTACTATCTATACAGCCCCGTTGACCRTTATTGCTTCCRCAAAATAATAATTTTATTTGGCATTATTGCAGTGGCAATGAAAAGGAGCGGAATCTAATAAAGCATTTTATAGAAGAGGAGACTCAGATGAATAAGGAAATTTTGTCAAGGAAATCTCAAGTGACAATTACTGATTTTGAAGAAGAAGTTTATAAAGTGGATTTGACTGGTGCCACTATCAGTGCTACATCAAGTGTCTCGTTGATTCATCACTATTGCTCTAAGCTCCCACATGATGAGTATGCTTTTACACAAACTCATTATGTGACCTTTTCAGTTCTCCAACCAAGAAACTTCTTTTTACTTTTTTTGGTTTCTTCACTTTCCTTGGTTCATACACTAAAGCTGTATTTCTTTGCTAGATATTTCAACCCGAAGCCGCAGTTCTTTTACTTCGATGACGCCGATGGAACTGTTTGCCAGATAATTCTTCCATCCAATGCTCCAACCCATCAGATTATCAGTGCACCACGACCTTCGTCTGAAGCAGCTAAAAGAGACGCCTGTTTGAAAGCATGCAAGAGTTTGCATGAAATTGGTGCCCTAACTGACTATCTTTTACCAGAACATGATGATGCTAGTGATGAACTGGATGATGAATTCTCTGATTCAGATAGTTGTGATGGTTAGAGAACATGAACATGCTAAAGCAACTTTTATTTCCCATGCTTTGCTTAAGAGATGATATACAAGTCCCATAACCAAATACTTTCTTGCAGATGAGTATTTACGAAAAGAACTCCATGAGATGCTTATTCCTGCTGCCTTTAAAGAACGATGGACTGAGTTGGATAATCCTGTTTCCCTTTGCTCTTACTATTTCAAGTTTTGTCCTAATCCTGTAGATAGGCTTTATAGGAAGTTCGGCCTATTTTTGAAAGCACCTCTACCAAAAGAAGCTGAGAAAATGAGGCTTGATCTCCATCTGGATCGTGGTAGATCTGTATTAACAGAGCTTATTCCCTCTGGGGTTTCATATTTTGATAATGATGAGGTAAAGCAGTCCCTCTTCCTCTTCTCATTTTTTAGGAGTAAAATTAGGGAGTTTACATTCCTTAATTTTGTAAATTTTGTTGTTCACAAATACCAGTTAGTTCGAGCAGAAAAGTTCCAGAGAATGTTCCTCAGGGTCATCCTTGACCGATCAAAGTTCATCCCAGAGTTTGTGTCATTGGAAGATAATGTTGGTAGTGACCTGTGCGCATCAACCTTCTATCTGCTGCTTCCTGTGCTTCTTGATGAGGACAACAAGATTTCTGTGGACTGGAATATTATTACTAGATGTTTGTCATCACCAATTTTTGCGACTCCAGGAGACACTGCCAATGTTGGAGTTTCGCAGAGGCAGTTACATCTTGCTAATGGAGTCAGAAGCTTTGAGGATGTTAAAAATAGTTTGGTGTATGTCCCATGTAAGGATACATTTTACTTTATTTCTGATGTTGTTACACAGAAAAATGGATACAACGCAATAAAGGATTCAAAGACTCATGTAGAGCACTATGATAAAAGGTAAACATTTTGCAAACCTATTTCAACTTATTATGATTGATTTAATTTCCTTTGCTCCAGCACATGAATTCTTGGGCACAACATTCATATTCGAATTCAAACTTATGTTTTATGCATTTCTGCCAATTTGTTTAGCATTCCCTGCCCTGCTACCCCTTTCAGTAACATTTTTTATGCTAAACTCSTTTGCTTTCTTGTAGTTTGTTCTCTTGAAGTTTTCTGTCAGTCTGCAAAATTTGTTTTRTCCTTCATGGTGTAGCCTTGCAGTAGTTTCATTATTTTGATGGTTTATGATTGTCTAATAGGTTTGGTATCCGTCTTGCTTATCCTGATCAACCACTTCTGAAAGCAAAACAACTATTTTGTCTGGACAACTTGCTGCGGAAGAAAGGGTATTCAGGTAGCAGTTTGTTTACTTGCAGAATGAAGTCCTTCTTCATTTCGAATCATGTCCAATATACATACAGAGATATTAATCCCTTTCCAATTATCAGCGTGGCACAATTTGTCTTGGCTTCCGCATAGCAATTTTCAGTTGGGTGAGGACAGTTTTTGAGAGAATTGTGTAGAAGTAGTAGTATCCAAGTAAATATAGATTATTGTAATCAAATCCTACTATGGTTGATAGTGGTTTCAATTGTAGGCAAGAGTTGGTCGAGAGTAGTAATTCTAACTGGTACAATGCTAACCTTATATTAGTTGACTACTGGACTGGAAGTTACTCAACAATGTAGAAGATAACTTTGTGAGAGCACATTAACAACCAAGTGGCTACAGTCCCCGTTTACACTTGAAATTTCACATTGTTTGACTTTGGATTAGTTTATTTTATTTCTTGATGCCAGCAGGGTTGGTTGTCAATGGAGTGTAGCCCATAGTGAAACCCTTTAGGTTGATTTTGGTTATCTCTTAAACATGATATTAAGATTTTCAATGGGCATTTGCTTCCGGGGGAGAGCATTTAAATTGGATAAGTGACTCCTGATATTGCAAGTGCCCTTCTAATCATTTTGTCGYGTTACTGTGAGAAACTTGCTTGCCATTTTAATATTTGTATTCCTCCCCTAAAAATAATTTGTTTTCACTAATCACGTAGGGAATTCTACTTTTGCCTTTCCCTCATATATTTTTGTTGTTTTGCCTTGTAAAGTTGTACTGCTCCTTTAAAGAGTTAGTTTTGTATTGGTATAATGGCTTTCTTCAACAAATTTCCACCTTTGTTCCCCTTTCCTCCTCCAAATTCAGAATGGTGCTGCAACACTCTGCCTGTTTCGAAAAAAGAAATGAAAAAGTTACAGTGTTCCCTCGTAATATATGTAACTCTAGTTGGCTTCCCTAAATCTTACTTTCTGGTTCCTATCAATAAATAAAAGGAAAATAGTAATTTTATAAGTTCACATTTGAGATATTGGGTTATCACTGATTCATGCTCAAAAGTAGAGTTACGCGAAAAGGTGGAAAACTTCATTGAATTACCGCCCGAGGTCTGCCAGTTGAAGATTATTGGTTTCTCAAAAGATATTGGAAGTTCATTGTCTTTGTTACCTTCAATCATGCACCGGCTGGAAAGCTTGCTGGTGGCAATAGAATTGAAGGATAAATTATCTGCATCATTCCCTGAAGGCGCAGAAGTTACTGCTCAACGTGTAAGGCCAAGTTCTCTCTTTCTACTCTAGTGGGGATCTTGTTATCAAGATATGTAGTTCTTAGTTTCCCTTTGACACCACCTAATACCTAAAATGCATTATACTTTGTGACAATGAAATGGATGAGCATTATTAGCTGACAAATGATGTGAAAATGGATCAGGTTCTTGAGGCTCTAACAACAGAGAAGTGCAACGAGCACTTCTCTCTTGAAAGACTGGAGGTTCTTGGTGATGCGTTCCTCAAGTTTGCTGTTGGAAGGAAATTGTTTCTTTTACATGACACCCTAGATGAAGGACAGCTGACCAGAAAGCGTTCCAACATTGTTAATAATTCCAACTTACTCAGTCTGGTCACAAGAAAGAATTTACAGGTAACTGGTATTGTAAGGCCTGGATAAATTATTCAAAGGTGACAAACTTAAGAGAGTAAGATGGATTCTTTGCATAGTTGGTACTAGAGTGTGAAACCCCTCCATTTTTATCTTAGAAAACATTAGAATTGAAATCAGGAACACTGTATGTAGGTCATTGCCTAGTGCAAGGGTTAAATGCTAGCTGACCATCTTAGGTTGTACATCTGAGAATCTAATATTGGTTATTTTGTACAGATGATAATCAAAGTCTTGTAGAGATATTCTCTTCCAAATATACTCACTTACTGAGGATAATATTTGATTACCTGACCCGTACCTAATTTTAGTAAAAGCATTGTGCAATATTGCCTCCTTTATCKGCTAACTATCAATGCTTATGGCCATTATTTTGGGCACACCAAGTACAGGATCATTTTATGCTGACGTGCAATACAACATGCAGATGAAAATAGATTTTGTAGCTCATTGGATAACACATACTATAGTCATCTGCCTGTTGCTTGCACGACTGATTCCCGTCAAGGAGTCTACAAACTATTTCCCTAATCTTTCACATATTGAATCAATTGGCACTGCTTTTTGGGCTGCATCAAAATAAAATCCAATTTTACAATGGACACATATCTGAAAATTCCCTTTCCCATACTACCATCATATAAGATTGAAGCTGTATGCTGTAYGTGTGCACCCACATTTTATTTAGTCCCTTTCTTGTTCTTCTTTTAAGGATTCTGTTGCCCAATAAGGAGAAACTTTTGTGCATTTCTTTATATACAAGGAAACATAATGAATGATTCCCCTTCCCAGACTACCATCATATAAAGAATGAAGTTGTATGCTGTAAGTGTGCACCCACATTTTATTTAGTCCCTTTCTCTTCTGCTTTCAAGGAGTCTGTTGCCAAAATAAATATGAACTTATGTACATTTTTTTTTCCTAATGAATTGTTAAACAAAGAAACATAATGAATGATTAAAGATAATAAATTCTAATTTATGATGCTTTTAACTAATATATTCATTGTGTCAGAAATCCTCTCTGTTATTCTAATATATATAGTGCAGAAATCCTCTCCTTTATTCTTATATATTCATGGTGTCAGAAATTTTCTCTTCTACTATTCTTACAAAAATATTCACCCATGTTTTTAGGCAGTGAATATTTTTAAAAGTTTGACTGGGAAATTCATACCTTGATGTCCAATTCAGGGGGAATGTATGTGTTTTAAGTTTTTGCTTCTTCAGAATCAAATTGAATTRAATTCCTCTTTTAGAGTATTATGTTGCTTTTGGATTTTCCTTCAAAATTCCACTTATTTGCACGTACATTTCAGGTATACATTCGTGATCAATCATTTGAACCTGATCAATTTTTTGCACTGGGCCGTCCATGTCCTGTAATTTGCACCCAGGAAACAGTAAAAGAAATACATTCTCCTTCAACAAATAGTGAAAATTCTGAAGTCAGATGCAGCAAATGTCATCACTGGTTGCATAAGAAAACAATTGCAGACATGTTCGAGGCTCTTGTTGGTGCATTTATTGTGGATTCTGGCTTCAAAGCTGCAACTGCTTTTCTTAAATGGATGGGCATCCAAATTGATTTTAAGGACTCACAAGTTAGTAAGATCTGCTGTACTAGCACAAGCTTTCTGCCTTTAGCTGATCAGATTGATACCAGTGCCCTTGAAGATTTGTTATGCTATCACTTTGTACATAAAGGGTTGCTTATTCAAGCATTTCTCCATCCTTCCTATAGCAATCACTTGGGAGGTTGCTACCAGGTAGGGACCAGCCTTTTTATTTTTTCACTGCTTAAAAATTGTGTTCTATCATTGCATAGGATATCTGTTTGAGGAACCTTGTGTTTAATGCTCATACTACTTAACTCAGAGACTCGAGTTTCTTGGAGATGCCGTCTTGGATTATTTGATTACATCATATCTGTACTCGGTGTATCCAAAGTTGAAACCTGGTCAATTGACAGATCTGAGATCGGCATTTGTGAACAATAATTCATTTGCTAATGTTGCTGTTCGCTGTTCCTTTCATAAATTCATTATCTCTGAYTCTAATGGCCTCTCCAAATCAATGGATAAATATGCCAGCTTCATTCAAACATCAGCTACTGAAAATGGATGCATTCAAGAGCCAAGCTGTCCAAAGGTAATTCCCCTTCCTTATAATAAGTTAATCATGGAACATGCATTTTGGAAGTTGACGTCTATCAGTGATATAACTGATTATGTTTCTAGCATCTATGGTGATGACATGTAAGACTAAGAGAAAAATGTATGGTCCAACAAGCTGCTAGGTGAATAAGCCAAGCATGAAGATCTCTTAAAAGTGTCTTGACATATCAAGAAGGAACTGGAGCTAAGGGCCTATATGGACTCGTTTCAAATTTTTTATTTTTAAAATGTTTTTTAAAGAGAATCTATTTGGATGAGAAATTATAGGCGATATTCTAGGAAAAATCTCTGAAGATTGTTGTCCTTAACCATCACCAATTAAGTTACTAGAACACCCTTATTAAACATAAAATTCCCAAATTTCCATCATTTCATGTCTATCACCAACATAGGTTATGTCCAACCCTTGTCAAGGATTAGTCGATTTGTACAGGAGATTTAGAGATATGGCAAGCGGAGCGGCTGCAAGAGAATACAGAAGACAGGAAGAGGAGAAAAGGGAACAAGTTTTGGCGTTGATGGGCTTTGATAATACAACCACTTTTAAGTGCATGGTAGTCATGTATTGCACAATAGCCATGTATAACCATTACTTGAAAGGAAGACGGGAAGATTTTTGGCATTGATGAGCTTTGATAGTACAACCATTTTTAAGTGCATGGTAGCCATGTTCTGCATAGTAGCCATGTACAACCATTCTTTGACTCAGTTTCTTGAGTTTTGCCAAATTAATAACGAAAACAAGTGGAAATTTGATTTTTCACTCAAAATGATGGTTTTGAAAACGTAGAACAATTTCTGGAAGCCAGTCCAAATAGTAAGAATTTGTAGGAAGACTAGAACACATCACGTATATTTGAGAAAGTGCAACATTTGCAATTGCCATTGAAGCATATGCTCATTCTCATTATATTCCCACTGTTCATTTGGGAAATTATGCCATTTTGTTAACAGGAGTTTAGTGCAATAAAGGATTTATGGTGTAAGTTATACCACCTAAAGTATTTCTTTTTTGATGGTGGGGATAATAATGGGGACAGTGATGCCATTGTGTTATTCCACTATAAAAAGAATCCAATTGCCGCAAAACAATGTTCATCTCTTCCAGCTGAGGCAGATTTAGAGGTTTTTTCATCTTCATTTCCTGTTGCGTGTGGAGCTATTTTTATGTTTCCTGTGTATGTGACTGAGAGACAGAAGATGAGGGTGCAAATATGCTTGCCTGGTTCTAAACATATTTCTTATCATCGTTGAAGTCTTCAAACTTGACTTACTGTGGGATATTTTGTTTCAGGCACTGGGAGACTTGGTTGAGTCTTGCGTCGGGGCCATTCTTCTCGACTCAGGGCTTGACCTCAACTATGTGTGGAAGATAATGCTGTCCTTGTTAAACCCTGTTATCAGCTTTACCAAGTTACGGGTTAATCCTATTAGGGATGTTCAAGAACTTTGCCAGTCTCATAACTTGGATCTAGACTTTTCAGCATCAAAGAAAAACGGAATATTTTCTGTCACAGCAAAAGTAAAACTAGTCAATATTTCTGCCAGTGCTAGTGCTACCAATTACAGCAAAAAGGCTGCCAAAAGAATGGCTGCACAACAATTATACTCTTATTTAAAGGTACAAACAATGTTTAATTGTGTTATTATTTGCTACAACTGCTTTTCTGAGAATGCAAAATGATACTGTGGTATAGAGTCTTTTTCCCTTTATCACTTGGCAGCAGTTATGTTTTTTGCTATAATTCATGAGGAAAGGGATGAGTGAGTGGCTCCCCCTTTCTGATACTTACAGAGCGAGAGATTGACAACTCAAGCTAAATCTCTAAGTAGGTCTTATACCAAGCAAGAAAACGTTACGACTATATTTAGCCATGGTGAGGCCCAGTGGATGCAGGAGAACCTCTTAGGTTACAGCCCAGCAATCCTTATTGGTTGATATATATTCTATTTGCTTGCAATTTAGGATCTTAGAGCTTAGTTTCCCTGTAAGGTACTTTCTTGGAGGATGAGAATCCGAATTAGTTTGTATTAGGGTGTTACTATTCTTTTCTTTTTCAGCCTTCTATGAAACATATATATTTTTGGACAAGTAATAACTAGCCTTTGGCTTTGTGTTTTTTCTCAAGAACCAAGGCTTTGCTAAATTAACTGTTGAACCAGAACTTCGGGCTTGGGGCTCCATTGGTTTTGCCTTGAAAGAACCAAAGCTTTGACCTGAATGAAAGCCTCTTTTCTTCTTCATGTACTTCCACTGGCATCACTAGCTTTTGGTGTTATAAAAATGTTATCTATTTTGGGTTGTTAGAAACTGCTGCTTGATCACATTAATCAGTAACTTATAATTACATAGATGATAAATCAGATAAAGTAATCCTAGAAAGTTTGATTGCAACCAAAGTCCTCAAATCTGTCTGGTATAACCAATGATTGTGAGTTTGACTCCAGTGTTTTGAGGTGTCTAAAGAGTTGGATGTTGATGATTAAATAACAGACTTGGGCTGTAAATTGTTTGACTGAATTGTATTTGAATAAGATAAAATAATTATCCAGGCAGAAGTTAGGTAAAATGCTTGCGAGCATTCTTGGGCATGTGCTCAAGCCTTTGCATCTCACTTTTCTGTCTTTGCCAAAGCTGAATTACAGACCGGAATCTTGTTTTCATGCCTGACCTGATTTAATATTCTAACATAGCATTTGGTTCTGATCCATGGTCACAAGCTAACCAATCAATCTTGATCAGTTTAAGATAGCTTGGGTGAAGCAAGGAAATGGCTCCATGGTTGACAGCCATTGTTAGCGGAACAATGCTACCTTTGTCATTTCTGATCATTTGGTTTCTTTTCGTTCAATTACTTCTGAGGTTTTAACTAGGAAAACTGTTTTTGCTGCTAATGGTTTTGCTTGAGTAATAGCATATTGTGATTATGAATGGGCAGGATCATGGTTACAGATCTAAGTCTAAATCATTGGACGAAGTACTAAAAGATACTGAGAAGATGGAACCCCAATTGATTGGATATGATGAAACACCTTCAATCATCACCCCTGAACTCTATGACATAAAGTTGCAGGAAGATTCTAGAAGTGATTCCGACTTCAGAGACTTCAAAGTACGTCCCCTCAATGAAATGCCTCGAAACTCCAGTACTAACTATGAAGTCATGGTACAGCCAGATTCTTCGTTTGGTGCTTCAGGAATGCAGCCCACAGAATTGCCGCCTCCAGAGACCGTCAAAAATGGCATCTTGAATTCCAATTCACAGGAACCAGGTAACGTTCTGATTGACAGTTATCTTCTGGTTCACATTTCTCACTTTTTATTATTTCTTACCTGTACAATGTTTTAGGTGGTTTGCATAACAAATCAGCTAAGGCACGCTTGTATGAAATCTGTGCTTCTAACTATTGGAAGCCACCAACATTTGAATGTTGCCAAGAGACAGGACCAAGCCACTTGAGAGAGTAAGTCCTGGGCTTCATTTCTTCTTTTTTTTTTTTTTTTTTTTTTTCTTTTCTTCGTTTGTGATGGTCGGTAAATAAGTTGTGATTCTTCTTTTTCTTTTCTCTTTTTGTCCCTTTGGGGTATGTCGGTCACAATATTGTTATTTTCGTCCCTGATGACACATAAGTGATCATGCTTTCTGAAAAATCATTTCCATAATCTTGATCTCAAAATGGTGACTGGAGTCAAGCATCATGAGATACTGAGCTAGGCAGAAGTAATACACTATCCTTACTATCTGTGCAAATGCAAATAAATGGTTGCAATTGTTAGTCCATAAGCTATTGGATACATACCTCCAAAGTCTTCCCTCATTCTATCAGATTGCACCTAACACTCATAAACCAAAGTGGTCAGAAACTCCCGTTATCAATCCAAAATGCATCTCAAATATTGAGCATGACCAAAATCCCTTGCAGATTCACATTCAAGGTGGTGGTAGAAATTGATGAGGCACCAAACAAGATATTGGAGTGCTATGGAGAACCTAGGGCAAGAAAGAAAGATGCTGCAGAGCATGCAGCTGAAGGGGCACTTTGGTACTTGAAGCATGAAGGGCATTCGTCGGACAAGAGTTGATCCCTCATGGAATCTATGTATATCTATGTACATGTATGATAGAGGCAGCTGTCTTGTCTGTGTATGTATGTGGATTCTCTGTCCTACTATTTTGGGTATGTGCATGTAAACATCTATATCTATATAAGAGCATGCAGGCCCTATTTTGTTACAGAGGTCAAGATGGTAAATAAGACTGCTTTCAGGGTTTAATTAAAAATGTTCTTAGTTAATAATCTTTTTCATTTTCTCTTTTAGAACAGGCTTCTAGAAATAATATTTAAAAAAAAAAACCTTTTTATGCAAGTCAGACATATATAATAAGGGTAATATTGCAAAATATATTATTCACTATCTTTTTTTATGTACTTATAAGATTTGGATCCAATTTTAAATATTTATGTAATTTTGACAATTAACCCTTTTTTCTTTTACTACAGTTAAGTTATTCCAAGATGGAATGTTTTACCTTGAACACTTATTTGTAGTTAAGCATCCTATGAGGGCTTGTTTTTCAAAAYTCAAAATAAGTTATTTTTCGGTTCTTTTTTAAGTAAAATTGTTTTGAATTTTTTTAAAAATAGTTTTTAGCTTTAAAAAGTTAAAAAGAATAAAAATTTATTTGAAAAATTAGAGGCCTATCAAATTGCAATATATATTACTATTTTAATTAGCACACGATTTAAATTTTTTAATTTATATATTTTTTATTTTTGAGATATATATATATATATATATATTACTATCTTAATTAGCGCATGATTTAAGTTTTTTAATTTATATATTTTATTTTTGAGAGTTGTATTTCAATTGTTATACTGGAAAAATGCGTGATAGAAAAGATTCAAACAATTTATAATTATGCCTATGAATGCAAGATTATTGACACATACTCTAATAATTAAATAGGTCAACAGAGTGTATATATATATATATATATATATCATTGCAATAACAGAAGATCGGAGGCGGAATTATTTGGGTAGAATATTCCATTTAATTTTAGAGTGTAATTTTGTATTGGCCCACACGAATCTCAAGATATGTTGGGAATCGCAATCTCACATGGATTTCATAAATTAGGTCATGTTCGCCACTGCCCTCCACTTCACTAGTACAAGAAAGAAGAAGATACCATGGCATAGGAAACTGCCCGACCAATTTCCGAATATATTTAGGTTGAAACTTAATGTTTTATAATCTTGTTTTTCTTTAATTATTTAATTATTTATTACGAAATAATGATAATATTTAAAGTTTTGAAAAATCTTAATTACATCAGTTCAGTATTTATTGTGAATCAACTTAATCTAGATAGGAGTATCTGAATCTGAATAGTATTACTCTCTCATGATTATAATGTAATTATTTATTTCAAAAAAATAATTATTAAATTTAACAATTACTTCAACCAAATATTTATATTATATTAAAATATCATGATCTATAAAAATCTTTTTTTTGGATAACTTTATCCTATTATCCTCCTACAATAGCCTTATCTAATTTAAAATATGAAATGTCATTAAAAAATAATTTGCTTATATATATATATATTAGAAAAAGAAACATTACTTAAAGAGCTCCCTAACTTAAAAAGGGAAAAAAAAAAAAAAAAAAAAAGCCTTTCAATTGATTTTATGTTCCTAGTACTTATTATAAATTTAGCAAAGACTATGCTTTCATTAAAAAAAAAAAAAAAAAATCATGAAAATAGTTAATTGGAATTAATTAAGTCACTAAAATGAAAGATATTGTAGGTATTTCATATATCTAGCAAAGGAGGACATATGTTTAGGAATTTATGCATTTCAGTCGACACACAAAAAATTAAAGAAAATTTACAATTTAGTCCACAAACTAGAAGCGAATGCAAGAAATGCCTTCACCATGAAAAAAAGAAAAAAAAAACCAAGTTTGCAATTTGAGTCCATAAACAAATACATTGAACATGAATAGTGAAATATATATATATATTAGAAAAAAATTTCTCCTCCCTTTTTTTATTTTTTTAATGAAAATAGTATATATATAAAAAAAATCAGAATTATCTCAATCGCCGAATGATCCCATCACTTGTCATTAACAAAACTAAATATTTTAGATGAAATTTCTCAATTAAGGTGTAAAGTAATCAAATTAAAACCGTAAATATGCAATTAATTGATAACATGATCAAAGTATTGGCAGTTTCTTGTATTTAAACCTAAAATAAATATTTGTACTTTGAATATTAAGCTAAATCAATATGTGACCATATTTAATGTGCATGTCCTGAAGAAGAAAATCTATGATTGCTGGGTAGTGGYAAGGCAACTAGGCATCACCTTCAGCACTGCCAACTATTACCTATTAGTTTACTTTTTTGTCCTTTGTGCTTAAGTGTGGCGTCTTTCAATTCTTTATCAGAAAATATTTAATAAATAATGTATATATACTTAATAAATATATACATAAAAGGGACAAAAAGAATGCGCCTTAGCCGAGTGACCCTCAAGAAAATTGGTTAAATCAAATAATATTTGCACCTAGAGCAAAAGTTAAGATACAAATAAATATTCATATTGAAAATATATTATTCAATATTTAAGTATGCGATAATAAATTAAAATATTTTTATAAAAAATACAATTACATAATAATGTAAGCAAGAGTGGACCCCAATTTACCTACTCACTCACCGGACAACTCTGACTTCAAATACTAGGAAAAACATCAAAGGGAGGGGCTCTTTCTCTTTCTCAATTTTCTTTTATTTCTTTTAATTGGGGTTTGGGGAAGGGTATTTTGGGAAGATTAGACTAATAAAAGCAAGTATTAGCAAGTGTTTATRGCCATATAGGAAGGCAGTGGCCCATGTGGCCTACCACCAATATCCTCACCAACCCATAGCCACCAACTCTTTTACAATTTTTTTCCTCCCTGAAATGACAATAGTAACCCACTTTCCAAAGAAAATGACTGCTCATTACGGTGAAACGGAAACGAAGGAGAAGCGCGTGAGGCTACCTACCACGGCCAGGACTCGAGATAGCGTCCACATACAGATATTTTCATATTTTTAATATTACAAATCCCGATCGCGCACGTTGCAGAAGAGAGCTTTTCGCATTTATTTTTATTTTTTCAATTTCCTTTTGATAGTATTCAGTATCTTGTGTGCATGGGATTGGTTTGTATTGTATGGGATTTTTTTTTATTTTGCTTTTTTTTTTAAATTAAGACAAACATTAGACATGAATCATGCCTCACACAAAGGGTTGAGGTTCGATGTTTTCTCCTTTGATTAAAATTATATAAATAAAGATAAAATTCAACGGAGCACATTATATTTCAATTCTCTTAAAATAATAAGATACATTTTCTATTTAAATTTTTACGATTACTTTTAATTTGAGTATAAAAGAATTATCAATGTAGAGGTAAGTTTTAAATAGTAAAAGAATCATCATATATCTTGACGTGGATCAAAATAAGGTTACAATTCGATAAATTAATAGTAATAGTGTGAGTTAAATCGCATTCTCTTTTGATAAGTATTATCTATTATTTTATACTCGAATATAAATCAAGTTTAAAATTTATCATATATTTAAATTTGGTCGAACTATATTAGAAGGTGTTACTAATTTATTGGAAAATTACAAAAATGAAAAGGAAGGGTGAAAAAAAAAAGATTTCCAAACATTTTGGTGAAACCTAATAAGAATGTTTTCTTTTGAGAAACAAACCTAATAATGAAGGTAAGAAACCAAAAGACAAGCTTTAGAATTACTTTGCTTATAAAGGTAAGAAGTAGCTATTGGTCTGAATTTTAAATATTTTCTATTTACTGCTATGGTAATTTTTTTTAATTTATTACTTCCATCTTGTAGGGATGGTCCGACATGAAAAAGGTGTTTTTTTTTTTTGGAGGAAAAAAATATATTTTCCAACATTAATAACTCCCAAGCCAAATTCCTCTATTAAAGGTTTTTTTTTATTGTTGATTTTTTTTTTGCCGAGTAATTGAAAAGTATTATTGGAAAATATTACTTTAAAAGTTAATATAAAAGAAGCAAATTATCTTAACACAATTGACAATAAAGCCTAATCAAGTTCTAATTGAACCTCCAAAAACTCAGTTTTCCATTGTTTTAAAATTAGAACCTCCAAATTTATCAATAATAGATTGCTTTAAAAAATAAAATAAAATAAAAAATATCCACTTAAAAAAAAAAAGCCTCTCATATTAAAGAGGAGATAAAGAGTGAAATGGTACACCATAAGTGAAAAAATGAATATTTTCCATATTATAGGAAATTGAAGGATTATAATTTTTCATTGAGGAAGAAAAGGGAGTGTATTAACTATCAAATTGTGCTCTCTTTACCTTTATCTCTTCATTTTATTTTATTTATTTTATTTTAAGTATAGGGAGGAAAGAAAGTATCCTATTGGCTCAATAAGAGTTTCTAGACATTCAAATTAATAATTTCAATGTTTACACTATATAGATGAGTTAGCGAGTTACATACAGAGTTTAATTAATACTTTTTTTAATGTCAAATTTATAATTTTTGAACTTGAAAATTAACATATGCATGTTTAGTGTAAGTTATATTTTCATGCAAATTATAATATGTTAATACTTTCGAAACGCATGTATCTCYRAYTATAACAGATTTATATAATTTAATTTATATTTTAGTACAAGGACGCAATTAAGATATCCCACTATAAGAGATCTATATAACTTAAATTATATTTTAATATAAGGATACAATTAGGACGTTGTGGATCCCTCAATATTTTCTAAAATATTAATGAATGTTAATATTTTTTAATTTTTCTTGCCTCCTCAAAATCAAAATTCTGATCCCATTCTTACATTCATATGGAACATGTTATTATTCTCTATGCATATATACCTTCGTATATATAACAAAATTTCCTTTCTCTCAACATATGAATTCGACTAAAACATTATTATTAATCAATAACAATAATGCGCTAGAATTTTTTTTTTTAAAATTTTTTCATGTCAAATCAAATAGGAACGTAATACTGGACCGGGCTTGAGCAGCGGCCAGCCGACACTGGGAGTCTTTAGATCTTAACGGGATCGAAGCCAGCCAGAGGTATAAAGGCTTAAGATCCTGAGCCACAGCACACCACGGACCTTGTCGTGCTACCTCAACAAGAACCTCAAACCCCTTAACGTCACGCGCATCGAAACAGCGCGTAACACGACTCTCGCCCTCCCCTAAAAAAAAAAGAAGGGGAAAAGGAAAAATTGTAAGTTTTTTTTTTTTTCAGATGGTCAGATCTACCGATACCACCAACCAACTCTCTCTCCCTCTTATAATAACCCCATTCACTTACCCAGAGACTCGCGTCCGCCTTGGCTCTCTTCTGCCTCTTACATCTCTCTCTCAGAACAGTCTCTGTGAACATCGGTCTACTTTTCCTAAGGTACGCGTTTGCCTCTGACTTCGTTTGCCTTTGTTGTCGCTCTTTCATTACCTTCCATTTTGTGTATTTTTCTGCTACACTTCATCTTCGTCTATTTTTTGTTCTGCCTTAGTTACAGTTCAGTTCTTGTGCTTGATCACACTTGGTTGTTGGTCCAAAGTCTGTGGATTTATCTTGAATTTGTTTCCTTAGATCTAAAACTGGTAGGGAAGTATTCTTTGCTAGGTTTCATTTTTTCTTCTTTAAACTCGTGTTCTGTTGTTTTTACACTGATATGCATCGTAAGGTCTGGGTAAAAATAGGTGACATGAGAAAGTTAAAAAGGGCTTTTTTAACTGGGTTTCTCGGCCTGTGGGGGTCGTCTTTTTATGGGGTTGTTCAGGGGATACTGAATTGGATAAGATCTGATGTCTTGCTAGCTGGGGGTGTTGGGACTGTGGATCTGCGAATTGGATTGCTTCTGTTGGCCATAGATTCTGAAATGAAGTGGTTGTTACATGGTGGCAGCTAAATTTTGTTAAACCTGTCAGCATTGCTGGTCACTTTCATGTGTTGAACATGTAGTATTCTTTGCTTCTTAGATCTGGAAAAGCTGGTAGATCTGATTAGGGTATTGAATGATTGCTTGAATGAATTGATCCATGTTTAACATTGCTGCTGCTCTTGTTTTGGTTCTCTAGTATATCGTCATATGAAGTACTTGCAGAAATGGATCTCCACTCCTCTAGGACATAGCTAATAGTTTYACAACTTTAAAGCAGAACACTTTCACTCTCAGTCTCCTTTTTTGATATATAAAACTGCACATGATTTTCCAATTATTTGTACGTTTCCGTGGATATTAATTCTTAATTGACAAGTGGAGATTCTAATGAGATCTTAATATTATATGGGTATTTGGAAAGTAGTGGCCACTGATATTTATGTATTGGATTTGTAAGTAAATGATTCTATAGTATGATTCCTTTCTGGACGTATCATAATCCTCAATGCATCTTTAAAATGCTCTGTATCAACTTATTAGTACCTTACTCATTTAAATCCAAACCGTCCACTTTTCATTGTCTACCAGTCATCCATCTTTTTGCATGTCAGACAATTCAGGACCTCATGGGTTGTGGGAATATGAAGTTTGGATTGTAAAGGCTTGATCTTTTAGTTGAGAATTAATACTTCCCTTTTCTTATTATTATACAGAACAATGGCCTCCCACATTGTTGGTTACCCTCGTATGGGCCCAAAGAGAGAACTTAAATTTGCTTTGGAATCTTTCTGGGATGGCAAGAGCTCAGCTGAGGATTTGCAAAAGGTGTCAGTTGACCTCAGGTCATCCATCTGGAAACAGATGGCCGCTGCTGGCATCAAGTACATTCCCAGCAACACCTTCTCTTACTACGACCAAGTACTTGATACTGCTACAATGCTCGGAGCTGTGCCCTCTAGGTACAACTTTGCCGGTGGTGAGGTAGGTTTTGATACTTACTTCTCCATGGCGAGAGGAAATGCCTCTGTCCCAGCTATGGAGATGACCAAGTGGTTTGACACCAACTAGTAAGTGCCGAGTTGATCCTCTTGACTTGGGTTATGGTAATTGTATTTCTCTTCAAGTACTAACTAATGAATTTTTGTTTTAATACAGCCACTTCATTGTTCCTGAATTGGGTCCTGATGTCAAATTTTCTTATGCTTCCCACAAAGCAGTGAACGAATACAAGGAGGCTAAGGAGGTGGGTAGATTGGATAGTATTTCTTATATAAGTATTTAATAAATCAATTTAATCTGTTTCTTTTTACAATTAGTGGTTGTTGACTTTAAATTTTGCCATGGATGCACTATAATTAAAATAACCATTCAATGTTATGATCGCACACTGTCTCCTCCTTGTATGTTTTCCATATATGAAAATGAGAAATGGTTTGGAACATACTTAGGAAATCTTCTCAATGTCAGTAGAAGCTTAGCTTGCAGATGATAAACATTAGGGCAAATAAAATTTCAATTGCTGCTGATCTACAATCTAGTTGGTCAGAGTAATTGAACCTTCTCTGTTAATGTGTTTATTGATCACTAATGGGTTCATATACCTAATTGTTCTGATCTGCTGGTTTGCCAAGCAAATTTATTAACAATATGTATCAAATCACTGGTTATTTTGTTCATTATAAAGACTTTATGGTGATATTTTTCACTTAAGAATACAATGCAAAAGCTGATCGACTTTGCGGTTTGTCTGTCATGCAGCTTGGTGTGGACACTGTTCCAGTGCTGGTTGGACCTGTCACATTTTTGTTGCTGTCTAAGCCTGCTAAGGGGGTTGAGAAATCTTTCCCTCTTCTCTCCCTTCTTGACAAAATCCTTCCAATTTACAAGTAAAGCCAGCTTGCTCTTTGTCCTTAATTCTTGGTTTTGCATCTATTTGTTTCCTTCAGCTTGTTATAACTGAAAAAAAAATAATTTTTCAGGGAAGTAATTGCTGACCTCAAGGGAGCTGGCGCTTCATGGATTCAATTTGATGAGCCCACCCTAGTTTTGGACCTTGAATCTCACCAATTGGAGGCATTCACCAAGGCATACTCTGAATTGGAGTCATCACTATCTGGTCTCAATGTTCTTGTTGAGTCCTACTTTGCCGATATCCCTGCTGAGGCATATAAAATCCTCACTTCTTTGAAGGGGGTTACAGCCTTTGGGTTTGATTTGGTTCGTGGAACTAAGACTCTTGACTTGATCAAGGGTGGTTTCCCTTCTGGCAAGTACTTATTTGCTGGAGTGGTTGATGGAAGGAACATCTGGGCCAATGATCTGGCTACATCTCTCAGTGTCTTGGAGTCGCTTGAGGGCATTGTTGGAAAAGGTAGAGCAGGTTGAAGGTTATTTTATCCTATGATTGTGAATTTTGATTCTAAAGATACTGACATGTGTATGAATTTCTCTAATCCAGACAAGCTTGTCGTTTCCACWTCCTGCTCTCTTCTCCACACTGCCGTGGATTTGATTAATGAACCTAAATTGGACAAAGAAATCAAATCTTGGCTTGCATTTGCTGCCCAAAAGGTTCTTGAAGTTAATGCTTTGGCCAAGGCATTAGCCAGTGAAAAGGACGAGGTATGTTCGTTATTTCAAAATGAACGAAGACCAATTACCTTTCTGCTTGATGGATGCTTGTAATTCTTTATCCTGATATGTACTTACTCCGTTTCTTTTTCATGTTTTGTTTTCTTTAGGCATTCTTTTCTGAAAATGCTGCAGCCCAGGCTTCCAGGAAGTCCTCTCCACGGGTGACTAATGAAGCTGTTCAAAAGGCTGTAAGTGAATACTTATTTTTCTCCTCAAAAAGTCTTTATTTATAAAGAATTCTTCTCAGAGCTTACATCATATGCTCCTTTCCCCCCCCCCCCCCTCCTAGGCCGCTGCTTTGAAGGGATCTGACCACCGCCGTGCTACACCTGTTAATGCTAGGCTTGATGCACAGCAGAAAAAGCTAAACCTACCAATTCTTCCYACCACCACCATTGGGTCCTTCCCCCAGACATTGGAGCTTAGAAGAGTTCGCCGTGAATACAAGGCCAAAAAGTAAGTAGTGTCTGTTAATTCTTTACAGAATGTTAGCCTCCTCCTTGTATCTCCATTCTGACAACCTCATCTGCTTCTAGAATTTCTGAGGATGATTATGTCAAGGCCATCAAGGAGGAAATCAGCAAAGTTGTGAAGCTCCAGGAAGAGCTTGATATTGACGTTTTGGTTCATGGTGAGCCAGAGGTAAGCAAATAAATGCTTTRACCTGTAGACCATCATAAATAAATAGCATTTTCTGAATATCAATACGACCTCAGTATACTGATGTRCCTTTTACTTGTCAAAACAAATCTGGCAAWTTCACTAACATTGGATGTTCGATTTTCTAGAGAAACGATATGGTTGAATACTTTGGAGAGCAGCTCTCAGGTTTTGCCTTTACTGCTAATGGGTGGGTGCAATCTTATGGATCTCGCTGTGTGAAGCCACCGATCATCTATGGTGATGTCAGTCGCCCCAACCCAATGACTGTCTTCTGGTCCCAAACAGCTCAGAGCATGACTAAGCGCCCAATGAAGGGAATGCTTACTGGCCCTGTTACAATCCTCAACTGGTCCTTTGTGAGGAATGATCAGCCAAGGTAATGAAAGAATAACTCTCTCCCCCTATCTTGCAAATACTATTGACACATGTCATAACTAAATCAAATTGGATTGATCTTTCTTRATAATAAAACAATGCCGATCTCAYACTCGCTGTCTTCCCAGATTTGAAACTTGCTACCAGATTGCATTGGCCATCAAGGACGAAGTGGAAGATCTTGAGAAGGCAGGCATCAATGTCATTCAAATTGATGAAGCAGCTTTGAGAGAAGGGTTGCCTCTTAGGAAGGCTGAACACGCTTTCTATTTGGACTGGGCTGTCCACTCTTTCAGAATTACCAATGTTGGTGTTCAGGACACAACCCAGGTGCGTGTTTTTTATTCAGTCTCCTCCAGTCTTACATCTTGGCATTTTTCTTGCTAACACATTTCCAAAGGTTAGACAGTTTACTAATAGTTAGTGATTTACGTTTGCCATTGACAGATCCACACCCACATGTGCTACTCCAACTTCAACGATATCATCCAGTCTATCATCGACATGGATGCTGATGTGATCACCATCGAAAACTCCCGATCTGATGAGAAGCTCCTTTCAGTTTTCCGCGAGGGAGTCAAGTATGGAGCTGGAATTGGCCCTGGTGTCTATGACATTCACTCTCCAAGAATACCAACAACAGAAGAGATTGCAGACAGAATCAACAAGATGCTTGCAGTGTTGGACACCAACATCTTGTGGGTGAACCCTGACTGTGGTCTCAAGACCCGTAAGTACACAGAAGTGAAGCCTGCTTTGGAAAACATGGTTTCAGCTGCCAAGCTCATCCGCACACAGCTTGCCAGTGCCAAGTGAAGGAGCACCAGTTTGGCACTTTGATTCATTGTTCTTTTACAAACTTGGAAGGGAATACCCACTTTGGTTCAATAATTGTGGTCCTTTATGACATATTATTAAATTCTCAGTAGGTCTAGTCTGGCTTCTGGCCATTTTGTTTTGGTTTTCTTTTTTCTTTTGTTTTCATCTCTCTGTATTTTGAGGGATTTTTGCCTTGAATGCATTTGAAAGGCTTTATGTATGCCAAAAGAAATGAAATGAACGAGTTGGTTTGCAATGCAAGTTTCTCTACTCGTTCCAGAATCATTAATCACTTGGTAGAACAATATAAATTCGTATTAATTAGTGGTTTATTAAGTATATTAATTGTTCAAATCATAGTTTTATTTTATTTTATAAAAAATATGAAAYTAAAACAAGTAGGCTAAAAGAATCGTTGGCACTCGTTCAAAGTGGTGAACAATGAAAGACAAAAACCTTCCATCCATGGAAGAATGAACGATTGTATGCCTCCAGAAATAGTCAATATGGATGAAATTAAATAATAAAGATATAAATATTAATTTTAATCAAACATAGTCAATATGGATGAAATTAAATGATAAAGATATAAATATTAATTTTAAGAAATCGTTGCTAGTTTAAATAAAATAGTTTTATCCATTTTTTTGAAAGAAAGAAATAAGACTTTGTAATTTCTCATTGAAAACTAATAACTGAAGTACAAAACTTTTAGATGCAATAAGAAAAATAATAATTCTTAATAATATTTCTCATTTGAATAATAAAAATATAAATGAGGATCCTTAATTCTCTAATTAACATTTAAGCATAATTTAATATTTTTTGTCCGTCGAAGTCAGAGAAAAAATGGAAAGAAAGGATTAAATTATATATTTTTACAATTACACCCTTTTAAGCATAATTTAAGAATTCTTTCCTTCTTATTATGTGCTTATGAATAGAAAAAGAAGTAAAAGAATAAACTTYATTTTTTAGAAGTCGGTGAAAAAATGAAAAGAAAAGATTGAATTATATACTTTTACAATTGTACCACTTTTAAGAAGTTATTTACGTAATCTTTCTATCTAAACTATTTATGTGTTTATGAAAAAAAAAAAAAAGTAAAGAAAGAAACATTATTTTTGGAAGACCCAAAAAAAGGGAAATAAAAGATTCAATTATGTACTTTTACGATTATACCCTTTTCCATTTCTTCCCCCAAAGCAAAAGGGCAAAATGGTCCAAATAGTGAAAATCGACCTCCGATCATACTCACTTGTTCGTGATTCACGAGTTGAGATGAAACGGGCGAAGAAGAGTGGGCCCACAGAGTTCCKCCAGAGCCAAATTTTCCTTAACTTAAAATGTCGGATTTGGCACAACATGACGTCACTCTCT
Source organism: Rhazya stricta (assembly GCA_001752375.1). Lineage (NCBI taxonomy): Eukaryota > Viridiplantae > Streptophyta > Magnoliopsida > Gentianales > Apocynaceae > Rhazya > Rhazya stricta. The sequence continues at coordinate 893,371 of MEJB01000009.1, forward strand.
CCAGCTATAAAACGCCCCGTCACAAACTTCAGTTAGACCGTGCGCCCTTCTTCTTCTTCTTCTTCTTCTTCTCCTCACCAACAAATCCTCTATCCATTTCCTCCGTCGTAAACCACCATATCTTTTCCTAGACAAACTGAATTGAGTTGAAGGAGGAGGAACAATGTATAAGTCTAAGCTTCAAGAGCTCTGTCACAAGAAGGATTGGGACTTGCCTACTTATCAAACGGCCAAAGATGGTCCTGATCACTGCCCTCGCTTCACCGCAACCGTTACCATCCAAGGACAGACATTCGGAACACCAAAGAATGTGTGCCGATCATCCAAAGAAGCACAAAATTTGGCTGCTGAGATTGCTCTCCGTCAACTCGGTTCCGCCCAGAACGCTCCTTCTGCTGCTGCTGRCAACCAGCTTTCGCCAGTTACTTTGGCTTCTCCAGGTTAGGTTTTGAGCTCAAATTTTGTTCGTTTTTTATGGGAATTTACACTCTCTTTCTTGACGCTAAACTAATTTTGAGGCAAAAATTTCATGCATTCTTGTCTGTGGTTCATCTCGCTTCAATTTTCGCAAATATAGCAGTGATGAGTAACATGCACATCTCTATCGAATTCATTTTCTTACGTTCGCGTTTTTACGTGAATTTTGACGTGATGGTGCTGCAGAAATGTTTACTTTGAGAATTTGATTCAATTTGGTTATTTTTCTTTTAAAAGAAAAAAAAAAAAGGTTCATCTCGATTTTTCCAACAATAAATAATTTAAAGTTTTTAATTTTTAAAGGAGTTATTTTATTAAAAAACTTTTTAAATTTTTTTATTAATTAAAAAATTTTGTTGTTTTTCCTTTAAATGTTGTTTTTCCTTTAAAAAAAGTTCATCCCTTTTCTTCAATAATAAATGCTTTAGACTTTTTTATTTTTTAAATTTTTTAACTTATTTATTTTTAAAGTAAATATTATAATTCTGTAATRCGTAAGTTAGAATTAGCTTCATCACTTTCTCCTGATAAATATGGGTGATGCCTCTTTTTTGTCAGAGTAGTGTTATATACCACCCTTCTGTTTTTTCCTTTCTTTTTTCTTTTTTTTYCCCCTGATTATTTGATCCATGTGTCTCTTTTGTTAAGATTGAAAGAAACATGTACTAATAATGTTTGTCTGCAATTATGGTATAAGTATCTTGGAGATTTGAGGTAATGAAATATTTGATAACAATGCAGGTTACTTGAGAATCACTTTCAGTAGATATGCTTTTCTTCTTGACATTTACCTTCAGGTTACTTGAGAATCACTTTCAGTAGAGATGCTTTTCTTCTTGACACTTACCTTAATCAACCAAGTGTACCTTACTACCTTCACTGATGAAAAAGGCCTTATCCTATTATTTTTGGACCTATCTAAATGTATGAGAAACTTATGTAATATAACAGGGATAAGCATTCAAATATTCCTGCTATGTATGGTGATTTCGCGATTGTATTCTTTCTATTAACTTTTACATTATTTTTTGTAGGATCCGTGGATGTTAAACCTGCAATGAGTCAGAACTTGAAGCAAAAGCATGGGCAGAATGCTCAAACCTCTGTGGCTAATCAATCTGTTGTGAGGCATAGGGATGAAATGATACCTAAAGGTCAGAAAAATATCTTCTCTTCCAACCTTTTACTCTGGAGCACTCTTTCTACTCCTGAGCACATGCATTAAAACCTTTTGAGATTTGGCATCTAAAAGCTACTACAAAAGGATATGGGAGGGAATGTTTCTCATGTTGACTGGTTGATATTGTTTTTGAATGCTAGAAATCTACTTTCATGGCATCTCATGTTGTTCAAAACTATCCCCATTAAGTGCATGCTTGCGGAATGAAGCAAGAGTTCTTTCCTCTTCTTTAAGCAGGGAATCGGTGTTATCAATCATGTATCATGCTGGTTATTGCTTTCTTGCATGAAACAAATGTTTAATATCTGCTAAGTTCTTAGTAACAATAGAGCTTCAGAATTGAAACTGTGTAGAAAGAACAGAGGCAATATTGCCTTTTAGGTTTTGCCTTATAGGTTTACATATTTCAGTTATATCAACTTATGCATGGTGTCAATATAATTTGACTATCATGCTTTTGCTTTGATAGAGTCAGACAATCAAGAAATATTTTGTATCCAAGTAATGTTGCCTTTCAAAAGCTTCACGTCTTGCTGTTACATTCCTTAAACAGACTGCCATATTCTAGAAACATAATAAGTGAGAATTTTTAAGGAAAATATTAAAGGGAAAGCCAACATGAATAGATTCCTTTCTGGAAACAATTCATCCTTCTTGAATGCAGCTTACAACCTTTTGTTGTATTACACTCTTCCGATGCGCTTATTCCCCACTTCTTCCTTATGCTGGGAAGGCTATACAAGAAAAACTTGTAGAAGAAGAAAAATGTGCATTAAGAGACCATCATGGACTAACACTGAAATCTAAGATCCATTTCTGAACCTATTCATTTTTCGAGTCAATAGATAGGTAGACAGGTTGACAGTCCTATATTCAGGTCTTGTTGCCACCTGAGAAGGGTGAAATATGCCTGTGTCAAGGTCATTACTAAAAAGTGTATCTAGCTCATGCATGAGAAAGAGTGTGAGTCATAAATCGCGCTTCTCTTTTGATAACTAAGCTTTTAGATATATGGTAACTTAACAATCTTCAAAAACTTTTAATCCCTATATAAGATGAGGAAGAATGATTTGTTAGACAAACCATTAATTTTTATCATCCTGATTCCTGATTTGTTAGACAAACCATTAATTTCTATCATCCTGATTCCTGATACATTCAAATGGCTCTTAGGTTGAAGTTTGTATTTATCCTTTTACAAAGTTACCATTCTGAGACATATTCTTCGACCTTCTGTGATATTGGTCATTAAACGTGTGCATGACTTACTTCTATCACGTGGAAGTTCAACATTTGATTTAGGTCACAAGGCATTCCTGCAAATACAGTTATAATACAAGCGTGACATAGTAAGAGCAGTGTATATATATATATATATCATTCTATGTCACCAAGGGAGCATTTCATTTATGTTATCGTGCCTTTTATTTCAGTTGTGCTGCCACCCAGAAAATGGAAAAGAAAGGAGTATCCTGAATGCCTTTTCTTTGAAATGGCAAAGATATGAAAGGAAAAAGTACTAATCTGAAAATCAGTTCCCAGATTGGTGGAATTAATTTATTCTGCACTCCTCTTCATCTCTATCCCAAACTATATGCTTTTGAGGATCATTSAATAAGTTTATAGCTTGAGACACCAAGTTAGAAAGCACAGATAGTTTGAAAATGGTTATGTGTCCATGTGAATACATATTGTACATGCCACTCTCAGACATGCAWGCAACACCCTTGACTGCGTCCAAATTGAAAATGGACATTGAAATTTAGGGCACATGTACCCTTATAAAAAATCATGGAATGCATGCTTATGCTTCTGATAATAAAAATCAATAAGAAAAGTTGAGACATAGACTACAACTTATGTTTCTGACTCTCTGTAAACTTCCTTCTAATGACTTGCTTTCTTTCCTGTAAATTTTTTAAAATTTCCAATTCCGCAGATCTGCATGTCTACAAGAACCGGTTACAGCATTATGCCCAGAAAAAGAATCTCTGCCTTCCTGAATATTCATGTGAAATTGAGGGACCTCCTCATGCACGTCAATATAAAGCTTCTGTGGAAATTGGCGGAAGCACTTATACAAGTCCATTTTATTTTGCTACAATGAAGGATTCTGAGCATGCTGCTGCAAAAGTGGCTTTGGAGTCACTCTCTGTTGGTGAAGTTCAGGAGGCAAGTCTACTAGCTAGATTTCACATATCTATAGATATGTTTTTTGATCATGATGACAAGTTAATTTCTTTTTTCTTCTTTCTAAATATGCTATTTTTACATCCAAAATGGCAACAGGATGAAGGTTTATACAAAACTCTATTGCAAGAACTAGCCCAAAAGAAGGGTCTACGATTTCCATTGTATACTGCAASCGCAGTTGGTCCGCCTCATATGTCAACTTTTGTGTCCACAGTGGAAATAGGAGGCGAGTGTTTTGTAGGACGGGAATGTAAAACCAAGAAGCTGTCAGAGATGAACGCTGCTAAGGTTGCTTACAATGGTCTTCTGGAACGTAAGATAGCAACTCTGTCACATATATTATTCACTAGAGAATGGCCACTTATTCAATTATTTCCTTATCTGCTGAGGAATACATAGACACTGATCTACAAGATGCACTTATTATCTCTGATTTCCAAACTCTTATGTAAAAGAAAAAAATTAAAAGCATTGACACTACTGTCCAGTTTTCTCGTGAATTGTATGAACAACACTGTTCATCTTTTTCTAATGAGTTGAGCAAATCTCTAGGTCTCATGAAGGAAATAATTCCATTTGAAAGAAAGGGGAATACAAGAATGCAATGCAGGCTACTAGGGGTTTTTCTTTGAGCTTTTGAAACAATCCTTTGGAAGGATGGGTGATGTAATGGAAATTTTGGGTTGCCTAAGTGCAGCACTTAACAGTTATACTTTGTTTCCTAAGTTCCTTAAAGCATTTGTAACTAATCCTAAGTTTCAGAAAATTGGAATTTTGCTGTAGTGTTTTCCATTTGACAAAACCACTGTGATAGCTTGATTGGATTTTATTGCGGTTTTCTTTCMGTTGAAGCAAGTTGTTACTCTTTCCCAGGTGATAACGAGAAGGGGAATACAAAGGTCATAGCAGGTAGCTCACAACCAATTACTATCCCTATACTTGGCAGTGAAGGAGCCAACAATGCCATGGAGACTCATTCAAAACTAGCTGCTGCAGGRATAGGTAATTTGTCTTGCTAGGTTGTTGATTTTATGTTTGTATATTTTGCTAGCCACCTAGTTTTGCATTTTGTTCCATATTCCTCTTTAAGCTGCAAAGTTTCCTATTCTTACCTTACAGCAGAGTTTCATTATTGTTAATACTCATCACTTTGGGTCCTCGGCTGATGTCCGACTTTTTCACTGCCACAATTCAAATCTTTAATGATCTAATTGATGCAAGTTAGATATATTGTGCAGTTAAATGGAGAAATGAGTACCTACTGTATAGGTAACTACTTGATGAGGATGAGCAAATAAAACTTAAAGAGATTCTGCTCTTAGCTTTTTATCTTACATCGCCATGTGCATCACTGGGGAATAAAACATTTGATTCAGAATCTAATACTCTATTTTTCAGGTGAAATTCATTCAAACTCTATTGTACTTTCCGCTGGTGATCTCAAGAGTAATGCTTTGGATTCCGTGGTTCCCGATAWTCACCAGGAGAATATCCAGCCAAAATSTATGCCTCCAGTGAATGAGAATGATGGAAAAGATAAAGGTGATTTAAAAAGGTCCTTGCTTTTAATCTTTATTGTTAATCGAATTACTTTATACATATATCATGGTGGTGTTTTGAATCTAGCTTGAGAGAACTCTTTATCCATCAAATTTGCATTACCAGCCATTTCTTATCATTCTCAATTCAAAATCCTTGATTTGAAGAAATTTGCCCTTTCTGGGTATGCTAAGTAACGTTTACAAATTCATTAGTTTARTTTGGATATAATTCCATTATTGTATATGTGCTTGACCCCTGCAAAGATTTTTACTTCCTTTTAAAATTTTGGATCTTTCCGAGATTGTGTTTATAATGTACTTAAATGCATGTTTTTGCACTTCAGCAAGCAGGCTTGAAATTTGGCATTAGCAATTTTGGATGGGGTATTCTCTTATTCTAGAATCACAGAAGCAAAAAAAGTCCTGCTGCATGGAAGTTCCATTTATTTTGCATAACCTGAGAAGACGCATTATATGTTTGAACAATTCCATGTATATATGCATTGTCTGATGGTTCATCTTCATATTCTACACCCTCAGGAGCCTCAAAAATTGGTTCGGAGCAATCTGATGCTGAGATACTAATTGGAGTTTGTGCTGCGTGTGGCTCAAAGATTGTCATTCGTCCTCGCAACTCAACCATCAAAATTGCTGAGGGTGCCACCATATTGCCGTGCAGTGATGACAAATGGGTGGCTCTTAAAGTTGAGACACAGCAACCACAGTAAAACATGGATGGATGCATAGTTCTTTATTTACATTTCTTCATCCCTTCTGCACAATTCTCCCTTCTTGATTACTCCTTAGTTCATTTAAGGGGTCATGTTACATTTCACCCCAAACTTGTATCTCTTTCCTTTAGTAATTAAACATTTATACAGCAGCTTTTGTTTCTTTCCTTGAGCATTTAACTGTGTATTCAGCCAATGCTACATTCGAAGACGAAAGGAAAGTGTTAAAGCTAATGCTCAAATATTGTGTTTTGAGATATAAAAACCAGAAGTGCTCATATGGTTTTGGCTATTTCATTTAGAAGCTGACGGCCCTAGAAGGTACTGTCAAAATTCATACCTGTGAGAAAAAATAAGTTAAAAATTATGTTCCTGACTCCAGAAGTGCGAGCTGTTACCTTTGTTAAGATTAGTAAATTGATAATAGTTATTGAGTAAGACTTGATTAGATAATTTTTTTATTTTGATTTAGTTTGTCTTATAATTTTATTAGAATTCAATATTAATAGTTATGGTATTTAATCAGAATATAGTTTGATAATTTTACTAGTTTATAACTAATAACTAAGAACTTTGATTGAATACTTTGTTTCTTTCAATATAATCTTAGCCTTTCTTCATTAATTAAATGAACAAGTAGACAAAATCAAGAAAAGAGTGGAAGGATCCAAGTAACAGTTCCAAACTAAGAAATGGAAAGTCCAAAGTGGCCCAGTTATTATAGCTTTCTGGGCCAATAAGAAGGCACTGACAATGGACTTCGAGTTTGATTTTAGCGGATTCAGCGCTTTGTTTTCTTCCACTTTGGAGAAGTCTTCACAATCTATTCTATGGAAAGGTTTGCGTAGTAGTGGAAAAGTCTTCACAATCCGTCATATGGAAAGGTTTGCTTAGTAGCCGGTTAAATATCGTAGCACTGCAAAACAAGAAAGGAACCTCCAACCAACAGGGTGTTTCATGGTTCACTTCTCATCATCTTTTAAACCAAATAACCAAATCAAAAGTTTGATTTCTCATAGATTTGATCTGATTTAGTATCCAAAAAACAATTTTGAACTTAGCATATAACAATAGCAATACATTTGAAACATTAGTTATTGAAAAAAAATACCCAAACTATTAAAGTATAACTCTATCTCAATTTTCATTACCTTTAAATAACATAACTCCAAAACTAACATAAAATAGACACTACCAATTTTTTTTTTTTCAAATACTAATTTTAATTTGAGTTATTTAATTTTTAAAAAAATTTCAAGTTGAACCAATTTTTTAATTTAATTCGATTTAAAAAATTTCTAAACTGAATCAAATTATAAACAAAAATTTTCAAACTTGCTAAATTAAACCAAAATATAAACTAAATTTTTTGTTTGATTCGATTTAATCGATTTAGAATTCTTTTTTGGCCCCTACCAACCAGAACCAGCCTATGCAGCTTCATTTCCCTTTGTGATACCTTTTCAATCACAATTGAGAATTTCGATCCTCATTACAATTACTGCATTATAAAAAAATAAGTAGGGTTCATACTTGCAGAGTCCCACATCACTGTACAAACCAATTCTTGATAATCTGGCACATAAAAGAATGAGCGAAAATGGATAGAAGGACAAGGAAAGAAGTATTGCCAACGTTATCAAATTTAACGTAACTCCTAGAAGAACAAGAAAACTAAAACTACTTGCGCTCAATTACATTGTAGCAACAAACAAAATTGACCTCGAAACAATCAAGGAAGCAATTGCCAAACTCATTTGATGATTCCTTCAACATTGTTCAGGGCCTTCTTTGCAATCTTAAATTTACTTGCGATGGTACACTGGCCGCTAACAACATACTTGCTAACAAAAAATTCGATGCCACCGCAGAGGGATTCATACTCGGGTGTAACAGCAACCCGTGTAAAGATATTCCAAACAAGCTTATCTGATAACTCGAAGATGGCCTCAAACAGCATCTTGAAATGCATGATTCTTTTTGGACTCAATTGTGTTGGGTCAGCGAAATCAACCACCTTTAAAACTGCAAGAGAGAGGCTAAAAGAACCAACCATCGACGCAACAAACTTTGACAGGTGCATTGATCTCATCAGTGGCATTGACTCCAGTTCTTTGAAATGGTCCCATATACAGTACTGTCAACATATGAGACAAAGATGCAGAGAAATAGATTAGATACTGATTTAAAGGTAACTCTAAGGTACAAACTGTAATATATGTGCATTTAACATGCTAGCCATTTTTTGCAGCTAGAATTTGTAGAACCAGCATAGGCACAAATGTGAATCCATTCCAGGAAGTTGACATAATCATGAACCACGAATTTATCAGATGAGTTTCCACAAGTCTCCACAAGAAGAAATGAGTCTGGCACTGTAAATTCTCGAGACATCATCACTTAATCAGCTCTGCCAAACTCTTGTAGACCTGTCCCCCATGTTCTCCTTTATTTTACAACTCAACAGTTTGTCAATAGCACATTTCTAAAATAAGCAAATGGAATTCAACCAAAGGACGTTACAGGACCACTCCTTAAGCACTGCAAGAGATAGTTTTCTTTATCTTTTTCTTTGTTTGGGGAAAAAGAAACTACAAAACTTTCAGTCATCTATGTTAGAAAAATGGTATTAAGTGTCTAGATTATGCCATTTCGAAGTAAAACATTACAATTTTACAATTTGATCATAAGTCCAAATCATATATTAAACCTCTACTCGAAGAGATGGGTATGGAACTTATATATTTTTCAAGCTAATGAGATTTTTATGCACTTGCATCTTCTTCTCCTTCTTCTTTTTCTTTCCCTTTTTTCTTTTTTTTTTGTGGTTTTTTGTTTTTTGTTTTCGTTTTGTGTGTGGCTATATCACACACGAATCAGATAAGCACACATAAATTTACCAATCAGCTAAGGAAGATAAAATTTGGAACCAAAACTAAGGCGTGGTACCTGCAAAGTAAACTTGTGGTTTTTGTCATGTCTACATAACTTATGAGCAAGTAYACAGTAATACTTATTGAATACTTTCTCCTGTAAACAACACTCCACTAGCACTCGCATAATCTCTCTATCCTGTAAACATAAAGAGAAGGATAATCAATATCTGATTACAAAAAGCGATACACTGATAAGTTAAGCAATCATATTTATTCGAACCTGCTTTCCTGGCAACTCCAAACTTAGAAGTTTCGCAAATGCATCCTCATAATCTTCTGCTGTCATTATTACACAAAAGATTGCCCTCCTAGCATCAGTATTCATTCTTTGTGCAGCAGCAAGTTGCAGCATCTTTTGGGCCTCGGAGATTCCCCTGTCAATCTTGATAGCGACCTCTTCAATATTGTCTGCTGTGGAGGCAACATCTCCTGACAACCACCACTGACCTTTCTTGTCAGGATCAAGAAGCTTGCTCCATTTTATCCCTCTAATTAGAATGTCATCTACTCTTAGCTGCAACARCAAAAATTTAAATCACAAAGAAAATCTGATATTATGAWGTCATAATATGGAACAGATAAARCAAAAGAAATCAAACTGTTTCTTAATGTTATTACAACCACCAATATGAAAGCAAGCAACAAAACCATAAATAGAAATATTTTCTTTTCTTCCCCCCCCCCCCCCAAATCGCATAAACATCATGAGACTGGGTGGAACCTACAATAGAAGCAACTCCTTTAACTGCTACAGTTTACAAGTTTATGCTTGCACAAATTGGTCTTAGGCCTTGAGTCCTCGGTTTTCCTAATTCAAGATTGTTAAGGATTAATCCTACAAAAACCCCAAGAACTGAGCAGTACATTGCAAAGAAGGATATTCTGCTTCAAACTCTACATGACATGAAAGAGAAACTCATCTAGATGATACGAGTCACCAGCAAAGGTCAAACTAGGTTTTTCAGAGAAATTAATATAGATGAAATGTACAATCTGGACAAGTCTTTGGTTATTTGGACAAATTCTGAGAATTAATCTGGATAAAATGTACAAAATCGGGTTTACTTTTATCAATCGGTTTTTTAGCAAGTATTCTGTACGATAATTTCTGAATATCAATGTTATCTATAGGATATTTTGATGTAAAACATGCGGCAAAAATGCGCTTCTCTTAAAAATGACCAAGCTTTACTTGCGCTTTAGTCCCACAGGGCCTATGCACTTCAGCTTGTTTCACAAACTTAACTACTATGCTTCTAAGATATTCCTTCCCTCCATCCTCAGTCCGCTCTTTCCTCACTGTCAAGCATATCATGCGCTTTGTCAAGTAAAGCAAATTTGGTAAACTCCAAATAACTCTGTTCCCCCCACCCCCGAGTGGTTGAAAGGTAATACCTGTAAGATCTTAGAAAGAAAGCAACTCATGCTGTCCTTCGGAGTCTATAGAATGAAACAACTAAATGAACCATAAGGTTATCTCGAGAAGAATCATCTCATTTGTTTTAGAGTCCAAAGCATGAAACAAACATAATTCTCAAATAGCTGGTCAAGAGCCTCCCACAATGGATTATTACATCATTAACAAAAGTAAGAATTGTATACCTCTTCAGGCAGGTTAAAGTGACATAGATCTCAAGTAAATGCTCTCATATAATTGGAATGGATATTGTGAAAAGCTCCTACCTTCTGCAGCCACCTTTTAATCCGAGTATGCTGCACAGTGTCCTCCTTGGGCCTTTTCTTGTTGTTTTTTATGTCACATATAGTATCAAGCATGAACTCCATCTGAATACCAGCATAAAAAGTTACTGGCAAAGCAAAGTAAAAAAAGACTTAGCTACACTTTTAAGAGCTCAATCATAAGCATACTCTTTTGCCACTCATACTCAATGTCCCATCTCCAGAGGAACCCTTCAACTCCTGCACCCTTTGTTGAACAGAATGAATAAAGTCCTTCATACCTACAGGATCTTCACCCCTCAATTTCATCCCACAAGCTGTTCCAATGACAAACATTTTAGTTTAGCYATAATACTTCTAAGAAAACCACACCTAAATGATGAGTCAACAGGCAGAGGAACATTGAAATACTRTATTTTGAAATATCAATCAAATTAGAGAACATATAACATAATCCTAGTAGCTCATATTCCTTTCTGTGCTCGTTTTCCTTTTTTGGGTTGAGTAAAGAGGGCAAAAAGGTTCAAAGAATACTAGTTAGCTACTGAATTTTGTACTCTTCTTTTTCTTTTTTTCTTTTCTAAATATTGACTCCTGAAAAGTTGTCAATACTACATATACAATAAAAATTTATAATTCACTGAAAATCAGTTATAAATAACCAAAAACCGGTAATACAAGTAAAAGATTGATCACCATACATACATTGTAAAATTGTCAAGATTGTAGAAACATCAACCTCTGTCAATCTCTTGCTCAGCATTATCAGGAAATCGTATATTAAGTCACTGAAGAACAAAATCACAAGGTTACTTCAAGAGAGCTGCTAAATGAGGCCACTAAATAGACTAGCAAAATCATTAACATCCTCAAGAAAAGGCCTGAGCCAGTAAAGAAACAGTTTTATAATAATGGCACAATTCAGCAGATTCAGCTATTATGATCATGGGATCTAAAGTTTGCAATAGTACTATCTTTCCACATTGTCTAAGAGAGATGTAAAAAGATTTCGCAGTAAAGGTTTTTTTTTTACCCTTTTCCTTTTCCTGCACTGACATTTACAAGTAAGCACAGTTCAATAATATATCAATTTTTCATATTGAAGAGCTTCTGCATGCACTGCACCTGTTCACATGTAGGCCACTACTAGAATTACTTAAAGCAGAACTGACAAGCGCAATAGTACTTCCAGCATTGCATATTCCTTGTTCTCACAAAACTATTTTATCACCATTTGTGTAAATAAGAGAAAAGGAAATGTATGCTTAAATTGGCAACAAACCCAACTAAAGTCCTCTTCACTTAAATTTACAGCCCTGGCTTGTTAGAAGTCCCTTTCATTTGCCAGATAAATCTAAATTTTAAGTTACAGAGATTAGCTGCTTTAAACTGTCTTCAGGTCTCAACAGAAGTAAAYCAGTTGATTAAACATAAGAACTAGAGAAAACAAACCAGGAAAGGATATACAAGGAAAAGTAAATAAATTTGTAGGTGACTCTGTTCCAGCCTTCTCGGGTTCCCTGGTATGTATTTAGGTGGAGTAGAACTCTTTATATTCAGGGACGCAACTAACCTCGTGCAAACTCCAAATGTGTACAAATAGGACAGCAGAAGAGTCAGATTCCGTAASGACAGATTATCTTCTTCAAGGTACTCCATCTGGATATAGCACATGAAAATTAAGCTAAGGAAGTGCRGGGAAAACASTTATAGATTAAATTACTCKGTGAACCATAGCGCAAGTAAATTAATACTACAGTGTCCTATATAATAGATGGGAGCTTAAATACTTCTTATTGAATCAACTACCTCAAAACAGTTAGCAAGCGATGCAAGCAGCTTTGCACCAAAATCAATTCCAACTAAACAGGCCATCCCAGCAACAAAAGCTGCAAAAGTAGCAGCGTACCTAGAGAAGATATACAGACAAATAATTATGTAATAACAAACAGAACCATATAAAGACAAAAAGGGGAAGTAGGGGGTGGGGGGAGAAGAAATAAGCACTGAGGAATCATCTTAATATCTCACTAAGAGGATTCAATAAGATGTATTACTTCCTGACTTTCTTAGAGTCCAGCATTCAAAAAGATCCTATTTAGTGCAGAAAATCTTCAATGCAGAACCTTTTACAAAGTATTATGAAGGAGGTGAAAAACTGTGAAACGGGAGGAAAAAAGAGAATCCTCTGATGGAATCTGATTTTTAAGAACATCAAAATGCCTAAAAAGGTTATCTGGGTTACCCAGAATTTCCTTTTCTACCTCGGAGTTCCTTTGCATATGTCATATTGTCACCAACACATTAATAGTTCCCAATTGAAACACTTACTTTYATTTGTCTCAACGAAACAATGTTTATTGAATTTCGTAGTGATAGAAAAATTACTTTTGTATACTGTTTCTTGCCTGGTCTGCAATGCAATGTCAAGAAAGAGAAAAAGATAATTGGTGGACTCCTCAAAGACCTCTAAAAACATTTGTTAACAGTTTCATTGAACAATAGAAAATAAAAAACAAAAAATGCAATCACACGGAACCTTCTATAGGTATGTTCTATAACATCTGGGAGAAAACTAAAGGTGAGATAAATGTCAAGACTTAGAAAACAAATATCAGTAAAAATATTAACTGTTCATTTCCGCGAGGACCTCCAGAGCATGATGCCAAAACCTCATCACAAATAATCTGAGAACCAACACTGCGTCCAAGTGACTGCATACATAGAAGAATAGGAGACTTGTTACTGCAAAATTCCAGTAATCCTTCTCAAACTACAAAACCATCTCATGCATATTCATTCACAATGATCTCGGACAACTCTATCACAAAGGAATTAAAAATTCATGCAAAATTTATCTGAAAGTAACAGTTACAAACAAAAAAGAATTTGAACACCTAACGGACAAACAACAATTGCAACTATTTCCATCCTGAAAGGTATATATATCTCGAGACTCTATTCAAATGACAATGAGGCAGCATAGAAGGCCCTTATAATTGGACAAGCACATGCCAATATTGTCGAAACTTTTCAATCATCACCCAGCAGCATTGGTAATTCCTAAAACATGATCAAAATCACATGAAAACACCATTTCACGAACCCAATCCCATAACAAATGGCTACAAGATATACAATGTGGGGATTTCATAAAATCGTTACCATTATTCTCTATGAAGTCTAGGACTTGTAATATGGCCACATATTTACAACATCCGATATAGATGTTCTCSAGTTTTATAAATTAAGAACTTCCTATTCCTTTGCAAAAACTATAAAAAGGAAACATATACCAAAACTGAAGCTTAATTTAGTAGGTATGACACATAGATATTCTCAGGAAAGATGTTTTGTATATTATATATAATGAAGACACAGTTGAACCACTCTCCAGACTGTGTAATACTCCTTCAACTGAGTCAATAACTATACTGAGTTAAATTTACATGTGCTGCATGCTTAACAAATGTCTCAGCAATCTACCAATTTAATTCCCAACAATTAACTTCATTCACTATTTAATTACAATAAAAGATTCATCACATTCTGGCATATCCATTGTTAAATAAAAATTAAAAAAAAAAAAAAAGAACGTAACAAAGAGTTATCCAGATTGATGACGCCATCAGAAAATTCTTTTTTAAAAAAATAATTTTGCTTAAACATGCACTGTCATTATCAGGATAAATAGATGCAAAGCTTTTATATGTAAATCAGGAAAAGAAAAWGGTGCAAATAAGCAGCAAGTGTAGAAATCCTTTATCACCAATACAGATGATCTCTTATATATTCATCTAGAAAACTTGGCACATCTGCATTTCCATTCTACCACTTGCATATCTTTTTTTTGAAACCATGCTTCTTAAACGACAAGTTTCACATAAAAAGTTCAGATTAACTAAGAATCTTACTTCGAAGATCRTGTATATTTCCCCTGTGATAGATTCCACATTGGATTCAGATAGCCTATTTAGCAGACCTGCAAAGTAAATTTTGACATAAGCCATGTACATTAAGGTACATTGCTGATACATCATGCTAAATTTGCACCAAACTTCTACGAACCATACCTCGTACTCGTTTACGAATTTTAGCAATCTCTTCTGATTCATTCTGCTTATGAGATCTAAGGTGAGGAGCAACATACTTTTTTTTCCCTCCCAATTCAGGAACAGCTCCTGGAACTTTCTCCACTGCCACATCAGTGCCATGGTCATTTTTTACTGGCTCAGATACTCCAGATGATATGGTGATCGTTTTCTGAGTTGCCTGCTCTTGCTCTGCTGACATCATCTCTCGGCGYTTTTTATGTGAAGAACTGTTAACATGGAGCTTTGCATCTAGACTTTCTGCATCATCTAAAGACTCATGGACAGAAGGAATACCCTCAAATGCTTCATTGATGCCATCATCATTTCTACATAATTCCCCTTCTTTCACTTTTAACCGTTTTTTAAGCTTCCTTTGTGATTTCAAAGCCTTGGTAGCTGAAAGAACACCTTGCATTTCTTCCATTTCAAGATATTCCTTAGATTTTGTTTTTCTCTTCTTTTTCTTGGTGTCTTTTGAAATGGATAACTCCTCCACATTATCAAGTTCCTCGCTGCCTGCATCCACTGAATTAAATAATTCATCCATATTGGCAGATTGTTTTCCAGATTCTACTTCTTCCAAGGYATACTCGCTCGGTTTTTGTTTCTTATGTGAGGGTTGATCCTGAAGGCTCTTCACTGGTACATCTTTCGCTTCAATTGTATCAAGAACGGAAGGAATCCCCTTGAGCAACAAAGCAAGTTCATCATCTCCCCCCAACTTCCCATTTTTCACCTTGAGCTTCTTTGCAAGCTTTCTTTCTAATCTCAAATCCTCCTCCTTTGAATTCAAACCTCCTCCCATTTCCATTTCAAGATACTCAGCAAAATTGCTTTTCAGCTTTCTACTTTTTCCCATACTTTTGGAATCCCTAATTTTGGTTTTCAACTTTGTACTTTTCTCCCCCCTAGTATTAGGTGCTCTTGAAGTAATTTCAGAGTTCACCACCACTGTTATCCGTTCAGATTCTTCCTCCATGACAGCAATACTACCTCTTTCTCCTTGGTAACCTCACAACCTTTCCTATTTCTTTTGCTTTGTTGAGATTTAAGTCCAGGGACGAATGCTATAAAAACATCAGAAAATAATACACAATTCACAGAAGGGGCCCAAACAGAGATAATAGTTTGCTCTGTAGATTATTCAAAACAAATAAAATCAGAAAAATACTAGCAMCAAAGGGCAAAAAGGAAAAAAAAAATCGTTTTAGTTGCATATTACCTGATGTTGGACCAATGAACCAAACTTCTTGTTCTTTGCTAATCGAGCTTCCTTTTGATGCTCTCTTCACAACTTTCCACCAGAATTAGTATCTAAGTCGAGAACAAAAAGGCCAAAAGTTGAACAAACTACCAGAAATGTGTCAAGCAATAAAAGGGCATGAATTTCTTCTGCTTAATGAAAAGAAAACAAAAAATGGAAAAAGAAAGGTGAAAAAAGAAGTTCCTCTTCTCCGCAGCAGCTATAACTCTCAATGCCGAAAAGGAAAATCTTGTAAGTTGAGCAAATTCAACTCAGACGATATAACTAAGTTCCATAAGCTCCAGCATTCAGATGGTTTATCAACTTGATCACGGATATGAAATTCAAGGGAACCTCACAATTCTCCCAACTAACAGCTGATTAGAACTCTTCTTAAATACCCTATAAAATGAAGTTGTTAATTTCAGCTTCCACTATTATCAACAGTAATTTTATGATACCAGAAGTAGTCTTGAATTAGCTCCGGAACGTTAATTTAAGAAAAAAAGAAAAAGAAACAGGAAGAAATCGAGACAAGATTTGAATTATGCAATGAAGCAGAGAAGATCGCAAAATACCCGCGTCTAAAATTAGGGGTTTTACGTGGACATGGCCAATTCAGGGCTTAATTAGGGCATAGGCGGGCTGAGGAGASACAGGCTAGAATAAAGCAGCRSAGTAAAACGCAGCGGCTTCCAGCAATAACTGGTGGCTCGTTGGTTCCATTGGGAGCGTTGAACCGACTTTCCCCATACGGCATGCCAAAAAACAAAGCCAGAAACGTTACGATTTGAGTAATAACATGTCCTTCATGTTAATAAAACTTTGTTAAATTAGAAAATTTTTAGTAAAATATGTTACATTTCGAACAAAGCAAAATTAGTTTTTTTTGGTCACTTACGATTTTCCATAAATGTTTTTTAAATATTTTTACTTAATTATTTTTTAATATTTATTAGGCACTTCGCAGTTGAATCTAGCAAAATATAGCAAAAATCTAGCTACCAAGTGGACCTTCTATAACTAGTTTGGAAATAACATACGTTTTCATATTGTTTGTATTCGATTTCCTGGTAAGTTGGGTCAACTAATATTTTAAATATATAGTTAGAGACTTGAAGAAAATGAAAAAATATATAATGTCATTGGAACCAATAAATGTAATCATAATGGTAAAAAAATTTAATTTATTGTATTATTATGTTATTGTTGATAATTATTTAGTTGAATTATATTTGTTTATTTTTTTAATTATCTATAATTCTATTATGAAATTCTAAAAGTAATTTAAAAAGAGATAATAAATCAATAGTAATATTATTGCATTTCATAATTATTGTATGTTTTTTAACGTAAAACGTTATATCTATTTAAGAGGATTATTAGTATTAATATTATTTAAATACGAAACATATTTTAAGTAAATATTTTTTGGATGATCTTTTATATTTTAAATAAATTAATTAAAATTATATTTGTAATTTTTTAATAGGGTAGGATTCTCCTCACAGTTTGATACTATAATGTAGTATAGAAGTAGAGATATAAATTTATCTTTTTTGTTATATTCACTTTCCTTACCGATCTATAATTTGAGTGATGAACTTTATTTTAAAATAAAATATATATCCGATAAACCTGCCAAACATTTTGTTCTTATCTTTTAAACTTAAATCTTAACTAATAAGTTTCATAAATTATTTCAATTTGAACTCTATGTAAGAAAAATCGAAGACAAATAAAAACTTTTAATTTTATTTTTTTTAAAAAGAATTCGAAACAAATAGATCACCCTTGTCGACCCAAAACGGGATATTCCCCATCTCTATAGATGGGCCTCGTGCATGGCAAATTCTCTTGGACGTGCAAACCATGTTTCATATGATTATAGAGCTATTTCATATGTGTTTGAGGTCCTTCGACAATTGTTAATGCTTGGATACTGCTATAAAATGGACTTCACAGTTCCCAGGCATCAGAGCTTCTGCATCTCTTATGGACAGCTTCTGAAGAAATTCTAGATATACAGACACAATGGTGGCTTCAAGAAACTTCATCATTCTTCTTGCAGCTACTGCAGTTTTCCTTCCTGCAGCTGCCACTGCCACAAAGTACAGGGTTGGAGATAAGAAGGGTTGGACAATCGACTACGACTGCCAAGCATGGGCCAACGACAAGGTCTTCCGCATAGGAGACGTTTAAGGTAAGCCATTCTTGAATCTGTGCAGAATTTTAGTATTAAATGAAATGAAATGAAATAATAATGGATGATGTAATAACAGATGCTGTAGTTCATTGCCTGCAGTTTTTAGCTATACCAAGGGACGTGCACAAAGTGAATCAAACTAAGTTTCAGAGTTGCAAGCAAGGGGGGAGCAAGGGGAGGGAGGGGAGGACCAGTCCCCTCCAATACTTTTACAAAATTTTAGATAATGTTCTTATTTTTCAAAATTTATATAAAATTTTTGCTTTAAAAATATTATTTCGTCCTTTAATGTCTTATCGTTTTCTTTCATTCCTAAAAGTTAAATTTCTAACTCCATTCTCATCCGAACCCAGGTCTAATCTCTAGCCATGGTGAGATCGCATTGGCTATGCCCGGGAAGAGATGGTACAATAGCGTTGTCAAAACACRTTGTTCTGAACATAAACAAARGCTTCCCATCACTGTCATCCAAAGCGGAGCTACTGCACTGTGTCCCGTGATTCCAATATTTCCAACTCCAGCAGCCACGGCTGGTGCACCTGGCAACACAGCTCATGGGCCTCAGCAGGCATCTRCACTTCAAGTTCTSCTAGCAGCAGCGGTTGCTTTTGCACCTTTTTTTCATCGCTTGATCGGATCGCATTACCATGTTCTGCGTTTCCTTGTCATATGACATCTTTGTTCTTGTCATTTCAGTCTCTATCTTTTCATTTTTCACTTATTGGGAATGGTTTGCAACCCCTTCTGGTAAATCATGACATAACTTTCAAGCCCTACCATGGACTAAATGCAATCAATAACATTGCTTGACTTTTTGTTATGGTATTTCATGTGATGACATAAACAAATCAATATATCTCAATTCACTTTTATTACCCTTTTTAAATTTTCGTATGAAAATAACTTATTATACATTTATATACATTATTTTTCACTATCTATTACGTGTGAAAGAAGAGATATAATCAATTATTTTCACGTATGAAATTCTTTTCAAACAATAATATCAAAACATGCATTTGAGCCAGAAGCCATGGGTTAAAATCTTGCACTCCGCTCAACAAACAAAGAAGCAGTCCCTGAGCGAGATCTTGTCAAGAACCCACWCAMGAAATAGAGGGAGGATAMAGGTAAATTAATATTCCTCCCTTACAGTATATACTTTTCGAGCAAAGTGCTTGCGAAATTAAAATCTTTAGAGAAATAGTGATTGCTTGGAGGTGGATCTCGAATACTYGCGTACTGGCTGCTCTGTCTTAGACTAGGGTTTCCAAATGCATCCTTTTTGTCATGCGGTAGTAGTAGTAGTAGATTGTCTGGTATTTTCACATGAAGGTCTGACCTTCAGACTGTTTGAAAGAATGGAGAATATCAATAAAAGAGCTTCATTTCAACCCATTCCACTCCTCCTATTGAGACATAGGGCAACAGTAGGATCCTCAAAGCATAATTAAGCAATTCAAAATCCAAAATCCAAAATCCAGAGAACTAAAGTCGCTGATAGCAGCACCAATAGTCAAATTATTTACACAGAGAGAGAGAGGGAGATGTGGAGTAGATGTTGAACTATTGCTGGAGGAACTATYAGATTATTTATCTACACCTTTGCTATGGGACTTTACTACAGAAAGCAATWTAGATTTGCATTTTACTTCTACATCATCAGATTCACCTTTGCAAATAGCTGCATCTCTGCATAAGAGGAAAGAGACGATGGGATTTTCGATCAGTCCAAATAGTGTTCTCTGAAGGAGTATGGAAACTTTTGTGACTAATTCAATGGCCTAACCAAAGTGATTCAAAAGTTCCCTGTTAGCAGAAAGCTATAAGAATGTATTCACCAACTATGCATTCCAGTACTTGGGGAAAATTGCATTTATTTGACCCAAACTGATGCTAATGCAAAGAACGACTCCATTTACAAAGTTGCATGTTATCTTAAAAGTTTACCTAAAAATTAGTACAATGCTAAGAGTGTCATGTTTCMACTGGAAGCCAGAATATAWACAATCWGATGAAGAACGCAGCAGAGCTAATTGCTGGATGCTACAGATAATCTTTACAAAGTTCAACATAAGCAACTGGAAGGTTATAAAGAAATAACCAGCATCATGCTTGATAATTGGCAGCATACATGCATTTGTCTTAACATTTGTCATGTACAAGAAAAAGTAAATTTGGCATAAATAGTAAGTGATCAAAGACCCTATCAGATTAATAAACTCATACAAGTCTTTGCATCAAAACACCTAAATTAAACATCAAATTGATTCATTAAATAATGGACGTGTAAGATTTCTGCCACTATCTGAATCCTAAAGATCCATGGGGAAGATGCTGTTTCTCTTTCTTCTTATTTTTACTTTTTCCTTCTCTATTTTTTGGGTGGACTGGGTAGCGCCTAATACGTAAACTCACTACATTGCGAGTCAGGTCTTGGAGAAAAAAATGTTCTTCTGATATAGAAATAGCAAATTTCCATCTGCATATCTGTGAAATTRATTCTTAGTTTGCTATGAGTCTGGACCATGACAAACTCTCCTGCATTTTTTAAATGGATTGTTAGGAATGAGTATGATCCTCAAGAATATGAAACTTAAGCTTGAAACATTTTCTAACTTAAATCCCCAAAAGCTGTGTCTCAAGCATGCAATAATCAAAAGACRATATACATGACAGGGAAAGAAAATGCTTCCATTTCCATCCGTTCCCACCAACAAAATATCAAACATCTGTAGAGTTAAAGGATGAATGCATAAACTTTTGAGACCTTCCCCCCAATTATTAAGGGGAAAACAATTCTCAATAAATTAAGCAACGAAAGAAGGTAATTTACATACATCTTCGATAGATACGACTATGACCAAGGAAAGGAGGTTCTTCCATCATCTGCATCGAAAAAAGGCACAAGTAAGAAAATGTACTTACTGAAAAAGATCATGCACCCAGCATATGGCCCCAACTCAAATTACATTTTTGCAGACCAAAATTCTTCAATTTACACGATTTATACTGACATAAAGTTATACTGCAATATAAAAGAAATTTTGCTCACTAAAATCTGAAACGGATGCACATCATTTATAAAATTTACAAAACAAGGATGTTCCTTAAAACTAGAGTGATAAACTCAAAATCTCAATTTTYATAAAGAAACCATGAAAACATTTGGATAAGAGGCCTTGCTCTGGATAGACAATGCCTCGCCAATAACTGCTACTCTTACACTACTCGTTGGTAAGTAACATCTATAGGCATACTCTTACACTACTCGTTGGTAAGTAACATCTATAGGCATAAATAGATTGGTGATCAAAGTATTCTGCTCCTCATAAGCCAGAGTACTAAATGAAATCTAGATTTAATCTAAACCTAGTCTGAGAGAGGGCAATATCCTCTCCACACTTCAGAAAGGAAATGGAACGAAATCACAAGAAGAATGAATAAGAAAAAAACTTAGTCTCCATGAATAAGCTGCCTAGATTAATATCCTGTCAATGTATACAAGACCAGTAGGTCCAATGTTCATTAATTTTCTCAAAGGAATAATATGTTTAAGGAGTTCTTAGCCCAGAAAACGATAGAGAAATAAAAGTTTCATGAACACAAACCTAGCTGTTGCATTCCCAGCACAGAAGTCTTCTGAAACTGTTAAGATACAATTGAGAAAATAGATGTTTTACATACGGATAAGCAGACACTTGCTGGAAATAAACCATGAAAATTAGAACACATAAAAGATGCATACCTGAAAACGAGGATAATCAGGAATGCRATGGGATGATTCTGAAAGAATATAGCAATTTAYAAGATAAATCTTAAAAAATATATATCTTAARGCGAAAAGCTWAACATACATCAGCTCACCATATGAATAGCCAGGGTTTCGTTGCTGAGAATAGGACAAAGGTACCCTAGCAACATGATTGGAAAAAGAACTGATACAAGAAAATGAAAATCATTATTCACAGAAAAACTTATTTTCAGCTTACATCATGAGAAGTGAAATGTCAAGTTTGGAAGAAATTTAATGTGGAGCCATGTTTAAGTTAACTAAACCTTGGGTTTCTAGTCAGATGAGAACTCTCCAGACGGGTGCGAGGAAATCCCCTGGGATCTGAAGAAAGTGCATAGTTACCCTGCATATATGGATGTGCTTTTAATTACAACAAATATGCCTAAACACCAAGCAACAGATATATGCACATAGACTTGGGGAGAAAGGGCAGCACATGTTGTGTTATAGGCACATACCAGTTCATGAAAAGTTCGCTTGCTTCCAGATGAGGAATGGTAATAATTCAGGTCAGAATATCCTGGGTAAAGGAAGGAAAAAAGAAAAATGAAGAAGCAAGGAATATAGATACCTCACATTAGGTGAAAGAGATATACAAAGACGACATTTAATCTTGGCATACAAAAGCTGAGCAAGTACTGGCACCACTATGTTTTCAGCAAGTTTTAGATATAAAATTATAGCAAAGTATTTGGATACCAACATCTTTTCTGTTACCAGGTTTTACTTCAGTAAATTCTCTGTATAAACAAGATAGCTGAATCTTTAAGACAGAGGATTTTGTGTGCGTGCATGAATGCTGTTATTGGACTAGTGAATCGCCATGCTAAACAGATTTCTCGCATGTGATTCGAAGTAATGAAGTATAATCATTTAAACCTTCAACAGCACTAATCATAACAAGATGGTTCTAAGAGAAAATATGAAAGCAATGAATAAGCTGTTTTCTTACCTGCTTGCATTGGCCTGCTGGATGCTGCTTGTTGTCTCAAGAGGTGTATAAGCTCATTAGCAGTYGAATTGGTCCTATCACTAATAACTTCATGCCTCCTCCTGGTTGGTATTCCCATATTTTCGTGYTTGCGGACCTTTAAGAAGGCTAGATACACAAACCAAAAAACAAAAGGAAGGGGGGGGGGGGGGGGAACAATGGCATATCAAGCAAATTTTCAACTCTTTGCAGTTCGCTACTGAGTAGTAAATTGAAAAGGCAGCAATTTCTCTAAACCAGGCTGCTCAGGCACCAAATAATAGGAAGCAGCTTTTATATATTGTGAAAGAGGTGAAATGTTTCTTGATAAATCAGCCTTGCTTTTTCTCTCATGCGATTTTCCAGAGGCAAGGTTCTGCCACTGTCTTGTAACTACTTTCTCAACTAAACAGGTAAARGGTCAGGCGAAGAAAAAGAAGGAAAATAATTGAATATGGTTTCATTTATTTGTGAGAGAAGGGAGGGCTAAAAGTTCAAAATCAAAATTTAAAGGAGATCAAGAGAAACATTACTTTCTCTCTTATATAAGATGATTACATTCAACACAGGAATCTTTCAAYGAGCAAATATTTCTTGTAATTAGTTAAAAGGTAAACCCGATAAATTAGGTCAGAGGAATATAAATGAATTGGCAGCACAATGAGCATGGAAAAGATTATAACATAATCTGATCTCTTCCCCATGGGCACAGGGGCTACCTTTGCTGAAACAGTTTTCAATAGAAATGGCTCCAAATTCTCCACTCAAATAACTAAGGGGTAACTGACTGAAGCCAGCGCATCTCTCTCTCTCTCTCTCTCTCTCTCTCTCTCTCTATCTGTGTCCAGACTGTAAACATTGTGGAGCCTTGGATCTCACTCAAACATCCCATGAACAGAGAATTAATAGCCGAAAGTGGAAATCTGACRAGAGTTGCTCAAAAATCGCTAAAAAATTTYTGAGATACGCTGAATTAAGAAATGGAGACTGGAAGCAGCCTATGAGTTGTAGAAAAACTTTGAATTGATTCATGGCTTCTACTCCTGCTAAACAAAGGTATAACCTCTTTTAGGTAAAATTCTATCTTTTACTGCTAATGGCTAACATCTATGTCCCTAATTCAAGATCCTACTAACAGGAAAGGCAATTCCTGGTCCTTTCAGACTAGGTTTGCCAGCCAATTTGCTTGTTGAGTCATCACTTTGCAGCCAGATTTCTTTAATGATCATAGCAAAAGGCATGATTCTGGGACGTATAACATGCTTGTATTTCAGTTCTTACTTTTGAAATAGGTTTTGGAGACTTCTAAAGAAATTGAAGCCAAATATTCTGCAAATTTTTGGTACTTCTTAATAAATTTAAACTCAAACAAAAAACTCAACCAACAATTTCAGATCTCTTGCAGCACTTTTGCAAATTAAAAGAGAAAAAACTATTACCACTCCAGAAGGAATTCCACATTTGAAATCAAAAGCTGAAATCTTTGTGAAGTCCCAATTAATTCAAACTCATTGTCCAAAACTATGAGAAATCTAGAAGTAACTATAAATAGGATAAATATAAAAAGGGGAGGAAGYGCAGCAAGCCCTTAAGCTAGATCATGATTTACAGGTAAAGCAAACTAAGCCTTCAACCTATGGATACTTCACTAAAAACTCCAATCCAATATGAAAGGCTATTTCAAACTTCCTAGGCCCAATGACTTGCCCAAAAATTGGACTTACTAGGAAAAGAAGATACACACAAACACACCCTGGGTCAATCTTTACCTTAAGCTATATTCAAATTGTACAGCATAATATAAAGAAAAGCAGCAAGGGGTGATTCAAACATAATTCTCCCAGAAACCCCTCTTATATGAGAATTATGATRCTTATTGCTGCAAAACAAGTTGTATGAAACCTAAAAGTGTTAGCAGTTAGCATAAAAGACAAAGTCCATCTATTACAATCATTTTCCAGAAAAATACCAATTACAATTCCTCAAATAGTTGTAGAGCAACCAATGGGAAAAGTCTCTTACTCAGCAAAGTCCTTTCCTATGAATGCTTATAACCAACATGATACAAAAAACCAGGTCTTGGGGTCATCTAGTTGTGAAGAATGGTAATAACCTCATCTCTTATTTTCATTAAACTAATTTATGAGTCCATATGTTGCTTCAAAGAATATAACCCCAAGGGGGATTTCAATAAATTTAAAACATTGCTAAAATGGGAAGGTCAGTTACGAAGTTAGAGTTAGTGTTCTACAAGAATGCCAGTCTTTACTATTTGTCCTTCTTAGTGATCCTCAATGGAATAAGCACTACAGTACCATTCCAACACTAATGCTTTTGATAGCTATGTTCTTCATATCTGTGGTAACAACTTTTTTCTCCAATTGTATAGCCTATTGACTCTTGGTGTTGGATGGAGACAAAATTGATTTCTTGCCATCATAAAACTGATATACCACCTAAATACTCCATATTTTAGTGTGGCTGAAAACTCTTAACACAGTTTTTGCTCAACTCTTATCGTGGTTTTATTCTAGGTTTTGCCACCATAGACTCATAATTGGTCCCTTGCACTGTAAGTCAAACTGGCACGAGTTAACATATGTCATTAACCAGTCTACACGGTAGTCACAAGACTTATCTACTATATTCTTACACAAGGGGAACTACCCCTTGATTGACATGTTCATGTTTCAGTAGGAATGAAAAGCTCCTCAAAACTAGCAATRACACATACAGGAAAATGCATAAGAATATCTTGCTTCAGAAGCAGGGCGTACATGTATGAGCAAGAAAATATGAGCAAGAAAAGGAGAATAAACCACCACTTACGTTGGGGAGTCTTTGRCTTGTCTTTTGAAAGTTCCTTTCCTATTGAAACCGAAACACGTTTCATTAGGTTGAGTTTTTTCCRGGGTTTTGCAAGAGATACTTTGACATTTACCTAAAAGATGCAAGTATAGAGAGTAAGTGGCAGAAAACCAGTCAAGTATATAATAACAACAGCATAATGCACATGTAGCACAAACCTTGGACCCATCTTCATCCACTTGCTCATGGCTGAATGCCTCGATACATGCAAAGGCAGCCTCTTGGCTTGTATAGTTCACAAATGCAAAATCTTTCCTCCGGGAAGAATGAAGATTCTTAGCAAGAATAACGCTCTCAATTTCACCAAATCTTTTGAAAAAGATTTTCACTTTCTCTTCATCCCACAAGGAAGGTAGGTATTCAGCAAAAACTGATTTCCCCTACACARAGAGGGAAAGAAAGTTTACATTAGTTTGATATTSCCACTCAACAAACCACTGGCCTATRAGCGGCAAAATATATTTCCAAGAGTTGAAAGAAATTTAAAGAAGATTATGAAGACTGCCATAATGACAATTAATTGCATAGAGTGAAAGACAATTTTGTAAGTTTGTACAGTACATTAACAGAGATGAAACTCCATACCAAATACCCTATATAAATGATTAAACAATGAGAATGGTATCATGCACTGTGTAGATAATTAATTCCACAAGACTGACCTTCAGCATTTCATTTTCATCTGGCTCAACCGAAGGCTGCGCCCATGCAACTTTTATCTTCATCTGTYTATTAAAAAGAGCATTCTTCTGGAGTTTATTGTAAGCTATTTGAGCATCTTTATTGGTCTCAAGTTCAAGAAATGCAAAACCACGATTCTGCCCAAAGTTATCAGGATCAGCCTTGACAGTGACTTTGTCAATTTTCTCAATTCCTGCATCCTTCAACATTCTAATTACCTGCCAATATACCTCTTTTTGGTCATGTCACTCTTGTCTAAAAGATAATGTATAGGCATGATTCTTTCCCCCCCCCCCCCCTCTTTGTAAGCATTTAAGTGTAAATCTTACATCATCATCTTTCCATTTCTTGTTGATGTTGCCAAGATATAGTGTGTCATCGCCCTCCACAGGTTGTGCACCACACTGCTTCCCACAAATCTAAGATGTGTTTCCAGGACAAAGTGTAGAAGTTAGTTATAAAGGAAATATCCAGTGCATAGAAGTATAATCCGTCCCACATTGTTGACATATTCATAAGAAAATAGCTGACTGTAATTAACTCTAGAACATGTTCCATTCCTTTTTTTTTTTTTGGCAGGGTTTTGGAATTTAGAGACAACTGTATCCAGTACATTTGAATAGTCATGGACCTCATGATGAGCCAGAGRAAACCACTTATGAATTTGGCAGCATAAAGGAAGCAAAACCAACTTTAATCTAAAATCATAAACACTTGAGAGAATTAACTCAATCATCAGGAACTAGTCCAAAAGACATCGTTTTAGCCTATAAAATTCTTGATGTTCTTCCTATCCAACTCTTAGTAAAAGGTAAAGATGACTCCCAGAATGACACACTAGACCAACACTCAACAATTTATCTGTATTAAGACGGACAATACATTTCCACATGGAGATTTTCTATTGTCGTGGAGGAATCGGAGGCTGTCTCCGTTCTGGGTTTCCGACGTGGCCATTTAATGTCGTCTTATCTTATCATCATCTTCTTATCTGAAGTTATAATTGCAAGTTGGACAGAAAATACTATAAAGCATGGAAGCCGTAAAATCTGAGCCATGATTGGTGGTAACGCATAATTAGAATGTGATGATATCATACTCCAATGCCAGATACCATTCTAATCTTTCTTTCTTTCTTTTTGCTAATAATAATAATAATATTGATCACTGCTCCACTATTACTTTAATCTTTGCGGTTAATATTTCTATCCATTGTTGGTGAGCTTTGCTTCCAGAAGATAGCAACATAACATATATTGCCTCTTATCTGAGTTCACCCCTAGGAAATCTATATAAAACATCAATGCATAAACTAGAGTTACCTCAACTTTGGAGCATTTTGCTAAAGCTTTCGTAGCATCAGCTGCTGAAGCAAAGCGAACGAATGCATATCCTTTGTTCTTCCCAGTCTGACTATCCCTCACCAACCTTACTTCTGTAACCTCACCAACCTGCTCAAACACTTTCTGGATATCTTCCTCCTTAGTGTCTTTGACCAATCCRCCAAGAAAAATCTCTGTTCGCCGCCTCCTTCTCCTCGCCAGCGCCTCCATTTCTCCACTCAATGCTACTCTTCCACTTAGCCTTGCACCATTGTTCTCTACAAATTCCTTCAGAGCCTCCTCTACCTCACCGGCTCCCTCTTTGACTGGGACTGCATTTTGATCTTGCCCGAAGTCCCTACTATCCTTGTAATSTTCAATCTGATTTTGAATCCCTTCATCTTCTTTTCCCTCATTGCTATCAGCAAATGGAACTTCTGACGAAATTTGCGTTGGTGCAACCGACTCCACAAAAGGGTCAACAATTCCAACTTCCAAGGAATCAACTTTTATTTCTTTAGGACCCTCATTCTCAACCCCTAATGCAGCGGTGTCAATGGGCTCAAGTTTTTCAATTTTTACAGAATCATTACAAATTGGAACAACATTTTCAATCTCCGTTGATTCTGAGCCGTCCAATTTAGTTTCCAAGTTTTGAGTAYTCTCATTTAGATTACCAACACTAGGCACCCTCTCTGTTTCCTYGCTCTCCAAACTACCCTTTGGAACCTTTCTGATCAMTTTCTTAACCACCTTCTTCACAACCTTCACTCTCTTAATCACTTTCCTTTTTCCACCCTCAACCACAGTTGTCCCTCCATCAGCATCAATTGCCGCCTTAGTGAAGCCGACTAAGGTTCCATCTGCAGCTTGAGTTTTTATTTCTTGCCCATCAGCATGAACTGAATTTGTCGGCTTAATTCCAAGCTCATCATTYAAAGTACTTGAATTTATCAGGGTTTTCTCTTTGCTTTCATCTCCAACACTAATCTTATTTGGAGACACAGAAGTTATGGTCTTTGCTCGAGTCCCAGCACTACAACTTACAAGAGGAGAGCTTTCGCCAAGAGAAGATTTGGTTTGAAGGGCGTTTTTGTTATCAGGAGAGGATAAGGAACCGCTTTCATTCCGAAAGAATTCTAAAGATGGGGTGCTYGAACCGCGAGTACTGGAGGGCGGAGGTAGAGCAAGGGGGTTGTCTTTGGAGGACTGGGCTGATGTGCATTTAGAACGTACAGGGATAGCACTTTTACGGGCGGTGACCCTCAAACTGCGCCATGGTAATGCATGGGAGGATGATTTTGGAGGCATGATTCGATTGCTATCGCTCCAAAGCAAACGAGAGTTGACACAAGTGTTGCAGCGCCTCCCCAGATTACCCTTCCAGTGCTTTTGGCGTTGTTCTTCAGCAAAGTTGAGCCAATGATATTTTTTATAGCCTCTTTTCTCTTTTAACTTTTAAGGTRACTTCATCATAATATAATAATATAATCTGATATTATATCATTACTTACGTAATTAATAAAAAAATTTATATAAAGAGAAAATTATTCATTAAATTTTATTAAAAAATAAATTCATATAAATTAAGAAATTTATAGATGGAATATAGTATGAGTTTACATATGTGTAATCAAATTATGCGATTATTTTGAAGTTTATAACTGTCCGATTATATGGATAATTTTGATTAATAATGTTGGATATTAATCTTATGAATCATCATTCATCCTAGCTACTAGACACTATGCTCTAAATTGATAAATAAATTTGAATAATTAATTTATTGTTAAATAGTCAATCGATTGTTCGTATTTTTTTTTTCATTTTTGATTTTGTATCTTAATTATTTTCAAATTATATTTTATTTAAATTTGAATTATTTTGTAAATTGACAATTCTTGAGGAGAGTTCCATTTCTTATTTTTATAATCCAAATGATCTAAATTTGAAATTCAAAATTTTTATTTTTTCATCTCTTTAACCTCGTAAAAAGAATTTTTTTCTCCGATACAATGTATAAACCAAATAGAGCCATAGTTAAAGCACAGTTTGATTAGACACAATGCACCTTGTTGGGCTCCATGGTTTGGTAGTGGCAATGATATTGGCTTCTTTTATCTCCTTTTTATTTTTGTTTTTTTAGATAGCGGTAATATCGATGATAAAAGAGAGATAATTTAAAGGATGTTATTAGTTAGTAGTATAATGTATACTTATATTAAAATGAGATTAATTCGAGTTCGACTAGAATTGAGTTCGTATATTCTTTTCATTATTCGAAGAAAGATTTAGTTTAAAACTCTTTCAATCATAATCGAATATAGAATCTTATCTAAATTTAATCTTTTTATTAACTATCCAAGATATTAAGTTTATATCGATAAACAATTTGATTAGAAACATGAATTGATGTTGGCATTGACAAGAGCTTCATTTTTAACTTTTCTTTTTACTTTCATGGATAGAGCAAGATGAGGAAAGTTGCTTTAGTATGGATTTGATACCACTAAAAAATCATCTCCTATCTTGAGCACTCCTCCCGTGGGTTCTAATGTTGTGCCTCAAGAAAAAGCCATAATTTGGATGTCTGCAGCTGAGATTAAAGTTGGAGAAGAAGCCCAAGAAAACCCTGGCCAATTCAAGTTATATTACTGTTGAAGTTGGAGATCATAGCCAAGAAATTCGATGCTGTTGATGGGCAAGAAGTAAAAGGCAGTAACTAAAGCTGATGGACGAGACTGGGAAGAAGAAAGTAGATAAGAGAGTGAAGAAGATGGTAAAGAGTGATAAAAAAGGTTGCAAAGGGTGGCTTGGAGATCTAGATGAGAATACTTTCGAAACGAAAATGCTAAATGCCTTGATATTGATCCACAAAGTTAATCCAACTGTACCCATTCTATAGGAAAATAATAACTCCACAGGTGATGGAAATACCAATGACAGAGTATTTTCATTTAACAGAAATGCAATCAAAGAACAATCTGAACTCTCTTTGTCATTACTATAAAATGAGAATCATTGGTCATTCTTAACTTCTTTGCTGCTGATACATTATTTGCTCGTAATATATCCGCATCTTTTCAAGATATTAATCCAAATGTACAGTACATGAATAATCAAAGCTCCAAAAAGACATGGACGAGCTGAATATGATCAGTCACAACAATTAATCTAAGACAAGTGTAGATCGATACATATAGACAGTATAGGCAATGAGAGCAGCCAGGACAGCCAACATTAGTGCAACATTCAAACTTATCTTTGCACAGCTTTTCATTCTCGAAACTGAGAGTTTTGGTTTTGTAACATCCTTAGCGGACTTGTTCTGATCTGCTCCTGCAACATTCGGAGATGGTAGCATTTTCTCCTTGCTGCTGCCTGCAGTTTCTTTCTTTTCAGCTGGTGCAGGCTTTTGATCAACTCGATCTTGAGTTGATTCAGGTTTTGTCTTGTGATCGACCCCAGAACCATCACCTTCTTGGGGCTTAGTTTGTTCTGGAGGAGCCTTAGTTTTTTTAGGCATTATCACATAGAGACAGCCATTAGCAAATTTTGCTTGAATTTCATTTGTATTGCAGTTCTTTGGAACTTGTACTTCCTTATAGAACTTGCTCTTCCTCCATGCATTACTGGAATGTTCCCCTGAAACCTTCAGGGTTCCACGATTGTTGATTTGTACCCTCAGCTCGTCCTTCTTGAATTCTTAACAGAAAGAAAACCACACATAAATTTTACCAATAATTGTATGAATAAGTGTTCAATATACTGAATGGATTATTACTACCTGGRAGATGGAGGACAAGAACATCACGGCCTGCCTCACGTTGCCATTGGCAAAAAGGTTCAAATTCATTGTAAGAGGGATTGCGAGGAGCAGCTGTTTCAGCTTCCATTATCTGTTTCTTTGCTTCCATCAAGAATTAAAATTGATATAGAAAGAATGATTGCCTGTTTTCTGAATATGAAATGAAGATGCCTCTCCTTTGTGTTCTTTAATAGTACTTCCAACATATTTAGGAACACAGAATGATCTCCATACACAAGAGGTTTCTTCAAGGTTTCCTCTACGCAGAAAGAGAATAAT
Source organism: Rhazya stricta (assembly GCA_001752375.1). Lineage (NCBI taxonomy): Eukaryota > Viridiplantae > Streptophyta > Magnoliopsida > Gentianales > Apocynaceae > Rhazya > Rhazya stricta. Next base: position 925,376 of record MEJB01000009.1, read on the forward strand.
TCTTTTTTGGCTTTGGAGGGCTTAATTTGCTTTCTCTCTTTGCCTACCTCCTCATTTGTCATCCCCTCTAAGACAGAATACGAAAATAGCATGTCGGATGATGGATAATGTTCTGGTGAGGTATACTCCTGGTATGAAAAGATTGCCCTATTGGTTCTTTGCCTCTTCTCCAGGCTAACGAGAATTTCTATTTTTTATCTTTACTCTGCTTTAAGAATGTGTCCTCTAAATCCTTACACTTTGGCTTGATGGTACAACTATTATAGATAGCCATTCACCATCTTTTGGTCCCTGGAGACATCCCCAGACCTGCAGGCCTAAGAGGAATTTCTAAACATTGACAAAGTAGCAAAACACTAAATACAAGTATTCCTACACTTTTTGTCTTTTTTTTTACTTCTTTAAATTTTATATTAGACAATTTACGCAATTATGAGTGGTAAAACGCTTAATACGATCACTTTTTATACTTTTATTTGTTTATTCCTTTAAATTTTATATTAGAGCCGATTTATATTGATTAGTAACGAGAAGAATAGAAGAGAATCGGATTAATTTTGTCCAAAAAATAAATTTGACCTTACTAATAATAAGCTTAGACAGAGAATAGATCTACCACAACAAAACTTTATTTTTGATTCGTCATTCCTTTTGCTTGTCAAAGAGAACAAGGACTGAATTAGAGGTCCATCGTCTTCTGCATTTTTTTCTTTTAAAATTTTCGGTACAGTTAATATTTTTATTAAAAAATATATCCTTCGTATTTTTATCATTTATTTTCGCCTTCAAAATTAAATTAAAAGAGAAATAAAATCAGATAGCAACCTGTCATGCATAATTATTTTACACGTAAAGCTCTTTCAAATCCAATAGCATAACATATCGTCAAGAGAAATTTTCTGYATGTACACATTTGAGTTTAGTTAACTCGATATTAGTGGTAGTGAAAGACTGTTAACTTTACTGGAAACGCAAGAGAACAYACTTGTTGCCAGAGAATATGAGTTGGAGGAGCGTCTCAGACTTCAAGGGGAATAAGAACTGGATGCGGATGTCTTTCTTGCCAATGAAACCAGTAATTCCCTGTAATCTCCTGCTGGAATGCCGTCACATATGGCATATTTCAATTCCATGGTGTACTTCTTCTTGAAGATCCTTTGAATTTCATCCATGTCAACTTCAGCTCTGCTTACCATTACTCGGACCAAAGCTCCTTTATCTTTTGTTGTTCCCTTTAAGCATGCATATAACGTCTGAAACCCATCACGCCACCAAAGTTTGATATCAAATTCTGTAAGAAAGACTCACTAAAGCTTACTTTTTGTGTTTGAAAAAGTAGTCATATCTTTTGGGATTAACTAAGACAGAGAAAAGTACCAATCTTGATAAAGATTAAAACATAATTAGCTGTTGATAAAGATTAAAACATAATTAGCTGTTCCTAATATCCCATAAGGGGATTGTTGAAGCTGCTACTTCTTTCAGTTTGGCTGAGACAATATACACAAAATCATATCCCTCTTTGACTTTGTACTRAAGAGGGGAAAAATGCTCCCATTTTAGTGATTCAGAAAGCAATATTTTGATAGTGTGACTATTTGAGGAACTTATTGCAGAAGAAATGTTAGGGAATAGWGTCTTTCAAGAAGCTAGTTTGAAACCTGAATTTTCTRCGAAATCCAGAATAACTCACTTTCCTTCATATTCTTCATTTCCATATTTATCTGTTTCACCTTTAACTAGGCACAAATCATGGTCCTGGACTGCTAAAACATTTGCTATGAAGATGAAATATAATCATACCGGAATGAATTGAGAGAATTCAGAGGAGAATATGATTACCTCAGCATAATATTTTGGTGGGCTGCATATGCATTTGACTATAGCTCTCAGAGCACCTTGGAATTCTCCAGAACTTTCATCTTTGATAGACTGCAAAATATATTAAGGCGAAACTGAACTAGAAAGAGCAAAAGATGCTGATAGAAAATATGAACTATAGGCAGTCAAATCAAAAAATGTTTCTTTGTACTGCAATGCGTGTCAATTGCATGAATGAAAACCTCACTTTTGTATAACCATGCCCATAAATGTGTTTATAACTCGAAAATGCCAGCTTCAGTTGCGGAATACTTCTTTTGCAGAGAATTTCAAGCACCACAGCTTCATCGACTGCTCCAGATTTTCCCTCCCCTGTTTCATATAGCCTCCTTGCATCACACTTAGCAATGTGTTGACTAACATCAGCTTGATGGGCCTTGTGTGATGCAGACAATGCCGTCAAAATCTGTCAAAGAAATCAATTTTTTTTTTTCCCCATCTCCTTAAGGTTCTTGAATCTTGATCCAATTTCCAAAAGTAAAAGTCACCAAATTTTCAAACATGAAAGCCAGCTCACAACTCAAAGAAGATACTTACTCTTTGATATGGGTGAAAAGGTTCAATCTTGATAATGTCTTSGTCTAATTGCCTCTTAAATCTTCCTTGATATGCTTGCTGTATCAGAAGAACATGACTTGATTTTCGACACGTAAATATTTCCATTAGAGCCCGGTAATTGACATCATTCTGCCCAAGTGCCTCTCTAGCCACAATAGCATCACGTTCATGTGGACTGAGCATCAACATTGACAAGGCTGCGCATGTCTTTGGTGATGGTGAAACTCCTTGCTCACTTCTTTGGCTAGTAGCTTTGCTGCTCTGAAGAAGATGAACAGGGTCCTCTCCATAAAGCTTCAAGTATGTTTCTCTTATTCTCCTACACTCAAGTTGGTTTAGGCTAGCCAAAGTCCGAATCAAATGATTCGGCTGTTGCCATGAATCATGAATCTCTTTACAGATATTCTCAAAACTAAGATTTGAGGTTGAAAACGCCATGGTTTTTAGCAGCAAAAATTGCAGGAGCGAAATAATGAAATGAGGATGTTTGTTTAAATATAATAATACCTCCCCATTAGAGAAATGCTTGGAGACCAAGGAAATGATACTTTCTTTACTCTTTAATATTAAAAACCATTGCCAGAGCTTTTGATGGGGGCAGAGAAATCAGAATAGTAAAAAGAAGATGATTTCGTTAGATGTTCAAGTGTGGACTGAGTCAGGAACGGAGATAGTGGGAGTTTAAAAGTAGAAATGTTGGTTTTATTTTGTACTGTTATACAGGTGTCCTTGTCCAATTTGTATTGTAGTGAAAGGCTTCATGATTTCCAATTGGACAATGACTCTAAAGTCTGATGAACTTCTCTTTTTCAAGAACCATTTTCAGTTCCACWGCCCTTTTCAGTTCTCGACYGTCCTCTCCACATTTACTCTGTTTTGTTTCTTGCAAATTACTAGTGCATGCAGAAGTTTCAGATCAGAGAGTACTACAGTCTAAAGGCACATGTGAAGGATTTTTCATCATTGTTCAAAGCAATGGTAGCAATGACGAGGAGAAATATTTGACCATTTTGCTAGTTTTCTTGTTTCTCYAGATAAAAAAGCACGATGATCATTGTGAGTTCATGTTATTTATATAGATGAGATCTTGTTAAACGTATTTAATACTTATTTTTCTGTCAAATTTTAAAACTCAAAAGTAATGATGCATTATCAAACCGGGTGTTTACTCTAAGACGAGACATAATCAATAAGCAATAGAGGAAGCCCTAGTTGCTAGAACTTGACTATGCATAGTACTAGTTGCATAAAAAGTCCTAGTTGCATAGTACTTGCTAGAACTAATAAGCAATAGAAGAAGAAAGGCAATGAAAAAGTGAAGCATTTGATGTGGCGTTTGCATTTTTTTGGTGCAAGTTTGACTTGTATTCCTTATTAGAATGGATGATAATGCAAAAGCAATTGAACTAGGCTGGAAAAGGTATGAGCCTGTCYTGCCACTTGCAGTTGCAGGAAAGGCCACTTTTCTTCTTTCTTATCTATCAGAAGTGGACTTCTAACAAATCATACATCAATTTGGTTAAAATGTATTCGATGCATGAACAATATGAACTTAGTGGAGGAACCCTAAGAGGGATGATCATTTATTTGGATAGTCATATGTTCATCTCATTTGTGACTTCTCGATCGTTATAATAATCTTTTTAATCTAATATAATACAACATAATATTATATGTTTATATTTTTATTTTTCGATCTCATCCTACTTATTCATGAAGATGATCATTATAACGATCTTTTTAATCTAATATAATACAACATAATATTATATGTTCATAGCTCTATTATTCGATTTCATCCTACCAATTCATGATGGTGATCATTCCTCCGACAGGGAGGGGGCAAGGGCCAGGGGAAGAAGTGTATCCTACCTAGTTTTTGAAGGGTAAGGGTTTGACCTTATAATAGTGAGCTTAGTTTGGGTATGGCTAAATGGAAGTCACATTATTCACTCGCTTAAAATGAGTATGTGAAAAAAATATATATATTTGTATGACTTTCAATTAATAGATATATATATATATATATGAGCAAAGTTTTAGCATACCGAACATAAAATATATAAGAATTAAGCATATCATGGAAATAATTGTTCTACGCGTAATTCAGAAATTGTGAATATTTTTTGGAATTGTGAGTCAAATTTTAACAGGACATGAAAATAAAAGGGATTATAACTCTTTTTTTTTTTTTAAATTTATAGAGTGGGTGGGGTGAGGGGGCCGCGATGTGGCAGCGCCAAGCTCCTACTGTACAGTGCAGTTTGKWCCGGCTATTATGAAGTGGGCTAAAATTTACAACAGAATTCAGCCCAGATCCACGAGACAAAATGCTGGCAAGCGGAGCTTCTCCTTTACGATCGGGCATGAACCGGATTTGTACGGCAGCCGCACATGACTGATGACCGACAAACTTCAAATAAAGGCATATGGGAAGTTTTATTTTTTGTTCGAGACGTTTCTTCTTTATTATCAAAATAAAAAAAAAGAAAAAGAATTGTAGTATCTTTTGTTTGAATTGTCTCAAAATAAATATATTTTACTTGAACTTTCACAACTAGTATTATTAATTCAGCGAATATCACTGTCTCTTTAATTAATAAGAATAACATAATAATTATATATTTTAACAGGCCTTACGATGTCGATAACTCGATAAATATTTAAATGTTCTCGGAGCATCATCGCCCCTTAAGTACCTTGGCTTCAGTCTGCCTTATTTTAAAAATGATTTTAGAGATTTGGATGGGATGATCAATTCATAAGGCTAATGTTGATTAGTTAAGAGATATCAATAGATTATAGTAAATCGTTAATACTACTCACATATAATCTTTCCTTTTAATTTTGACATTAATGTAATTCCCTTTTTTAAAATACAAATTCCCACTTTCAAAGAAGAAAAATATAATCGGATCTTTTGTTTAAAATTATTTCGAACTAAATGTGTTTTACCTGAACTTTCACAACTAATATGATTCAATATCACTATCACATTAATTTTAAAAAATAACATGATAATTTATCTATTAATTATTATTATCAAATAAGGCTATAGAGTGTCTCTAAATTTTTCAGCACATTCTCTCACATTTTTGCAGTGCTACATAAGTAATAATAGACATGTGTTTATTTAATTTTAAAATATAAGAGATTTTTTAAAATAAATTTATATGTAAATGATAGAAAAAAATAAAAGAAATCAAGTAGGTCAAATAAATTTTTAATTTTTTTAAAAAATAAATCATATGAAAACATCCAACCTTATACATAATGAGTATTTTGTCTTGCTCTCGAAATTCTTTATGGGCTCGACAAATTTGGGGCAGAGTTATTCCTCAACCGGCTGCTTGGAATTTATTTGCATGCCAAAGTATGGTTTGATGGATAGATTGTAACGTTAAGGATAACAAGATTTGGATTCTTTATCGTAGAAAAATCATTTATTTAAAATTAGCGAAATAATATTATATGTCAGAATGATTTATTTTTATTCTTATGTTAAAATTTTGAACATTTATAATGGAATGTATAATATTAAATCAATATTGATTGACGTGAATGAGTAGTTCGACACTTTCATTTCTTAAATTTTATTTTATATTCATTTATATATTCGATTCATTTAAAAAAAAACCCCCAAAGCTAAATGAGTAAACTTCTCCTCAATGTCCATAAGAATAAATTATTTATTTAATCGAAACTAATAAATCTCTTTTTTTTTTTTTTTTCCCCTTAAGGACGCGTTGCAGAATCGAAAACTTCCACATAAATGGTTAATTATATTGATAAAACGGGGTTGATATATATATAAAAACAAGATAAGAAACGTGGTTAGGCATGCTCGATTTTTTCTAGGTGTTGGACCCATCTTACGCCTTACTGTCACCTGCATGTCGTTTGGCCTGATTAATTGTCGTTACTTGCTGGCCCCGCTGCCGCAATCATAAACATGTAATCCAAAATACAAATCAAGTGTGCGTAAAATTTCTTAAATATAAAAAGAATAATGTTTAATGCTCAAGACTTGTTTAAAATTTCCTAAAACAATTCAAAATATTAGTGAATAATATCATTTAATTATCATTTTTATTTACGTTTATTTAAAACTTATTTATTTGTATCATATTATAATAAAACTCAATGATTTAAATCATGCACCATCATCGATAATTAATTTTTTCGATTGAATTTCACTATAAAATAATATAAATAAATATGTGAAATAGTTGAGTGACATAAAAACTAAAAATAAAGTTTAAAAATAAATAAAAAATAATTGGTAATAGTTAAATGATGTTATGCATCAAATTCCAAACTTATATACCTAAATTACGCTCTGTGGAGGAATACTACAACAACATTCTATGATTAAATTAATCCAAATTTTCAAAAAGATGTTTAATAATATGAACTATATCATAATAAATAACTTGAACTTRAATAAATAATCTTAACATTTAATTTAGTATTTTTAATTTTCAATGTGAGATTATTATTTTTATGCTTATTTATGATGATAAGAGATGTGTGACTCTCTAATGAATTAATACACGGCATATTTTAATATAATTGCTCAAATAAAACACAAATTACACATTGAATATCTAATTTATAAGTCAAAATTCATTGCTATTATATTACAAAGAATCAAGAAATAAAATACTAATGCTTTACTCATAGGCATGTTCTAAATTGTTTAAATTAAGTCACTTTTTTAATCAAATATTATTTTGAATGAATTTTAATTGCTTATTTAATTTCATAATTTTAATCTAAAATAAAATTAAAAATCGTCAAGAAAATATTTTTTCAAAATAACTTTGTTGATTAATGAGTTGAAAATAAATTCAAAAACATTTTTTTCGACAAGTCAATAAAAACTCGAATACCGAAATAAGCCCTTGAGACTATTTGTCAATACTTATTTTTTTAATTACTGAAAAAAATAAATATAAATTCGATCTTAAAACCAATAAACAATACTTTTATAGATTGTCTTAGGGAAAAAATTACATGGGGCTTCTCCCTTCAAAAAGGCCAAAAAGGAAAAGAAGGAAAAAGATATTGCCAACTCATGCACTGTGTGTGTGAGAGAGAGAGAGAGAGAGGATGCGTCCAACTAAGGTCACTGTCAGCGCACTCAAAGCTGGAAGGGAGTAGCGTAATATGGTGACTATTACTGTATTAGCACATTGACCGAGGATAGAATCACTTCAACATTGAAACAGAAGAAGATCGGCCTGCCACTGACACTGTCGTGCTGCACGCCCATTCTCCTCTCCATTCTTTTATTCTAATTTCAGGTCTTGTTTGGACAACTTTTTGAAATTAACCTTTCGGTACGATGTAACCCCCACAATTTTTTGGGGATTTTTAGATGAAACATTAACTAGAACAAACGAATATCGTGACATTTCAGGTTTTGCCAAAGTGGGATTTGGCTCAGAGAGGAAAATTGCATTCTATTTGCTTAAATAAGAATTTTTAATGTTTTAATTCATATTTTTAATTGTCTTTTCAGTTATAATCTTTAACTTTAAACCAGTTGTTTCCAAAKAAGTACTTTCTAAACAAAAGATTTTAAATTATGCTCTTATTCTTATAGATTAAAGTATCTTGATTAAATGTATATATATTTTTCATCTATCTTAGAAGTTATATATAAATACATATATGATCTTTTAATACATTTCAGTCTCTTCTTCCTTATCCCACATGAGTTAATATATATGGTAAGAGATCTTTTAATATACTGCATATTACACATTTTCTATCACGACTTATATATATAAATAACCTTTCCAGCACCTCTTTTCCTTCTATCTTATTAGTTAAACATATATCGATGTAGCAAAGGTGGAGTTAAGTATATATTGGTATAAGAGAAGTAGAAGTGGAGTTAAGTATACATTTGCATGATAGATAATTAAGTATATATATCGTGCTTCTTTCTACTTTAGGTTATGTTTGATAAAACTAAAGTATGAAGTCTGAAATAAAAAATTAATGTTGAAAAAAGTAATCAAATATATTGAGACTAAAAAATTATTTTAAATATATATTGGTATAAGAGAAGTAGAAGTGGAGTTAAGTGTACATTTGCATGATAGATAATTAAGTATATATATCGTGCTTCTTTCTACTTTAGGTTATGTTTGATAAAACTAAAGTATGAAGTCTGAAATAAAANGTTGAAAAAAGTAATCAAATATATTGAGACTAAAAAATTATTTTAAATTTATTTTGAACGTTTAATTTTAAATATAATTCAAATCTTTTAGTATATTTTTGGATTATATTTTTCTGAAATACAATCAAAACCTGAAATATATAGGGATTAACTCCTAATATTAAGAAAAAAAGATATTAGAGGAGTTCAAGATAAAAAATGTTGTGACATGATTAATATATAGAAATATATAGTAAAAATTCTATTAAAAAAAGTTTATTAGAAACTTTTTWAAAAAAATTCAATAAATAWGTATTTTTTATTAATATTTTATAAACGATCAAACTCCTTATGGCAAAAGGATACACGCTACAAATCTCATCATTGCTTATCTTTAAATTATCCTATTTAACTTAATCACCAGTACAGCAATACTGATACAAATCTCCTCTCTCTCTCTGTCTCTCTCTCTCTCTCTCTCTCTGTCGATCTCTCTCTGACTTCAGTTGCCTCCAAGCCTTTGAAAGTCCTCCCCACCCAACTCTGCTCCCACACCACCGCAGAATATACAGAATACCACATCCTGAGAGGGAGAATAACTATCACTAGAGATAGATACATTTGAATGAAGTATTTGGAGGAGACATCTGAGGCAATGCAGGTTAAGTTTAATGGTTTAACTTTGGTTATGGAAGTTTAGTTTCAATTATTTGTTTTATTGTTAATATTCGTTGTTTTGGTACATGTACCGCGTGTTTTTCCTGCAGTCGAGAACAGTACAAGTGAAGCAAGTGTCAGATCTAGCAAGCGAGAGAGAAATTCACGAGTTCTTCTCATTTTCCGGCGAGATTGAGCACATTGAGATCCTCCGTGAGGCGCCGCAATCGACTACCGCCTTTGTTACGTTCAAAGATCCCAAAGCGCTTGAAATCGCTTTGTTGTTGTCGGTAATATAGTCTATTCTTTTTTATATCAAAATTTTTTGTTTTATTATTTATTTTTGACCGTATATTCATTGATTGACGACCAATTCTGTGAGAATAAATTGAAGAAAAAGGTTGAAAAGTAGTTCCTTCCGTGTGCTATGAGCTATTTTGTTTTTGTATTATCCTGGAAACTACTTTTTTCTGATTCTGGAGAATTTCACTTAAATGACGATTACTTCATAAGACGCTAAGCACTTAGCAACTTATACAAGGACCGGAAACATCTTCCTTTTTCCAAAAGAAAAGATATTTAATCGATTTTAGGGCACTCTACTTTGCAAATGAAAAATTCTTACTCTGTCAGAGATCTTATTAATGACATGCCTATAGCTAGTTAATGTGCATAGTATGATAACATGTCTAGCTGTAAGAATTAAAATTATTCTAAAATGGTACAATTAGGAAATATTTGCTGTTTAATTTATTGCCTGATGTGGAAAAGATCTCACCGGTTTCTGTATAGTACATTAAAGATGATATCTTTTGCCATGTAGTTCAAGGGTAAGGTAAAGTTTAAGCATTATTAGCTGTACAAGTAGTTAGTTGAGGTGTCACTACACAGCGCAAATCTATAATGGTTGTTCAAGAGTGAGCTGTATCTTAGAACTACCTACTCGGGCCAGGATATAGCATCTTATGTAGTTTCTCACTTGTGAATTTTGTTATCTCTCAAATTTCTACTTCCAACTGCTTAAAATTTACATCAGCCCATGGACAAATTCAGTGCACTAGGCTTTCAACTGGAAATTGTAAATGGTCATATATCCAAAAATTTTATCTCCCCAAGCTACAGGATTACTTACTTTTCTGAGTTCTTGTGTGTCCACATTGCCAGAAAACTAAAATTTCTTGTTGCTGTAGATTGCATTAAAATTGATTCCTTCTGTTCCGTTTTAAGGCTTCAAAACGTGGTTAGCGGTGAACATTCATATCAGTGCATATGATTGCATATTTGAACTTTGAGGCCATGGATTATGTGAAAGAGTTGAAAGGCTTGAGTTCACTTTAGATTGAATTAGAGTAAACCATAGTAAGACAATCAACAAGATGCACATGGTACATATAGCCCAGGTGCAGCCCGTCTAGCTGAAGGTGCCAAATTCCTCAGGCCTGTACATTCAGCTAAAGTCACATATTTTCAAATATGAAAATAAGGAATACATATCTGGGATCAATTYTCTTTTTTTGAATAAATGCTTGTCTAAGATTCATTGACCCCTTAATGCACATTGTTATGCATAGAAAYTGAACTCAGATCTTCTAAAATAAAAATTCCATCACTTTGTGTGCATTTTGCAGGGTGCCACCATTGTGGACCAGATAGTTATTATAACTCGTGCAGAAAACTATGTGCCTCAAACTGAGATTCAGGTCTGTCAATATATATACAGGGGAATAAATTTTTAGCCATGTATTAGGTGGAACTTATTTCTTTTTTTCAATTACATTCAGGAAGTAAGAATAGTTAACAATGCTGTGAACATGGCACGGGAAAGTACTTCACCAGCTGATGAGGTAACAAAATGGCTCCAGACATTGGTTAGTGAATCAAGAATATCATCAAACATCTTTTTTTATGGGAAAGTTTCAAATAATGCCAATTCCTCACACCAGGAACCTCTTGTTCATTCAATGTAGAATATTATCTCTTCCTTGAAGCATAAAAACAGTGACAAGATCAGAGCCTCAAATAATTGATTCATAGTAATTATCTAGTTTGTAGGTTACCTATATCTTCCCCTGACTTATTTACTCATCCTACTGAGTTCTCCTACTCTTCAATTGTTGCTTCTATAATTTGTTTGAAATCCTCCAACGGAGTTCCCTCGGAGTGAGTAGCAGTTGCTCTTTTTTATTTTGTTTTTTTGGGTTCTTTTTTCCCTATATGCTCTCATCCCCATTTCCTAGCCATGAGTCTTTAAATATTTGTAAGATTATTCAGTTATTATGCAAAGAACTATATCAACTCCCATCCCCATTTCCTAGCCATGAATCTGTAAATAATTGTAGGATTTTTCCGTTATTGCACAAAAAGCTATGTCATAGCGTGGTCTAATTGATATGATCATAATTGAGATCTTTGGTTTATCTGTCTGCATAGCAGGGTAAAACTAGCCCTTCTAGGAGTGGAAGAGTATATGTTAATAAAGCTCAAGATGTTGTATCAACTATGCTGGCAAAGGGTTCTGCTATTAGACAAGATGCCATCAGCAAGGCTAAAGCATTTGATGAGAAGCATCGATTAACCGCCAATGCATCTGCCAGAGTAATTTCCTTTGACAAGAGAGTTGGGTTGAGCGAAAAATTTACAGTTGGAATTTCGGTTGTAAATGAGAAAGTTAAGTCAGTGGATCAAAGGCTTCAAGTCTCCGATAAAACAATGGCAGCAATTATGGCTGCAGAAAGAAAATTAAATGACACTGGATCAGCTGTCAAATCGAGCAGGTTATAGAAAACCCTACTCTCAACTTGTTTCTACTCGTGTTTCATACACCGGTTAACATGTTGATTGCTGTATTTCACATTTTGTCTCCCTTTCTTGATAATAATAAGTGCAATCTGTTTTGGTCCTTTGGTTCTGGTATTGTGCACAGAATCAGATGTTTCTTGTGTAGCACTCTTTTTCCCATGTTATTAGCTAGTTTGAATCTTTGTTGGTGTGTCGGGAGGACAAGGCAAAGTTATAAAGCAATCATCTCATCAGAAGATGATCAACTTTTTACTATTCTGCAGTTCAATTGCTTATAGACTAAAGCCTTTGAATATAATATCTTTCTCCTAGACTGTAAAATATCTTTGCGCTTGAAATATATGTTAAGCACTTAATTGCCTGGTTCATGTCGCTTATTAGTCTTCCGGATTCCTTTGGCAAACAACCTATATAAAAAGAATAGGGAAAAGTTAAATTTGATTAATCTGTCTGTTTTGTAGCTTCTACACATAACGATTCACCGTAAGTTACTTCATGGTTTGCAATAGGTGTATAAGTTCGAAATTGTTGAGACTTCTGCTCTTGTAAATAATGAGAAGAAACTCTACTAAATTTTTCCCTTACATCTCTCTTAAGTAGCTATGCATTAGCAGAGAGGGTTTGGTGTATGGTCTTTATTTGCATTTTGTCATATTCTACGCTGTTCGTCTCAAGTTAATTCTTATATCTCACCAGAAATTTATTAAGACCAAAAAGGAAAAGAAGAAACAAAACAAAGGAAAGGAAGCAGAGAACATGGACCACTCTGTTCATCACTATAATGTGTTGTGATTTTTCCTGCATCTGTTATTTGCACCCCATAAAACTATTTAACTGACATTTAAGTGGTCAGGTACGTGACTGCTGGAACAGCTTGGCTTAATGGTGCCTTCAGCAAAGTAGCAAAGGCAGGGCAAACTGCTGGTACAAAAACTAGAGAGAAATGGAACTTGGCATTGACAAATTTGACTGCGAAGGTGAAATTTGAGTTTCTTTTTTCTTTTTCCTAATGACTTCTTATTCTTTGCTCTATTTTGATGGCGATGATGATCRCTGGGGCATTAGAAATGTTTAGGCTTCTGAGAGGGAGGGAGGGTATGTATGTAGTAGATATGTGACTTCTATCTGCTATGACATTGCTGCACAGATGGGACTAGTAATAACTATTGGTTAGAAGGCTGAGATATTTTGTGATTGTGAGTCAATTTTTRGTGTTCTAATTGTCTCTGAGTTATGCCTGGATCAGCTGATAATCTGTTAATGTACAATTACAGTGTTTCACATTTTACTGATTTTATTTGCACGATTTCAGGATCCTGCTATTGTTGCATAGTGTTTACATTCAGGGTCACGGAATTACAGGAAGTTTGTTTGGTTTTGCTCCAAGTGCTTATGAAGGCTGGTTTCTTGATCGTGAGACTTACACGTGATCTGAAAGCAAGATATGAGCCTGTGTGCAATTCGACAGATTTGTGTATTTTTGCCGATGTATTTCTCATTAGTAGCCTGATTCATTTTGTTTAGAGCACCAAGTTAGTTTTGGTATCTGGCGATGCCCTGTGAAGTCCACAATTGTTCAGTGTTAAATTGAGTTTGGAAATATGGCAATGAGAAGAATTGTTAAAAGCATTTTCCCAAAAAATTATCAGCACTATGCCGYTATTCTGATATGAGCAACAACCCAACTTGTACCAAWAGAAATCTTTACGTACCCCTATGGGTAATATACTTCACCTAGGTTCTCTATGCAGGTTTTGGCCATAGACACAGCAAAGAAGCAAACTGTCTTAACTCTCAAGGAACGTAATTCTGGCGGCCTGCGTCTAAAGCCATGTGTTATTGGAAGTTCTCACTTAGCTCAGCGTGGCCAGCATTGAAGTTCATTCGTTCGTAAGTCAAGTCAAAACTGAGAAATCACGTTGCTTCCAAGTTCAGTAACATAGGGCAAAAACATCTTTTCTATTCTAGCTTAAAAATATTGGAAGCTTCACCATTATGCACATTTAAATCCACGTAAACAATGTCAGCATCTTAGGTTGAAAATTGTCTTCTTCCAAGACTATAAACGATTAAGGGGTGCAGTTGAAGGATTTTAGCTGTTGTTTATACTAATTTTCTCCTTATTTTTAATCTCTCTTAGAATGCTTTTTGAGAAAGCCATGGCCCTAAGATAGGCTACTTAACATAAATATTTAAACCGGGCCACCAAGATCTTTGCATTTGCCTAGAACATGACATCTTTGAAAGAGTGTAAAWATTTCACCGATCTAGCACTCTTGCATTAAAAATGAACGAGGCTGGTCGATCTACCAAACATGTAGGATGTGAAAATGACACTAGAGAGAATAGAGAGAAGCCTCAGCGCGAGCAATGATAAACAAATAAAAATGTCAGTTTGAGTAAAGCGGACATTTAGAAAAAGCCCTAAGTTGAATAGGTAGACTATTTACTAGGAATACATAAATTATTAAAACTGAAGCTTAATTTGACTTTTTTTCCTTTTTTTTTTAGAATAAAAGTGRATCTCATTTGTTTTGCACAAAAATAGTAATAACACAAGTAATTGAACACATCTTTTTTCAATTATATTTGACAATAACAATTGAAAAAAGACGCAAAAGTACCTAATATTTGTAAAATAAGTAACCATTATGCAAATTATTAAATGGTCATATTTTATTAAAAAAAATATCACAATCGACCTCTATTAATGCTCTAATAGCCATGTTCTCAACCTTTTCAAAGAATTTACGTAGAAGGAGAAGGAGGAAAAGAAAGTAGTTGGAGCCAAATAATTTTTTTTTCTTGCCTTAAAAAATCATTTATTTTATTTTTGCTTTCATCATGCTGTTACTTTTTTGATAAAATTCCATTTGTTTTACTTCTTAATATAAAAATTATCTTTTACACTTAATTTTTTCCTGACTCTTATTAAAATTCAATAGTGAACCGTGAGAAATTTTACTGTTCACTCTATTATCACATTACTCCATCAATCAAAATTAATTTATTATTATTTTAATAATTCTTGTGCAMTTTTTGATTTAAATAACATATTCAAAAAACTAATTTTATCATTTTCATGCCTTCGAATAAAAATCTTTTTACAATTAAACGATTTTTTCCTCAAAAAATTAATCCAAATGCAACCTAAAATTAGAGGGAAAAGGAAAAAGGCGAAAAACTCCGATGGGGCACGTGGACCTGACCTAGAAAGTAATGCTTATAAAATGAGGCATGTGATTAGCAGTGAGGGGTCCATGTTACATACTGTGCCGTTACCTTTCAAATTGTAAACCTCAGCAAGTCAAGTCTGCCGCGTAATGTCCTAATTCTCTCCTGTTTGCTGACTTGTCATATTCCCATTGGGAGTGTCACGTGGCCTTTCTTCATGACATTTTTTCTTTTCCTTTTTTCGGTTCCACAGTGTACCATCAACCTTTAAACCGAAAACGAAACGTCTGATTCTGACTTTTGCCKTCGGTCAACATCTTCTTCTTCAATCTTCAATTTTTAATTATTTTTATTTTATAATATAATGATTTTTAAAAATTTTAAAAAGTCTATCTTGACCAATATCATCGTTTATCCCTTAATTAAATATTTTTATTATAAATACATGTTAAATTATAAACTTAAACGAACTTATGGCTGATTAATCTAATTATTCTTCGATCAATTTAAAACCTTCATAGATATAAATTTTCATCAAGKCATGATCTGTATTTATCATTATTATTTAATAAATAATAATAAAAAATATATATTTATTAGTATGTCACGTACTTCATCTTAATCGATAAATAAAAATAAAAAACGAAATATAAAAAATTTCACCAGAAAAATAGCGCCACGTGTACACCGCCAAATGGGAGAAATCGTGACCGCAGACAACTGAAGATTTCATACAATCTCTGACACAATTCTCACGCAAGGAGATTCCGAGACGATCCAAGGGCATATTCGTCTCCCTATTTCTTTTCATTTCCCAAATTGCCGTTCTGCTTCCATCGAGTTCTCTGCAACTCCCCCCACCTCTCTCTCTCTCTCTGGTTTTGCATCTTCAGGTTCTTTTGGGGTATATTCTCTCAAAGGTTCTATTCTCTCTCCTTAAGAACTCTACAGTCATTACCGCTTTCACGTAACGTTAAAAACTCACCCAGTCCAAACTCCACAGAGAGAGAGAGAAGAGAAAGAAAGAGCGACAGAGAATATAGAGGGGAAGAGGGAGTGGACAGTTGGTGATCGAGATTCTTCTTTAATTGATACTTCGTGGATTCCAAGGTGATGTTTTTACTCCTTTTCTTTTTCCGCATTCTTTTCTGGTTGAAAAACCTTTTCTCTTGGTTCTTATTTGGTGGGATGCGATGGACGAAGATGAAATCTTGTTGAGCATTTAATTTCTGAGTAATGCTAATTCAGTTGGTTTTGTGTGATTTAGGTAGGTGGGATATTTTCATTTTCTCTCTGTAGAATTCTATCTTGGTTTCTTCTCTGTTCTGCTTGCCATCAGGTTGTTGAGAGTTTTTTCCCCTTGATTTGTTGTTAAACAATTTTTAGGTGATGACATTAATTTGATGGGTATTTCAGCAAAAAATTCGTGTTTTTGTTGGGAGAATTGAGGCTGAAAGGTTTGTTTCCCCTACCTAAACCGTCGTCTTTGGTACTGCTCAGTTTCAAAAATTTTGTTTTTTTTTTTTTTTTTGAGATGTCAAAGCGTTACTCAGATAGCCAGCTAGCTAGGGTTCATGCTTATAATATTCGCTCAACTGAAATGCCCTGCGTTTTAGTTACATTGTGTGTAGCTGAACTGGGGTTTTCTCTTACAAACTATTGTTCTTTTGAAAAATTAAGAATAGATAGTTATGCGATCCGATGTTGTAGTCGTATGGACAGAACTATTCAGAGTCCGGTTCATGAGAGTGACTTTTATTTTAGGAGACATCTGATGTGTTTTTGATGTTTTATTACTTTTGATGGTTTCCTTTTGCTACTTGAGTTAAAACTAGTGCTTAATTTATTGGCTTGCTTCCTTCGGAATTTTTTCTGGTTGAGGTCTATGCTGTACTTGCTCTAAGATGGCCACTTTTCCAGCACTCTTGGATCCTTGATTTTGATTATTACATTCCTCAAAAATGTCACTGTGCCTAATTTTAGTTAAGTTTTAGAATCAAATTCCATTGCCTACTTATCTGCTTATTAGTTTCTTCTGCATGTCACATCACACATCAGCACATTTCAGTGTCTATATATTTTTATATAATCGGCTATATGTAGTGGATAATTTGCTGCAGTTGTAGATTATGCATGAAATATGACGGTTAACACATATGCATATAAATTTTTTGTTCCTATGATCATTTCTAGAGAGACTTAGTTATGCGAGYAAGTTGGGTTGAGTAGAGGAAACTTAATAGATTATTTGTATGTACTGACAAGATTGAAAGAAAACACCCAAATGTGGTTGTAAATTTCTAGGAGCAGAATGCTTGGCAATTGAGAACTAATAGTAATTCAATTCTAGTAGAACTTTTTTCTCCTCTTCTTTTTGTATAGATTAGAGAGCARACTGAGGAGCTCTCATAAATCATGCACTTGACAAGCTTATGTAGTTGTACCAATAGGAATTTCAAGCGGATTTCATGTGAAAGAGGAATATATAAATACAGTAGGGTTCTTCACATAAATTGAACTCTCAAAGGTCACAAACATACTAAACATGTACATTAATTAATAGCATTCTATGTAACATATTTTTGTGTGTGGATAGCAGAGGGGGGTGAAAAATAGATATCTTGGTATATCAGTTAGACAGCAAGTATGCCTCATAATACTTATTGATAATTGTCAGGAGGAAAAGAAGGAATAACCTAGATACACTAAAATGAAAGAACARAAATCCTGCTTTGACTTTATAGCTGAGTTGCATTGCATATGCATGTATTTCATTGACATGAATGTGCCGATATGTCGCATTAATTTAACAAATCTTCTATTTCTTCTTCTTCTTCTTCTTCTTCTTCTTCGTTTTTTGGGGGAGTGGGGTGGGGGGGTTTTGGGTGTTCTTCTTTAGCAGGTTATTCTCTGTATCTCAGATTAATGATTTGAGATTAAGTGTTAACTGACATTGGAAGATAAAAAAATGCAGGGTTCCTTTGACGTCTTTTCAAGAGGATGTGATGTGTGTTGAGGTTTCAAAATGGCTACTTCGGCTTGTTTGCTTTCAAGTCAATGAAAATGGAGATGGTCATATTGTAGGATGAGAAATTTTGGATTTCTCTGTTTCATGACTTCCTCTCGATGTCCTGGTGTCAGGACTAACCGTGAAGCAGGGGCTGAAATATTTCTGTCTTTGTAGTTTGCCAYCTTGTTATAACATACTTATAATTGACTGTAGTTGTAAAGAGTTATTGGAGGAACAATTAAGATTGYAAGTCTGGGAAATCATAGTTGTTGATAGAATATGATGGATGAATTGGTTCTACATTCTTGCCAAAAGCATAATATACAAACTCCTAATCGTAAATGCCTACAGAGTGGATCCTCAAAAGATATCTGGCTTGTTGTTCGGGAGGGGACTGTGGCTGATGTAGATTTGGCATTATCATTGCTTAAGAAGAATGGTGGAAATGTGAATGCCAGGAACTCTTTTGGCCTCACTCCKCTTCATATTGCAACCTGGAGAAATCACATTCCTGTTGTCAAAAGGCTGCTTGCTGCTGGTGCAGACCCTAATGCTAGGGTGTGTTAGTCTCTTCATCTTTAGATCTTCCAATTTTTACTGTTATATATGGATGAATGCTGAGTTTTGGTTATGATAATATTAGCCATCCAATTGTAGGGTAAGTTCCTAATTGTCCTTGTATCTTTTATTCAAAATGTTTTCCTCTTCTTTTGGTTATATATACGCCCTGAGGGATGGTCTGCTCAACTATTCCAAATRCCGACTGAAATTTTGCTTATCAAAATTGTGATGGGATTGCATGAATTAGACCTGAATTTGGTTCTTTATTTGTCTTTGTGTATAAACCTTTATAGTTCCCAGATTACAAGTTCTTTTTGAGAACATATGCTGCATATTTGAAGATTGTCAAAACTTCTTTGCCGCCTACCCTCCTTTTGTTTCTAGGTGGTCCATGGTTGCAAGGAAAAATAGTTTCACATGTTCCCTATTAGTAACCAAAATACTATTCTTTTTCATCTGCTTGCTTGTTTCAATAACAATGTCAAGAAATTCTATGATATTGCATTGTAATTTTTGCAAATGTAGAAATCATAATTGTCTCGCTGGTAAATCGTTATAGGTTTGTGTTTTAGTAGCTTTGTTGACTGCTACATTAACCTAGAAATTAGTGTTTACTCTGACTTTGGGGTAGTATTTCATAATTTTCATGTTGATCTACAATTTATCAKTCTTTGGCCCTTTTAGATTTCTGTTAATCTTAGACTTTGCTGATTAAAAAATTATTTTATTTATAAATTTTAATCTCTATGTAGTGCCTACTTTCTGCAAGAGGAAGGAGGCTATGGCTTTTTGTGTGGTTCATCCTTCTGGAATATACCTTACATCTTAAAGTACAAAGTCACGGATGACATTAAATCTTCCACTGGTCTTTACATGCTCAATAACACAAAAAGTAATATTCTTATTAATGTCGCTAGAACAGTCTCATTTGAAGATCGGAGACATGAAATAAATTGATGCTATGGGAGRTGCAAATAATAAARTCATATAATATAAAGGGAGCAATATTAGAACAGAGATATTAAATAAATTGATKGAATAGGAGGTGCAAATAATGAAATCGTATAGTTTCAGCATTTTTGCTTGATGTGTACCTTGGAGACTTAGGAATGTCGATGGATTKTTATACTTGGTCATATTAGCTCTTTTCTTCAATTTTCTTTTCCTGGAAGTGGGTTAGATTGATTTTCTGGCTATAATCYTCCATCCCTTTGCAGGATGGTGAATCAGGATGGAGTAGCCTCCATCGAGCTCTGCACTTTGGGCATCTTGCAGTAGCAAGTCTCCTTCTTCAGTCTGGGGCTTCTATCACTTTGGAGGACTCTAAATCCCGAACACCCRTAGATCTTTTATCTGGTCCAGTGCTTCAAACTGTCAGGGACRGGGAAAATTCAAGTATGTACTGGTTTCTCAAGTTCTTATTTTAAGAAGTTTTATTATTTCATATGAACAGATGCTCATATCTGATTCTTTCCTTTTCACCCATCTTTGTTTTAGTTGCTACGGAGGTTTCCAGCTGGGGCAGTGGTGTGAATTATCAGCTAGGAACTGGAAATGCTCACATTCAGAAGTTACCATGCAAAGTTGACACATTTCAAGATTCATATATTAAATTGGTTTCTGCTGCAAAGTTCCACAGCGTAGCAGTAACTTCCCGTGGAGAAGTGTACACCTGGGGATTTGGGAGGGGTGGTCGTCTTGGTCACCCTGACTTTGATATACATAGGTAAAGGCAACTGGAAAACCCTGTTTCCTTCTTAAAMATATGCTTTACTCATATCCAAATTGACATTTTATTTTATTTTCAATTTCGTATCTCCATTGTGGTGTGCATATGTATTTTGAATATTTGTAATCCACCCGGCCCTCTACCCTTGTATTCAGGAATAACCATAATGAAAATTTTCTTACCATAAAATCTGCGYGTCCACATTGACATGGGATTTTACCAGTGAATRATAATAATCCTAGGATAACGTATATTCGTTCATTATTCCATCTGAAGGGATCGGTTAGATGCTAGTTTGAACTTGTGAAAGAGGTTTTCAACTTTGGACTTTTTCRTTATGGTAACAAGGTTTTGTGATACTCTCGGCCCATTAACTTTTGTAACAAAACAGTTTAAAAGATTTTATATGCTGATACTTCTCTTAAGGATTCTAGAATTATAAATACATTTTGTATCATTTTCTGCAGTGGTCAAGCTGCGGTTATTACTCCTCGGCTGGTGACCTCTGGTTTGGGGTCTCGCCGGGTTAAGGCAATTGCTGCAGCTAAACATCATACTGTTGTTGCTACAGAAGGTGGGGAGGTGTTTACTTGGGGTTCGAATAGAGGTAATATTATAACAATTCTTCTGTGTGCATTAAATTATTAATTCGAGTGACAGTTCTCCCCCATGAGAATCTGGCGAGTGGTATTTATTTTAATGTTCTTTTGCCATCCTCATATTGAAGGTCTTGAATGCTCTCTCTCTCTCTCTCTCTCTCTCCCCCCCCACATTTGATTTCGATACTTCTTAATTTACTTTGCAGAGGGTCAACTTGGCTATACATCTGTTGATTCCCAACCAACACCAAGGAGAGTCAGTTCTCTAAAATCTAGAATAGTTGCTGTTGCTGCAGCGAACAAGCATACTGCTGTAGTGTCTGATTTGGGTGAGGTGTTCACTTGGGGTTGCAATAAAGAGGGACAACTTGGTTATGGCACCTCTAACTCAGCTTCAAACTATACCCCAAGATTGGTTGAATACTTAAAGGGCAAAGTATTCATCGGAGTCGCTGCAGCCAAGTATCACACAATTGTTTTGGGGACTGAAGGGGAGGTATGCCAGTGATAATTACTCAAAATTCTGATTATAGCTGCCAGTTTTTTATTCCATAATGGATGGAGAAATTTGTTCATTTACATGCCCTCTCTTGTATGGAGTGGATACTGTTAAAATGAGCCAAGCACTTGGAAGTATTGTTGTAGGYGGTAACAAGAAGTGAACCTAGGACTTGCCACCTTATCCTAGAACAATCTACTTACTAGTACACTACACGCACGAGTGCGAATGAAATTAGCTGCTGTTACTTGGTTGGTCTCCTAATTCCAATTAAAGGTGATTWTATATAAGGAGTTATTATTTACTAAGATTTGATTCAGCAACTTGGTTTATTTCAATAAGGGATGGGAAATTGGTGGCCACTTATGGCATAATGGAGGTCTAGAATTTAATGGTTACACACTTGGTGTGTAGAATTCTGAAAGCATGGTTGGTGAGTGTCCTCATTAGCTGTTCARTGAGATTTGTGGGCTTATGTTTCTTAAATATGTATGTTATTTTACACCAAGGGGTGTATTCTTTACTCGCAGGTATTCACTTGGGGTCACCGTCTGGTAACTCCAAGACGTGTTGTCATTGCTAGAAATATAAGAAAACTTGGGACTACTCCACTTAAGTTTCACCGGAAGAAACGCCTTCATGTAGTTGGCGTTGCTGCTGGGGTAACACACAGCATGGCCCTTACAGATGATGGAGCATTGTTTTATTGGGTGTCATCAGATCCTGAACTTCGATGCCAGCAGGTTTTTATCTATTGACCTATGTATTGCCTCTAGTRACKWSTTTATTTTTTGRGACAGCTAAATTTTTCTGCAATTTTCGGTAGTTATATTCACTCTCTGGGAGGAGTATTGTCAACATCTCTGCTGGGAAGTATTGGACTGCTGCTGTTAGTGTTACTGGTGATGTTTATATGTGGGATGGAAAGAAAAGAAAAGATGAGCCGCCTATTGCAAATAGGCTTCCTGGTGTGAAAAAAGCAGCTTCAGTTTCAGTTGGAGAAACACATTTGTTGATTGTCAGTTCACTCTATCATCCCCTCCATCCTCCTTGTATCATCAATAATCCTCAGAAAGTTAAGCAAAAAGTTAGAAATGAATTGGAGGAGTTGGATGAAGGGTTTCCGTTTGATGATCTGGAGGCCAATGAAGTCTTAACCACTGTGCAAAAGGAGAACATGATAAGCAAAAATGTACCAAGTTTAAAAGCTCTTTGCGAGAAAACTGCAATGGAGCATATGGTGGATCCACGAAATGCTATACAGCTTTTACAAATAGCTGATACACTAGGAGCAGATGACTTGAGGAAGTACTGCGAGGTATAATTTTGTGACTTTTCTCATTCTATGAGCCATAACACAGGTCTATGAACATCTTTAGATTTTCTGGAGGGGGAATGGTGATTAGTTAGAAATGCCAACATGCTCTTTTTTGTCCAATTTTGAGTACTCTAGAGACTAGAASTAACAAAAATTTTATATATCAGAAACTTATTGCAGATGATCTTTATCACGACTACCTTGAACCTAGGAATTTTTGTTTTCTCTGTGAAAAAGAAAGTGTCTTGAAGTTGATACCAGATCTACCACTTACAACTTACACGCAAGTGCTTTTCTGGAAATCACAAAAGGAACCCATGGGAATCAAAGCCTTCATTTAGTTGTTATTTGTTTTTCCTTGTCTACTTCTAGAATGCAAACTGGATAAAGAGTTTTTAATCCCGACTAAATTCAAAAGTCAGCTTTCTGATGGCAAGAATAGGTATTCTTTCTAGATAATTTACCTGCAACAAAAGCCAAGCTGAAATCCTCTTTTTATATTCACAACTGACTGAAAAGCTCATGCACTTAATATATTACAACCATACATGCCATGTCTTTTGACATATTAACAGCATTTTGTTACTCTATTAAACTTACTAGATTAAAGAGCATGGTGCTGAATTCTGAAGTTGTTTGCACTTGTCATTAACAATCTTAAACAAAACTGATATCCGCATTCAAGTGTCTGTGTAAAGTCAGACAAATTACATTTATCCTAAAAAGTAGAAAAGATTTTCGGCCGGTCTTAGTTTACGAAACATAAAATGAATTATCTTTCATCTTATTCATGAATATGCTAATGAAGCAAACTGTCTTGAAAACTTGTTACAGGAAATTGTTATCCGGAACCTCGATTTCATTCTTACGGTYTCAACACACAATTTCAGCGGCACATCATTGGATATTTTGGTAGACCTTGAGAAATTACTGGATTTGAAGTCTTCTGAACCATGGAGTTATCGTCAGCTTCCAACTCGAACTGCTACCTTCCCTGCCATTGTCAATAGTGAAGAAGACGAAAGTGAGAATGAATTTCTTAGGACACGTGACAGCTGTACCAGTAGTCCATCCTCCAGAAAAGATCTTGTTTTAAGATTAGATAGCTTTCTGCAGCCTAATGACATTGCAAAAGAAAGCATTTCCAAACAAATCAGAGCTTCAAAAAAGAAGTTGCAGCAGATTGAGATGCTAGAAGAGAAGATGTCAAAGGGTTACATTCTAGATGACCAGCAGATCAAAAAGCTTCAGACAAGGTCTGCTTTGGAAAGCTCACTTGCTGAGCTTGGAGTGCCTCTTGAGACTCTGCAGACAAAAGCATCTTCTTCTGTTCCAGTTGATGGAAAAGGAAGTAAAAAGGTAGTGCCAAAAAAGCAAAGAAGGAAGAGTAAACACAAGGTCGCAGAACTGGAAGATTCAGCTGGTAATTCTGAAATCACCGATCATTCTGATCCTCTGAGTAATCTTTTGGACCTTGAAATATCTCCTGTCAAGCATGAGGTAAGATACTGAGTGATGATTTTAGTTAAAATATTTAATTTGCAAGAATGAYAATCTTTAGATATCTGAGTGAAAAGTCAGGCCGCGCTTTATTTTCATGATAGGCTGTATCCACATTGAATAGGATAGATTTCAGGGTCAAGTGAATATACAATAATCATACAGATTTTATGTGAGATCACTATTTCGAGTGACCTGGACATTGAGGTTATCATATTGCAAGAAGTTCCAAAGACGGATTATTATTTTGAAAACCTTGAAATTTGCTGATGACTCTTTGAGGTGGCTCCACTGTGCATATGCRTGAAAATGTCTGAATTACTATCAATTTGTTCATTAGCTCTTTACAGATAATACGTTTGCCTCATCTAGGTTGAATTAAGGTACTTTYACATCAATATTTGATCTGAACTTGAGAACGTTGCTTGCAATTTATGATTACATTTGGTATTTTTCAATCTTCAGTTCTCTTATGCAGTTCTGTCTGTTGTGAAATAGGATGAGAGCACAGATTTGGTGCAAGCTTCGCYGAAACCAATCTGTGATGATTCTTCTACTTCGATTAAGAAAGAGTTTCTGGACATTCAGAAACCTAAGAGCTTATCACCTGCTTCATCAAAGAAGAAAAATAGAAAAGGTGGACTTTCAATGTTCTTGAGCGGTGCTTTGGATGATGTTCAGAAATGTGCTGCTCCACCACCACCGCTACTCAGAAGTGAGGGTCCTGCTTGGGGGGGTGCTAAGATTTCAAAGGGGTCCGCTTCTCTTCGTGAGATACAGGATGAGCAGAGTAAAAGGAAGGAAATCAAGCCCATAAAAGGCAAAGATCTTCCAGAAGACATKTCTGATGGCAATAGCGGTACAAAGCTCCCATTAAGTTCACTCTTGCCTKCTAATCCAATACCCATGATCTCATCTCGGACATCTCAAGTCTCCGATACAGAAAGGAATACACCTCCTTGGGCAGCATCTGGGACTCCACCATCTCTTTCTCGTCCTTCYCTCAGAGACATCCAACTACAACAGGTGGGCTTATTGGTTCTCTGAGTATGTGAACATTATCAGTGTGGAATTTCTATTTCTGACACTGAACATTTATCAATGTGGAAATTCCAAATGCAACAAATGATAAAAACCAGAGGTTTGTTCAAGGATGTGAAATTAGAACGTCGAGTTATTCTCATTACTCTGTCGTTGACTAACCACCACCATACATGTCTAAGAATGAAATAGAAGATCTTTCTACGTTATAATATTGTATATAAAAAGAAAAAAAGACTGGCGAGACGGGTAATTCAAGGGTGAAGATTAAGGTTGTAGGCAGAGGATATGGGCCCCTTAATCAATGTTTCTATCCTCCTTGGTCTCCTAATTGCACTTTCTCTGTCCTATGTTCACTTGTCAATAGTAGTTTTCCTTATTATTGCCAGCAGGATATTTAAAAGTTTGTCTTATTTAACTAGTAGCTGTTCAAGCCACTCCTTCTGATGGGAACTTTGATGTACGTTGGTGTACTAATATGTCCGTGTTTGTATGATTTGTGGTACTTGATCTCCCAACTCCCAACTTCTTAAAAGTTCTATTCCCAAACATGAAACTAATACTGGGAAGTTGGGATATGCATTTGTTTCGCACCAGACACCACCTTTCTAGCTGATAACTGAATATGCGTGCTTTGTTATTCTTGGCCTCAGGGAAAGCAGCATCCAATTCTTTCTCACAGTCCGAAGACACGAACCACAGGCTTCTCTGTGACAGCAGGTCAGGGTTCACCATCAGACACCACTGGTAACCGTTGGTTCAAGCCASAGGTTGAAATGCCCTCATCTATCCGTTCCATCCAGATAGAGGAAAAGGCAATAAAGGACCTGAAACGCTTTTACAGCAGTGTGAAGATTGTGAGAAACCCGTCATAGGAAACTGCTTGTTTTCTACTGTAAATTAGTCTGCTTCTAAGTCAGGTTTTCATTGTAAATTAATTGTACAGAATCTCTCATTCTGCATTTAGGGCTTTTGTATCTATAGGTAGCTGGAAATCATACTTTCAGTCTCTCGTTACTCAAGGTTGAAGCAGCCTTTTCAGAATAATCTAAGGTAGAAATGTTCCAACGTTCTTGTTAGATCGCTCCCTCCTGATCCAACAAGAACGTGACTTTTYACCTGGCTCCTGTTAGGAACCWGACTTCTCTTTGGATGAGTTATCCTGGAGCAATATTGACATTAGTCCTCGAATAAGTGCTCATTCTTTTGGTCAATATTGTGCGTCTTCATTCCCTCCATATGGACCATTTCCATAGCTTGCAGGGATCAAGATGGATATGAGAATTGAGCTCAACTGATTTTGAATTTATATGTATGTGCATATATTTATTRTTGTTCGGACATTTMAGAATTGTGACTGATTTGAATGACTTGCAAATTGTAYTACTTATAACTAATAATGAAATAAAAAGAATCAGTGGCCATGTCCATTCCCTCAGCAGCTTCTGCTATCATCTCCCTTAAACTCATCCTGGCCCAAACATTATTTGTGGCGTCTCTTCTGTTTATACACGTACCTTACACATCARCTTTACRAACYACGAAATTCTTGAAGTTCTTAAGRATGAARTGCCAAAAAGGACATGTGTCTAAGTTATTTGGCGGAGACTGAGAACCACAGTAAMATTCAATCATGTTTGTCGCTAAAAAGTATGTAGGTGGGACATTATTGATGGATTCTGTTCTTGGTTCTATCTATGCCACTTGACAAATTTATCTTTGAAGAGCTCGATTGGCTTTCAGAAACCAAGCATAGGTCTTTTCAGAGAGACGAGATGTTGTATAACATTTTCTGTGTCCTTGAGAGCCATCTCCAAACAGGTTCTGAACTCCTCCCCCCAACCCCCCCCCCCCCCCCCCCCGGGCGTTGATTGCCCTTTGAACTAAAATGTCAGATACACTCGTTTCAAATATTAGGTCAATTTTTGTATCTAACAATCATAGTAATGGGCTAATATCAACGTTACTATACCTTTCTATTGAGCCAACAGTGGAGCTTGCATGCTCTGAACAAGTGGGAAGAAGAAAAAGGGAAAAGGAAAGMATGGAAATGTTGTGGGGTTATTGCGTAGCTAGGGAATTTGGAAAAGTAAAAGGTTGGTATTAGCTTTCATGTGAAAAAGCCCACATATGAAGAGTAGTTAGCAAGTTTTCTGATGCAAGAACTCAATTATATGAAGCTAATGAGATGATCTCTCCGACTTCGTTTCATCGTTCCTCTAATGACTACTTTTTACATGAGGAATAGAGGAACCTCCAGACACATGTAAAGGTAAAAGTTAGTTTGAAGTAAAGACTCTAAAGAACTAACTGTTCACCRGTCAATGATCCATAATGCTCAAACMTCGATGTGCTTGTTGTAAAAACGAGTTTGAAATCTAATTGTTTATCATAAAAAGGTGCCCTTTGTCATTATGATCTAATGGTAAGTGTAGTTTTAATTTACAACAAGATGCCGTGAATTCAACTCTCGTTAAGGTGATTCATGAGTCCTGAATTTAATTCGGGTCATGCAGTGTAGTTTAGCTTATGTTCTCTCACTTGCATTATTGTTATTGTTCCTGCTCCTGCCAACGTTCCCTTTACAAAATGGTTGATTGGTGCCTTGATCTTAGATTGTTTAGAGATCAAGGAAACCAATGATGGTTAACCTTTATCAAGCAATGTTCTTATTCCATCAGCAGATCAGCTTCCTCAAGAGGCAAGGGGGAACTACTATTATGATGTTGTACCTTATCATCATCATGAATTTTGTATGCACTCGTTCTCTTGTTCCCACAGTTAACTCATGTTGTATTCCCCTCAACAACCATTCAAGAAAATCCTACTCTCCCCACCGTCTCTTCAATATTAGGGTTATTTCGAATCAGGGCTCTTCTGCTTCTTTCTCACACAGAGAGAAGGGCTAACATACAGAAAAAATTGTGGTGCCTAGCTGATATCTGCTTTAATCTGGACGGTGATACTTTTTGCATCACGGTAGACAGATATCTTGAGTTCTTGTAGCAACTTTATACGTGTGAGACCTGAGACCTCACCGGTACAGATTTACATTATTTTTAATAGCGACTGTCAAGGAAGGACCCATGTCTTCTCCCATGCTGAATCCCTGGTCTTCCTCGTTATTTTCAGTGCCCCCTTTACTTTGTTCAGAGATAGCCTGTAAAAGTCCCAGCACTCTCCTCCTCTCTTCACAAGTCCTCTGAATAAGACAACACCCATCCGTCCAAATTTCCACCAGCTTTTCATTATTTTACTCCCAATATGACCTGTCTATCATGTGATTGTCCACATGCAATTTTTCTTGCTTATTATATTYTGCAGTTTTCTTCCYACTCCACTATTTGATGTCGTCTGGGGTGCTAGCTGAAGATTGAGAACTTGAGTGCTTGCAGCTTTACTTTCTGTGCCTTATATTGATTGTTGAATCATGAGTACTCAACCGAGAAAGAGAGAGCGAGTCACGCACACAAACACAGAAGCACAGGAGATTTCTCGGAGGAGGAAACGGGGGTGTTTGGAATGAAGTTTGATCCAAGATCCYAGCAGGGACTTCAGAACCAATACTTATTTTCTTGCTCCAAATCATTGGTTTGTGAATTATCTGGAGTCGTCAAGTATGGATCTCGGACCAGGCTTCATTCCTCACGCCTCACTTTCCATCAGATTTGCTAGCAAATTAAGATGTCGTCAACTTCATAATCATCTTGATCGAATATATCAGGTAATACGTTAGAATTTTCAGGTAATTAACATGAACTAGTATATATGCATACCTATACCCAATATATATATGATCATTTTATGATCATCTTGGCCTAGATTCCCAATTCAAATAGTTGATCTTTCCGTCCAATGATGGAGCTTTGGCTTCCACACAGAGATGTACAGTGTTTAATTTCTCTCCAGAAAGGCAGAAACCTAATGAACACCTCTCACTCTCACACACTCTTAGAGATGACGAAATATTTGCACTTTCTGTTTGTCCAAAGAATATGTATACTGTTGCTGCATGTTCTAGCCTTGGATTTATCGATGGTGTTTAGATTAGAGGCATCACAGCCACTGTAAAAGTAGGGTTTTTGTGCTTTCTAGTTCTACACATATTAGCACAGGAACCGTATATCATCTTCCTTCTTCCCTGTGCTTGTATCTTCCCCAACTTGTCCACCACAGTTTACTAGTTACCTCATGCAATGTACAAGTCTAAGGAAATCTCACAAGTCACAAGAAATGTTACTGAAATGCTATAACATTAATCTATGCTAGAGGCCTGCTAAACACAGTTGCTTTTGTACTTTCATTCATGAGGCTTTAAAGAACTTCAAGACATGGTCTGTCTCAGTCTGATTAGGTACTTTCATGAGTCATTCTTCACCATTTGTTGTTGGACTTGCGATAATTTATATATCCTTTTGCGCAATCATATGTTGCATAATGTACTTAGCGCAATATATTTGCTTTTAATATTGTCAACATTTTGTTATATCTGAGTTCTTCCATTCTGAAAATCCTCAAATCCAAAACTACAAACCCCTACAAGAAAAGGGCAAAGGACCAGATTGAAATGGAATAGTATCTGATAAAGAAAATCTTGGAACCCCTCATAGGTTACCTGCCATTGATTATAAGCAAGATTAATGAAAGTATGAAACTAAAATCACCTTATATCTTTTCTGTTCTTTAGCAGATTCAATCTCAGTTTTGTCCATTTTTTGCAAAAATAAAACAAAAGCACCATTTTTACAAACATATAAAAGTGTGATCTTCAATCACTTCTAAGTCTAATACACTTGTCCAAATCTGTAGGCCTAATATGTTCTTACAATTCATCAACTAGATTATTACCAGACAAAAATAGACCTAATTTGAATAATTAAAACATTGTATAAATGTAGTATAATAGATGGAAGATACATGCTCTGTTATAACTATCGGTTTATGGATTCTTCTGACCTTCTGGCCACAGATGTTTTTGCTTATTCTAAGGGCAGAGAAACGACATTACTCAACCACAAAAAATTTTGCAACCTTATATATTTATAACTTCAAATTTACATCATATATAGGCCATGTTCTCCTTAGGTTAAACGTAAAAATTTATAAAGAAAAAAAAATTAAAATCACTTAGTTTTCGAACTTAAAAGAACAGTCCCATATTTCCTACTTTTTTTTTTTTTTTTCCAATTCTCAAGAAACTCTGAGGCAAACGACATGGAAATAAATTGCTCAATTATTTTTCCAAACAGACGTAGTTAGAAGATAATATTGTCTATTAGGAGAAATATAAAACATATTATAAGCATATTATTGGAAAATTATAGAAAGTACCAATATTATTATGAAATAAAAGATTGTAAACTTTAATATGTTCCTATCATCTCTTCTAATTACTATTACTTTTTCAATAAATTTTTAATGTAATCAAGATATATATATATTTTTTTGTATCTTTAATAAGATATAATTTTTCTCTTTTTCAGTACGATAATCTCATAGACCTTTTTTTTTTTTTTTTTTTCCCCCTTTTTAGGTAGCAAACCAAAGATTATATTGAAAGCTGTCGATATTAGTTAGTACGTATTGACTTGAGGTTGGGGTTGGACTCAGTGGTGGGAACGGCCCAATCCTTCCTGGCTGAAGTAAAGTTCTTTGTTATCTCGGCCCTTATTTTTCTTTGGCTTTGGGTTTTGCGGAAACAACATGAGAGTTTAGGTTTTGATTTGTAATTAAGCGAGGAATATAAATAAATAAAATAAAAGTTTAAAGATATTTATAAAATTTCATAAATAATTAAAGTGTATAAAAAGTTATTTTCCTTTTAACAATATATTAATATTTTAGAAAATGGGGCTCTTCTCACAATGAGTCAATTTACATAATTTTTTCCAATATTATTCTTATTACTTCATTTATCGGTCTTGTAGTTAACTCAAATAAGTAATGTTTCAATCAAAATCAAGACTTTTTTTTTTTTTTTAGTCTTCTATATTTTTCAATAGGGAGGAGAGGGAGAGTAGTGAAGAAGACAAGGATAGTATTTAATTAATGCATTATTTCATGGCCATAACAAAAAAAGAAAGAATGATAAGAAATAGTAGTATTTTAGGTAGTTCTTGGACTCTTGGTCCATGTATAAAAATATTATGAGATTGAAATA
This sequence comes from Rhazya stricta, assembly GCA_001752375.1. Lineage (NCBI taxonomy): Eukaryota > Viridiplantae > Streptophyta > Magnoliopsida > Gentianales > Apocynaceae > Rhazya > Rhazya stricta. Next base: position 957,034 of record MEJB01000009.1, read on the forward strand.
GTAGTTAAAAAAAAAAAACAATAAAACATGTGTTCATAGCCCTTGTGCTGCAGTGAGAAAAGACAGAGTAACTCCTGCACCTTACTTCACACCTAATGGCCATCGATATATTTTGAGAAGTAACAAGAAGCAAATTCCTGTCCTTTGGGATTGGAGTAGTGATAAAAAGGTCTGTGCCAATTTTTGCTGAGTTCAAATTCCTTTTAGAAGATTTGAATTTTGTAAACACAATCAATGGATTACCCCAATTACCTCACTGTTCGGTTGGTGAAGCTCCTTGCAGCCAGCAGAACCTATCAAGAGAGGAGACATACAAAACAAAGACATTCAAAGGTACATATTTGATGTTGAACATCAGCTTCGTATGCCTGACTAATCAGGGTTTGGACTAATGACTGCCATTTGTAATGTCATCATTGTCATCCATCAAATGTTTCTTTCCAAAAGATGATGAGAAATGACCAAACTAAAGTTCTCGTTATCTTGGTTTAGAAGGATCATTAGAGGTATATTCATAGGCCAAAACATAAGGCAAAAAACCTATAAAAACGAGTGAACGGAGAGGCTTTGGTGATTGATTTGTCAAATAAATCTCCAGATAGAGTCCAGTCTGTTGAAAAAGCTAAAAGAAAAGCAGGGTCGGTGATGGATTGGAGGAAAGACGTTCATCTTTGTCAAAAGCGAACCAGAATTCGTGGCAACACGGCATATTATTCATTCAATTACATCACCAATATATGATGATGGCAATCTGTTCCTCATCCCAAGGTTTTGGCTTATGACTTCCTGCCAAAAAAGTGCAGGCAACAGCAAGAGAATCTTCACCCTGAGAAAAAGTTCTCATATCATATCATATCATAACGAGCCAAAGCCAAAGCTGATCACMCAGCTAAAGCAATGTTTCGATTTGGATGCTCACACTGAGAAAACGACCTTTATATTAATGCAAAAAAGAAAGAAAAGAAATTCATTTTAAGATCATTTATGTAACTTGTCTCTATATTGAGAAATGTTKCAAAAGATAGAAAAAAAGAGAAGGAATCTTGAGCATAAGGAAAATGTTATATTAGGAAGCAAAAGATGAATTTGCCCTAATGCTGCTTGCACATGAAGTTTAGCACCTTTCCCCATCCCTGACCAGCACTCTTTTTCGCCCCATTAACCTTCCAGCTAAGAACTCCACTGTCTCTCTGGTCAAGTTTTCTCACTTGTTAATTTACTCCGTTTCTCGACATAGATCTCTCTATTCTTCATTGTGTCTTGCCTATACACACACAAAATCTATCTCGACTTGATCAGTTTTCTCCAGAAAACCACACTAAACAGCCTGATGAGCATCCCTTCACTACCAGAAACTTAGAACCAGCAGAGTCCAGAGCTACAGATAATTGCTCGTATATAACTCAACTCGTTCAAAATGGCTACTGCTAGGAAACTTATTGTAGAAGTCGTGGATGCACGTGATCTTGCACCAAAGGATGGTCATGGAACGTCTAGTCCCTACGCAATTCTTGATTTTCATGGTCAGCGAAGGAAGACAAGGACAGTGATCCGTGACTTGAATCCAGTATGGAATGAAATGCTGGAGTTCAACGTTAACGGTAAACCTTCAGAAATTTTCGGTGACATGCTTGAGCTCGATCTTTATCATGATAAAAACATTGGGCCGACCACAAGGAACAATTTTCTTGGAAGAGTGAGGTTGAGCTCGAGGCAGTTTGTGAAGAAAGGGGAAGAGGCATTGATTTATTATCCTTTGGAAAAGAAGAATTTGTTTAGTTGGATTCAAGGTGAGATTGGTTTAAAGATATATTTTGTTGATGAAGTTGTGCCTCCGCCAGCACCACCACCCCCTCCAACTCCACCTCCAGAAGACGCTAAGCCTGCACAGACACCAACAGAAGCAGCTGCACCAGATTCGGGGCCACCAGAACCAGCAACTGCCGAAGCAGCAGCCCAAGCCAAAAAACCCGATGAACCAAAGGAGCCGAATTCAGCACCTCCAGCAGAACCGCCAGCTGATGGTGGCAAACCCAATGAGGAACAGCCACCAGCGCCACCAGCTGATGCTGCACCTTCTCCAGAAAATGAGCCACCAGTCGATGCTCCACCATCTCCGGGAAAACGAGAAACGGAAGCTGACATGCCACCATCAGACGAGACTAATCCGGTGGACGAGATTCCTCAGCAGCCCATACAACCAGATAGCATCGATCAGATGATGGCATCGATGGCATCAAGATCCATTCCTGATGTGAAAATCAATAACGTAAGAGGCCCGCAACCGATTAGCCGCGTTTCATCAGTTAGTAGCTTCACGTCCGATCTATCCGACAGGAGCACGATCGAGAGATCCACATTTGACCTCGTTGAGAAAATGCATTATCTCTTCGTCCGGGTTGTTAAAGCTCGATCCCTTGCCACCTATGGCAAACCCGTAGTGAAAATAGCAGTCTCTGGCTGTCATGTAATCTCAAAACCAGCCCGGAAAACCACTTCGTTCGAGTGGGACCAAACATTTGCTTTCAGCCGCGATYCACCAGATTCCTCCTCTATCTTAGAAATCTCTGTGTGGGACCCGATCCATTCCATGTCAGGAAGCATAGCAATTGACGTGGCAGGGCATAACTTCCTAGGTGGGATATGCTTCGATGTGAGTGAGATCCCACTCCGGGACCCGCCTGACAGCCCGCTGGCCCCACAGTGGTACAGGCTAGAAGGAGGTGGGGCTCACAAGGGAGATCTGATGCTTGCAACGTGGGTTGGGACCCAAGCTGATGAATCTTTTCCCGAGGCATGGAAGACCGACACGGCCGGTAATCCTAGTTCCCGTTCAAAAGTTTATCAATCACCCAAACTCTGGTATTTAAGATCAACGGTGATCGAAGCACAAGACATCTTTTCATTCACGCCGTCAAAGGATTCAACGTTCCAAATTAAAGCTCAATTGGGTTTCCAAGTTCAGAAGACAAAATTCTCCGTCACAAGTAACGGATCTCCGTCGTGGAACGAGGATTTGATATTTGTAGCGGCCGAGCCCTTTACCGAGCATCATCTGGCTTTCTTCCTCATAGAAAACAAGCAACCCAAAGAACAGGTCATCGTTGGTGTTGCTAGCATACCGCTGACGTCCATAGAGCGCCGCGTGGATGACCGAAACGTGGTATCCAGATGGTTCACATTTGAAGATCACGATGAAGAAAAGAGACTTTACAAAGGTAGGGTCCACTTGAGGTTGTGTTTCGACGGTGGATATCACGTTATGGATGAGGCTGCCCATGTTTGCAGTGACTACCGCCCGACGGCGAGGCAACTATGGAAACCCCCGATCGGAACGGTTGAGTTGGGAATTATTGGGTGCAGAAATTTACTGCCGATGAAAACGATCAAAGGCAAGGGTTCCACAGATGCCTATGCAGTGGCTAAGTATGGTAGCAAGTGGGTTCGAACCCGTACAATTTCTGATCGGTTGGACCCGAAGTGGAATGAGCAATATACTTGGAGAGTATACGATCCATCCACTGTCATAACCATCGGAGTATTTGATAGCTGGGAAGTAATCGAATCGGAAAGCCCCAAAGAAGCGATTCGTCCCGATTTTCGCATAGGGAAGGTACGAATTCGTGTATCTACACTGACAACAGGTAAAGTGTATCGAAATRCATTCCCATTGCTTCTGTTATCTCAATCGGGTCTGAAGAAAATGGGTGAAATTGAGCTAGCTGTGCGATTTGCCCGTTCAACGCCGACTCTTGATTTCCTCCATGTCTACTCGCAACCGTCACTGCCGATAATGCACCATATAAAGCCATTAGGGGTGGTTCAACAGGAGGCATTGAGGGTTATAGCAGTCAAGATAGTAGCTGCTCATTTAACCCGATCAGAGCCGCCGCTCCGGCGAGAGGTGGTTACCTACATGCTTGATGCAGATTCACAGTCCTTCAGTATGCGAAGAGTACGCGCCAACTGGTACAGGATCATCAATGTGATAGCCGGAGTGATTGATGTAGTCAAATGGGTGGACGATACTCGATCATGGAAGAATCCCACTGCTACTATCCTCGTACATGCATTGCTAGTGATGCTCGTTTGGTTCCCGGACTTGATCATTCCGACAATGGCATTCTATGTGTTTGCAATAGGTGCATGGAACTACCGATTCAGATCAAGGGCTTCACTGCCCCATTTCGATCCCAAGATCTCATTGGCGGAGACGATTGATCGGGAGGAACTCGACGAGGAGTTTGATGCAATGCCATGCTCTAGGCCAAATGAGGCAATACGTGCTAGGTATGACAAATTGAGAATGCTGGGTGGACGTGTCCAGTCAATGTTGGGAGATCTTGCCACGCAAGGTGAGCGTGTGCAAGCATTGGTGACGTGGCGTGACCCTCGTGCCACGGGGATCTTCGTGGGGCTTTGCTTGGTGGTGGCATTTATACTCTGTTTGGTGCCTTCAAAAATGATAGCAATGGCCTTTGGGTTTTATTACTTGAGGCATCCAATATTCAGAGATAGAATGCCATCTCCAGCTTTGAACTTCTTCAGAAGACTTCCTTCTCTTTCAGATCGAATGTTGTAGGACTCTCATTATGGAACACCTTCTACTTCATTTTCTATTAATGTACTACTTCACCTAAAAATTACAAGGGTTAAATGATTTTTGAAACCTACAATTATACTAGTATGTATTCATCCAACCTAAAACATTCCTTCAATAAAAATCATAATTAATTTTTTATACAAATCGACTATTTATTATTTTCTGAACATAATTTATTTTTTTCTTATTTATATCTCTTATATCCCTCGTTTATTTAGTTACAAGCCTTTATTTTAGCTATGCCATCATTCTTTAAGTTGAATCCGCTCAAGTACTTTTTGCTAAAGGGTAGAAACGTACTTCTTAAGTTCAATTTGTCATTTCAAAGCTATTCTCTTACTTAATTTTGTTGAATTTTAACCAAAATGTCTGATTTCTTTTAAGGTCAATTTTGTCATCTCAAAACCATTTACAATATGGTTTGATTAAAATTGACAAAATTGGTAGGGAATTGGCTTTTGAATAGTAAATTTGACTTTAAAAAAAAGTTTGTTCCTATTAAGTATAATGCACACTACAACAAAAGGCTCATATACCGACGCTCTTTTTACAACATTAATTAAAAGCGTCATTATATTAAAAGAATTATCAATATTAATTAAAAGCATTATTATATTAAAAGAATTATCGACATTAATTAAAAAATGTCATTATATGAGAAGAGTTATCGACATTAGTTAAAAAGATCGTCATATTAAAAACATTATCGACATTAGTTAAAAAGATCGTCATATTAAAAACATTTCTGATTTTTTATAAGACAATCGTCGTCTTATCGATTAATTTAAAGAATGATGATGCTTTTTAATAAAAATATCGTAAATTGAGACTTTTTTGCCTATATTAATTAAAAGCACTGTTATGTTAGAATAATTACCAATATTAAAAATAAAGCGTCAATTTAATAAATAAATTTTTGACATTAATTAAAAAGCRTCATTTTATTCTTGATACTTTATAAACAAGTGTTGTTTTATTGAGTCAAATAAAAAATGCGGACGCTTTTAAATATGAGTGTCGTAAATTAAAATTTTTTTTATCATTAATTAGAAAACGTCGCAATATTAGAAAAGAATTCCAATGCTTTTTAAGGCAAGCATCATCTTGTCAACTAATATAAATAAATAGGACATTTTTCAATAGAAATGTCATCGATTAAGACTTTTGTTTGTCTAGAGTAATTAAAAGCCTTATGATTTTTTTAATATTAATTAAAAAGTATTGATATATTCTTAATGATTTTTAAGATAAGTGTTATTTTATTGAGTAATATAAAAAATATAAACACTTGTGTTGTAAATTGAGATTTTTTTTTCTTATATTAATTGAAAGCATCGTTATATTTAAAAAATTCTCGACCCTATTTAAAGCCGATATTGTCTTATTAACTAGTATAAAGAATGTGAATATTTTTCAATAAGAGTATCGATTTAAATATAATAGTCATATCAAATAAAATATTAAATTAATTTAGTCATCAAATATTAATTTAAAATTTGTAGATTATTTTATATCTTATGAATTTTTAATTAGTTTGTTCATATTAAATTGAATAAGATTTGATTTGACACCTTACATGTTAAATAGGAGCCTCGTTTTAAATATTATTAGAATATAATTAATTTGTATGATATTGTTATTATTATTTTGGTAATTATTTTTATTTGCAAAACATAAATTTACGATTGTGTGAAATTTTTTATTTAATCATTTCGTTGGTAAAGTAATTGTTTATATATGAAATGAACAATTAAAAGATTTATGGTTTCGGAAATGAAATTTGTATTAAAATGTCAAAAAGAAAAAAGAAAAAAAAAGTAAATTTGATGTTGTTTTCTCCCTCCCATCCTGTCCTTCCTGGTTTTGGAGCTTTCTTTCTTGCTGCTGAGCTAGTGCTCTTAATCATAAGGGAAAAATGGCTGCCAGAGACGAGAGGCATTTCGATGCCCCGAGATGGTAGATTGCTTGTGGCTAGATCTTGTCTCAATGTTTGAGGCTGGGGTGGTGCAATTTGGGGCAAGTGATGTCCAATTTAACCCAGTCAACCGGTGAAGAACACATCCAAAATCGGCAGTCAGTGGAGTAGGAACCAACCGTTGCCAGACTGTACGAACAAATGGGTAGTAGTCAGCTTTCATTCGAAGGCCTTTTCACGATGGCCGAAGGCTGAGTCTTGAATTCAGGAAGCACCGATTTGAACTCATCAGATGATGGAGGTGGTGGCTGAGTCGTCTTCTTGGTTGAGTTGATTCTTCGATTCTTTGTTTGTGCATAAGCGACCCAAAGAAAACCTCAACCTAAAATTAGAGAACCGCCCCAGGAATCTCAGCCGGTTATCCCYGGAGTACCTTTGATCCGTTGAGCTAGAACACTTCCACACGGGAGTGAGGAGGTGTATCAGCCGTCTGCGAGAGCGTTGCCATGTCGGGGCAGATAGGGCAATTCTAGACCCAAGCATGTCACTTGCAGCTAATCTTTTTTCTTCTTTTAGGAGAAAAAAAAAAAAAAAAAAACCAGATAATAGAAATAGAAATCAAGAAAAAAAAGGGAAAAAAAGGGTAAATAATCAAACTCTGATCAATGAAACCACAATCTCCCTTCACGCCCAAACCAAAAGCCCTCCCTGCCCTACACAAAAATGTGCAGAAAAGAGACACTCCAGTGTAAACCTATCCTTCTCTAATTGGTTCTCTCATCTTTCGCCTCAATTGTGTTTCGTCTTTCTTTCTTTCTTGGATTTTCTCTGTTGTTTGAGCAATCTATTGATGTTCCTGTGGAGTTTTGGTTTTCTTGTCAGATTTTGGCCAAACTGATCGTAGGCTGATTTAATTGTTGAAGTGCTAAGAGAGGTATGAACTTCTTTTTTGGTAAGAACTCAATTTTTTTTACAGCAATTCCTGGGCATTCTTGTATATATAATTGCTGGGGATATTGTGAAAGTTGTTGTGCTTACGGTGTTTAAGTGTAATTATTTTGGCATGCTCATCTCTCTGTGATCCTGGTTTTCCCCATTGTTATATACATAGAGAAAATGAATGACTTTGGCATATGAGTTTTGGATGATAGCCGTGTGCGTCAATGGGTTTCTAATTAACGAATAATGTCTCAAACGACGTAGTAGTATATATATTCCCTAAAATAGAATGAATTATTACAAGTGCAGAACATCCCTGTGGGGAATTATTGCAAATGATGTTGCATTATAATGTCTCAAATGATGGACATGCCCCAAGTAAAGCTTGATAAAGTATAAATAGATTTATTTCGAAGGAAAGTTTATAATGTTGGATTATAAGTCTCCAAAATCATTAAATTTGTGTACGGAACTTCAAATAACTAAATTTGAACATATATGCTCAATCTCACCAGAAGATTTCAACATAATGGAAATATTCAAAGTAAAGGGTACAAAGATACTCTTGTCCTCCAGTATTGAGAAGAAAATCATTTATTCCTTCAACCAAATCTAAGAGCTCCAGTATTGAGAAGAAAATCCCTTATTTCTTCAACCAAATCTAAGAGCTCCAGAATGCATGAAAATAAGCAATATTTAGATCTGAAAATGGAGGAAATTAAAAAGAGGAGTTATAAGTTGAACAACTAACATGAATGCAAGCTAAAAGACAACGTATATAGCTTTTGGTACAAGTTCTCTGATCGAGATAAGTTGCTACCCTTTTGTTTGCTAGGTTTCCTTTGCATTAACAAAAGGTGGAACAAGATTTTGGAGATGAGAAAGAGAAGCACACACTTACTTTTCCTTTTATTTTCCAAGTGTTGTCCATTAAACTTGCTTCTCTTGTTATTTGTGCAAAAAAACTTCTTAATCCAATTGCAGAATTCTGATAAAAAAAACCAAAGAAGTTGACAATATATGTTTCGTGGGAATCATCGTAGGAAGAAATGTTAAAAATAAAAAGTTAACATATAATTCGAATTGAATAATCTTCAGTGATGTGGGTTTAAATGAGACTCAATTAGAAATGACTTGCCTGGATTTCTCAGGTTTATGTTGGACTTCAATTTCCAGCAATTCATTTTCACTGCTTAAAGTTGGACAAAAGCACACTACATAAATTAAATGAAGCCTTTTTCCAGAAAATTAGGAAAAAGAAAAAAGAAATAAGACCTTGGGTTAAAACAAGAAAAGTAGAATTATTTATTAAAAGGTAGCTAAAAGGCAACAGTTTATATTAATACTAGGATGCTTCAATAGGACTTGCCTGGATTCTTCCAAATCTTTTCCACTGTAAAAAGGCAAAGAATGTTTACTCTCCAAATCTTTTTCACATGAATTGATCCTTTCAGGGAATATACTCAGGATTAATTTGATGTTTGCGTTATTGATGTACGTATTTTACATTTGTACTGTGTTAGTTCATTGTATTAAGAAATATTCAGCTTACTGTAATATGTTGGTTCATTGTATTAAGAGATGTTCAGCTTATATTTTGGTTCATTTGTWCTCTGTAACTTGGATTTCTCTAATCTTATTTTAAGATTCAATCAGTATTTGTAACTGACGCAATTTCTTTTTCCTTGGTTTTGTACTTTCTGATTGCAGCAGCATGGCTCGGGTGAATGTTTATTGAAGACAATGGAGGCCTGTGCTATCCATATTTGGCCAGATGTGGTGAGTCCACGATCTCAAAAACTGGTATTTTGCTTTAATTTTTGGTGGTAACTAGTGATTGCAACTATGTTTTATATATTTGAATAATATCTTCCTAAACAATGTTAAGGATCTTTAAGTTCATATGCAAGGTTCTAAAACTTTCAACTAATGATGCAAATTTACAGGAAAACCGCGCATGGACGTCAGGAAAAGATTTGGGCCGTCTTACTGTCCAAACAACTTTGAGCAGGTCCAGATCCGAACTCTCATTTTCATTATCCACACGAGCGTCTCTTGTTTTAGAGGGGGGTTTTTTGGAAATCCGTGTTTGTTCGATCAGGTTCGAAAGATATTTTAATACACTTTTTTTTATTTTTTTTCTTAATATCCTATTAGAAGATTCAGATTCAGAGTCATTGATCCGTTATACCATCTTTCTTTTAATTTTTTAAAATTCACCTAAATTAAAAATCACTTATTTTTGTCTCTATATGTTTTATGAAAATAATACACTTTTGTGGCCAGTTTGATAAAGGACATTCCAATGAACGTTCTTTTTTTTTTTTTTCCCAATTATTTTCTATTATTACAAAATTGTTTGTCATTCTTATTAATGCTAAAAATAAATAAATAACTATTTTAAAATGACGATAATATTTATCATTTCCCTTCCCTCTGTATAATGTGAGTCCATTTTCCGATTATGCGCAAAAATTAAAGTTAACAGTAAATAAAATGTCAATAAAGATAAAATAGTAAGATTCTAACATTATTTAATAATGTGGTAATTTATCTAAATGAATAATTATTTTAAAATAAAGAAATTCCGTCAAATGCCAATGAAGGGAATCTTTATGGGGTTCCGCGAAAGCTATGTATCTGCAGCTTTTCCTCTTTAATCTGTTCAATTTCCAAATAGAAAAGGAACCGAGAAAGAAGTGGTATTTATATATATATATATATATATAACAAATGCAGACAGGACCGTTTGAGATCATTCTAATTTCTTTGTTAAATTACCTAAAGACCTGGAATAATGTCCAACTAATCATGACGGTCTCGATCCTAATTAATTGATAAAATCGTGTTAAGAATATAATAGTAGATATAATAGTCCCTTTTATTCTGTTATATTTTTGAATATTTTTAATATATTTTTATTACATGAATAATCAATACGATATTTTGATTTATATATATATTGGTTATTAGTAAATCTAACTAATCAAGGGAGAAGAGAATGATGCCATGCAGAGTATTAGAGATGATATTGAAAGATCTTTAATCTCAAGGGCGAAGCCAGCGTGGAGGCAAACAATGGTTCCTCAACATTTTTTTAGATCTTATGTATGGTCAAAATATTTTTTTGTCGTTTATAAATGTTGCGATTGAAAAGAATACGAGAAATTTATGAGAAGATTAAATTGATTAATATACTYTTCATTGTGTTCTCAAACTTTCACGTGATATGTGAAAAGTCTTTTTAAATTATGAAAAATAAGATGAAGAATCACTCTAATTTGTGGAAAAATGGAATAGTAATTAATATCACTATATTAAGAAAAAAATAAGTTCGAGATTAAGGGTAAATTAGTGATTTTTTTACTTTTTCTTTTGATATGTGTAAAGAAACGTTTATTTAGAAAATAAAAGATTTGAATGTCTGTAATATTTATAGAATTTTTGCTTAAAAATATTATTTTATTTTCTTCAATATCTCGATCATCTATTATTATCCATTCGAAATGAATTTCAAAATTTCTAACTTCGTCGAAATATTTGACTTTAATAATCTTTGACAATGAATCAAGGAAATTTTATGGAAAGCGTACAAGAAAGTTGAAAAGAATCATATGTCCGATCTATACGACGTGGAGGCATCGAAATAAATGACTCTACCTTTAAGTTTCTTCTTCGGACCTCCCAAGAAAAATCGAGTTTTATATATATTTAATGTGTTTTAAAAATTCCTATTTTCTTTTCAAATATATTTTGGAAAAAACGTATAAAACTTTTATTAACATTATTATTATTATTTTCTAATATTATAATTTTTGGACTTTTTTTTCTCTATAAGAAATTGTGTTTAACTTTAAAAAGTTGAAAAATAACTCCTTTAGAAAATCAATCTATAAATGCTTTTTAAATCAGTTTTTACTTATTCACATGATTGAAAATAAAAATAATTATTTCTATATTTTTCAAAATATTAAAAAGACACGTAAATTAAGACAAGATACCCTTCATCAACAATATAAGGTTGACAGGAGTAATATTTGGCTTATTCTAAAATGTCTGGCAAAGCGTCACAATCATGCTATTTCTTCYTCCGAGGAATAAAAATTAAAAGTTAAAAAGAATAAAAAAATTAACACATTAAATTTATCCAAATCAAACGAGTCAATTAAATATTAATTTTTGATAATGTTACTCTTATTTATTGTTCATTCAAGAATATTTTAAACTCTTTTAAGATTTCAACTATCTTTGATCCCATTTATAGTAGTTTAATTTGATCCAAATGGTGGTGTAAAAGATTATTCCTCATTACATATATGATATAAATTCTTTTCGTTTCAAAATAATTATTTTTTTAAATGATTTTTTTGTTTTAAATTACTTATCATTTTAAAAAATTAAAAATGTATAAAATATTATTTTTTACTTTATTCTTAATTGATTAGTTTTATTTGACTATAAAATATTATTTTTAATGTGTAAAGGATACACATGTTGATTCAAAGTATTAAATATCTATAAGAAAGTAGAAGAATGTTCTGTTAAGAATGTCACGTTACTTAAAACTTCATAAGAATCAATAATTTCTTAATCTGTTGTAATCTTATTTAATATGATTGTTAATTTGAAATGAAAAAGTATTAATATTTAATCTTGTCTGAKATGGACATTGAAATTTGAGCCGTATTTGCTTGTGTGCCAACAATGTTGTTGAGAAAATGYYTCCACTTAGAGACAAATTAGACCAAATTCAAGTTTGGCATCTTTCTAGACATTTTTATTAAATTCTACCTACCAAAAAAAAGAATAAAAAATAAAAAAATAAAACTTTTATCTTACACTAATGCCCATTTCTCAAGTTGTTTTAAAGGATATTTTTAACTTAGAAGTACTATTATTTTTTTAATTTTGATTTTTACTTAGAAAAGTAAGTTTTTTTAATGTATTTTTTGAAATTACTTTTACTTATTAATATCATTAAAAAAATTAAATAAATCTTCGAAAACCTTTGTATTTGATCTATCATTTCTTTCTCTTGTTCGAACATTTTCACAGGGAGGATCTGATTAGCATAGCGAYGCCTCGCGTTGCTAACGAATWRGACCAATCAAATTTTAATTTTTTTGAAATATTTTTTTTGAACTTATTACTACTWTTACCTTAACGGCTATATTATAAGTAGAATAGTTTTGTAAGAAATTCCACTTAGGGATAATCATGGTTTGACCCAATTTTGGATCAGTAAGATAAAAAAAAAAAATGTGGGCGGCGGCTTTCCCAGTTGATCAAAAGGTGGGTCCGACAGCAGTCGGCTCTTCAAAATTACATAAACACCCTTCTAAAATTCTTGAAAACGAAAATATAAATATTTCACCGACAAAATATAAGATTTATAACTAGATCGCTAAGAATAAAATGGTAATTGATCAATTAAAATGAAAATAAATGCAATAAAATCCAACGTTAAACTGGACATAGATGAAAAAAATTAATAGTTTTAAAATTTTCTATACCAATTAGACTAAAGATCAATATTAGATGACAATGTCATTAAATTCTATCATTTAAAATGGTAAAATAAATCATTTCAAGTGAATGATTTTTTATTTAATTATAATTATAACAGTTGGAATAATATATGTATATGTGAAAATTATTTTAAAAGAAGGGAATGCATCATTAATTTTTTTTAAAATGATGAATAATTTTAAAAAAATTATAAAAAAGATAATTATTTGAAATGGAGGGACTACTTTCTTGATTTCCTATACATACCTATACTGCGCATTTATTCTTAATTAATTTTGATCCAAATGACGCTGTCTTTTGTGAAATCGAACAAACATTTCTATAAATACCGCCTCTAGCGACTTCTTTTATCCAATTTCCCCTCCCCCCTTGTCTCTCTCTCTCTCTCTCTCTCTCTCTCTCTCTTCAAAGAAATCATAGAAGCACAGAGTGATTTCTGGGAGGGACTGTATTCTTGTAAGTTCCATTCCTTTCTTGAATGCGATTGAGATAATGTTGGTATCAGTATATGGCTCAATGGTGGTGATAGTGGACTCGGACTGTCGAGCACTATAGTGTATTCAGTTTCTGGGATTCATTCCTTCATCACCAATGTAGCCTTTTCATGATGTTTCTCCTGAGATTCTGAGAGCTAGAATTCATAGTTTCCTGATACATTTTCTTGATAACTCTTGAGGATCCTTTATTAGCTCATTTTCCCGAGATTTCTTGTTTTCTTGCAACTCACCTAATGGGACTTTAATATTCTGCATTTGACTCTTCAGAGATCTCCAAGCCATTTCAAAAACTTACGCGCATAGACATGTGCACCACTCCCGTTTTGGTTTTCATTCGATCCATCTTTGAAATAATAGTGCCTCTAGAAAGGCCCTTTTTTCCCCCAGATATAAACAGGCCAGAGACTTCTTTATTTTCTTCRTTCGCTATAATTTACTGCTCTTTGAATGTTGTCTTTGACCTCAGTAAAATCTTTCTGATGTACTTTTTCCCTGTGAAGGTGATGCTGAAGCTCAAGATGGCGAAAGATTCTTTCTTTGCAATCGGGATTTTAGTGTTCTGCTGCTGGGCAGTCATGGCAGAAGGAGGGTCTAAGTACATGGCATATAAAGATCCTAAACAGCCAATAAATACCAGAATCAAGGATTTAATGAGCAGGATGACCTTAGCAGAAAAGATTGGTCAAATGACACAAATTGATCGATCTGTTGCATCAAGGGAGGTCATGAAGAAGTACTTTTTAGGTATGTATCACCATATGCTGCATACATTCCCATGAGAGCAGTAATAGATTGGTATTTTCTAGCAGCTTTTTGCATAGCTTCTAAGTATTAACCTTTTATACACATCTTTAAACGGCATTCTTAAATTGTTTGTGGCATGATTAGTAGAATTTATACTATGTCATCATACTATATGAGATTCATTAATGGTCGGCTTCTTTAACAGGGAGTGTATTGAGTGGTGGAGGTAGTGTTCCAGCTAAAGAGGCCTCAGCAGAAACATGGGTGGACATGGTCAATGATTTCCAAAAGGGTTCGTTATCTACCCGCCTTGGCATACCTATGATATATGGGATTGATGCGATTCATGGCCACAACAATGTGTACAAAGCTACAATTTTTCCTCACAACGTTGGTCTTGGAGCTACTAGGTAAGTTAGTTTTGCATTTACGTAAATTTGTTCTTCTGCAGCATTTAGTAACCACTTGCCAAATGCATTGGTCAATAGGATGACATATCTTGTAGGTCATATTAATGTCGGTTTAGATATTTGTGGATTTTCCTCAAAGACGGAATCTTTTGCCAAGAAAAAMGAAAAAGCTGAAACATGCCACCCTTGAAAAAAGCATATATGTTCTGAGCAAAACCGAAAAATTGTTTGTTTAGAAAATTCAATAACAGTAAAATCAGATTCCAGGTAAAACTATTTTAGAGGCCATCTGCAACTTAGTTATGCCTTTTCAAGGTGTGAAAGACTCTTTTTCTTGATGTTGAACAGGGATCCCGAACTAGTGAAGAAGATTGGTGTAGCTACTGCTCTTGAAGTGAGAGCTACAGGAATACAATATGCTTTTGCACCTTGCATTGCGGTAATTAAATTTGTTCAGAAACGTGCTAGCATTAGGCTGAGAATACCTTCAAATAGCTAAAAGGTTTACTTTTGATTTGCTAAATTTTTTGAGCAGGTATGTAGAGATCCGAGATGGGGTCGGTGTTATGAAAGCTATAGTGAAGATCACAAAATTGTGCGAGCGATGACTGAGCTTATACCAGGATTACAAGGAGATATCCCTGCTAATTCTCGAAAGGGTGTCCCTTATCTCGCAGGACAGTGAGTTTACTGCAAATCTTGAATCTTGCTAATTACAAACAAGAACTCCTCAAGGTCCCATTCCTGATGATCCATATTCGGATGACTGAAATATACAAACACTAATAGAAAACTGGGAATCGTAATTCAGCTAGTATCTTTTTGATGAATTAGTTCAAAGTGTAAATATCATTTTCAGCGTAACTGGTGTGGCAACTACTGGTCCACCATGAAGTTGCGTATTGTAGTTGTATGGCTTCATAATCAGTAAGTGTCCCAAACCATATCTGCTGCAAAGCCGCCATCTCAGTTCGAGTTTATCAGAAGCTGAAGTAAAAAACTCGATATTTTTAGTATACTGGTCCTGGTTTATATGTTCTTGTGCATTAGTTGAAAGAGACATTGTAAAAAGCTTCTTGAATATGGTGCTGAACTGCTTTTCCTACCTTTTTCATAAAAGAAGCCATCCACTTGGACATTAGCCTTTCAGTCAAGATCTGTTGCAAACCATCGTTTCACTTACTTATGGGATATAACATAGAATAATATAATACAAAATGCATATTTTAGCTGACATGAGAGATGCATGTCTTCTTGAATATTCAAGCTTCAAATTTTGACTTGGTGATGTCTCTAGCCTTTGTCATATCTGTCAAAAACAAGACTGCAACTTGGACCTAATTTTGGTGTCTAATTTGATATAACTAACAGTATTTTCTTGTTCTCATTCTTCCATTATTACTTTTATGCAGAAAAAATGTTGCAGCATGTGCCAAGCATTTTGTCGGTGATGGAGGAACAACTAAAGGCATCAATGAGAATAACACAGTGATTAATGCAAACGGACTGTTTAGTATCCATATGCCGGCTTACTATGATTCCATTATTAAGGGTGTGTCAACAGTCATGATCTCCTACTCGAGCTGGAATGGGAAAAAGATGCATACTAACAAGGAACTTATCACTGGTTTTCTCAAGAATAAATTGAAATTTAGGGTACACAAATGATCCTAGTGATGACTATCCTTTTTGTTTCTACAAAACAATATTTAAACAATGACTAAATTCTGGATGCATTTTGGATGATTTTTCAGGGGTTTGTCATCTCAGATTGGGAGGGACTTGACAGGATTACTTCTCCACCTCATTTGAATTACACTTACTCCATTGTTGCTGCTGTTAATGCCGGCATTGACATGGTTAGTGTTGGTTCATCATAAGCTTAGAAGCATATGAAGCTCAAGAAGATATTGAGGATTAGTATTTATCTTGTTCTTACTGAATTGCAGATAATGGTTCCCTACAACTACACTGAATTCATTGATGGCCTAACCTTACTGGTGAAAAACAATTTTGTTTCCATGAGCCGAATTGATGATGCTGTTTGGAGGATTTTGAGAGTGAAATTTATAATGGGTCTGTTTGAACACCCATTGGCTGATTATAGCATGTCCAAATACCTAGGAAGCCAGGTAAGGTCAAAATGGGGATACAGACTAAACCTTTTACAGAACATGCCACAATATGCCAATAACATATACTTCAACAGGATCACAGAGAACTGGCAAGAGAAGCAGTGAGGAAATCCCTTGTGCTGCTAAAGAATGATGAATCTGCAGGCAAGCCATTGATACCCCTAGCCAAGAAAGCATCCAGGATACTAGTTGCAGGAACACATGCTGATAACATTGGTAATCAGTGCGGAGGGTGGACAATCGAATGGCAAGGTCTTAGTGGCAACATCACCCAAGGTACTTCTTGAATTACCATCAGTGTGAAGTGCTTGGCTTACTTTCAAATTTAGAAAATTAGACATCAATTTAAGTCTTCTCCGTTGCAAACAGGTACCACAATCCTATCAGCTATTAGAAACACTGTTGACCACAAAACAGAAGTCGTATATTCAGAAAATCCGGATGCTGAATTCGTGAAGTCAAACAAGTTTGCCTRTGCCATTGTTGTGGTGGGAGAGCCTCCATATTCTGAAACATTTGGAGATAGCTTAAACTTGACAATTCCTGAACCAGGGCCGAGCATTATCAACAATGTCTGTGGCTCTGTACGATGTGTTGTTGTTCTAGTCACCGGTCGCCCCGTTGTTATTCAACCATATCTTAATAAAATTGCTGCCCTTGTAGCTGCATGGTTTCCAGGAACTGAAGGCCAAGGCGTTGCTGATGTTCTGTTTGGTGACTATCCATTCACTGGAAAGCTACCAAGGACATGGTTCAAGACAGTCGATCAATTGCCAATGAATGTTGGAGATAGGCATTATGATCCCTTGTACCCATTTGGATATGGGCTCACCACAAAAGCCTACCCTTAAACCCGCCCGTGTCTAGTGGAAGTTCGAGTTTTTGTGTTGGCCAATTCATTGTCCCATATAGAGAGTGGAATACTCGTTGGTTACTAATACAGATGAGTTTGTTCTAGAGCCTCGAGGGACAAAAAGCCGGGGACTGAGCAAAATTTGTAACCACAAAAGGCAGGGGAATTCATTTTTCGAATAATTTTTATCAATAACTATTGTTACATATGTGTGTGTGTGTACACGTATTACGTAATATATATATATATGGTTCCTTTTTCAAATAATTTTCGAAAAATATTTTATTTAAGATTTTTATTTTAGGGACTTATCAGGTATTGACCATTTTGTTTGTTCCCACGCCAGTAGTCAGATAGTTAATGATAAGATTTTCGTAAACGTCAAAGTGGGTCCCCCCAAAAATATGAAATGAAGGTGTTGGTTCCTCTTTTATCCGCGAGTCAGCAGGCGGCTCCTCTTTGTTTGTTAGAATTAGAATTTACATAAAACCCCTTCTAATATTGTTCTTAAAAACTAACCCACGAAAATATGAGATTTATAAATATATTCTACAACTTCGAGAAATTAAGAGAAGTTAATTTGCATTAAATTTGGAATTATAAAAAAATTCAAGGTAAGTTTACTTCATGAGGTGAATATTGGCATCTTTTAAATTAATAACACGTAATAAGGTAAGCCACAATTTTTAAATTAATTTCTTTTTTTTTAAGATTACTAGTTGAATTAGGGAAAATTTCATTTTACCATCCCGCATACATGGTTGTCTCTAAATTTTCAATTAGATTTGCTTATTTTTTTTAKTTAAGTTTTCACTAACAAATTGAACGTGGAAATTAATAAGGATAATAAATTGAATGATATATTTATTAGATTATAACTAAAATTAGATGAGAATACAAGAAAATTCTATAATTTAAATTAGCTAAAATAAATGTTTTCCGATTGAATTAAGTAGACATTATATATGAATAATTATTTATTTTTCAATTTCAATCACAAGGCTTAGTAAAACATATCCACATGGCACAAGTTGGATCTTTCCTTATATTATTAACAGTGTTATACTGATTCTAGAAGAATATATATATATAATGCAAAGAAGCACTGTCCCTCATTTTGTTGTTATACCAAGATAGGATGAAATGTCTACCTCAATAGCTCAACTTTCAAAACTTAGAAGGATAAGGGGAAGAAAAGGAAAACAATAGTCCTAATTTACCATTATAATTTCCCATATATACGTCCTCAAATTCGTGAATATATTTTCCAATGTTTTTTTATTATACAAATAATAAATTTGATGTGATATGTATTATATATGTATTTATATAATCGATTGAAACYGTGTTTATAGAATTTGATTCTTAGTTAAAAGGTTACGAAGGCACAGGTCCGACTGATTGGAAGCCTACAACTGAAAGAAACCTTGCAGTTGGGTTCTAAATAGGAAATTCAGTGGACAATAAATCATACATAATGTATTTGGATGAGGCTGAGGCCCGACTGATTCGAAAGACTGCAACTGAATGAAATCGATCAAACTTTGATATAAATACCGCCTCTATCCTATTTCTTCAAGTTCCCCTTCCGCCTTCTCTCTCTCTTTCTCTCCCTCCAAAGAAATCATATATGCGAGTTAAGCACAGAGTAACTGCAGTCATGTAAGTTCCATTCATTTGTTGAATGTGATTAGGCTCATGGTAGGTATCAGAATATGGCCAAATCATGGTGATAGTGAACTCAGACTGTATAGTGCATTTATTTTGTGGGATTCATCATCAGCATTGACCCTCTTCTGATGAAGTTAATCTTCTGGGATTCAGAGAGCTTAGTAGTTCTCTATAATACATTTTCTTGAGGATCCTTTGTTAGCGCCATGTTCCCAAGATTTCTTGTTCTCTTGCAACTCGCCTTTTAGGACTTTAATAATATTCTGCATACTTGACTCTTTAGATATTGCCAGCCCATCCCAAAAAGTTACACGCATAGACATGTGCAACACTCAAGGAGTCACGGTTTTGTTTTCATTGGGTCCAGCTTTTAAATAATAGTGTCTCTAAATCATTCGTTTTCTTCAGATTTAAAAAGGGAAGAAGGATTTCTTGATTTTCTCCCATTCCCGCTGTAGTTTATGCATTCCCAAAGTACTGCTCCTCGATTATTGTCTTTGTGTCTTAACGTCTGCGTTAGTGAAATCTTTTGATGACATTTGGTAAATCTGATATCTTTTGTCACTCTGAAGTTAATGCTGAAGCTCAGGATGGCGAAAGATTCTTTCTTGGCAATTGGGATTTTAGCTTTCTGCTGCTGGGCAGTCATGGCAGAAGCAGGKTCTAAGTACATGGCATATAAAGATCCTAAGCAGCCACTAAATCGCAGAATCAAGGATTTAATGAGTAGGATGACCTTAGCAGAAAAGATTGGTCAAATGACACAAATTGATCGTACTGTTGCATCAAGGAAGGTCATGAAGAAGYACTACATAGGTATGTACATTCTCATCGAAGCAATAATAGCTTCATAATTTTCTAGCAGCTTTTTGGCATAGCGTCTAAGGATTAATCTTTTATTCACATCTTTACACAAMCATACTCAAATTATTCATATAAGTTCTTGGAAATAACTTGAACATGTTTGTGTAAAAGAATTTATACACTCTTTGTCATGCTATATGAGATTCACTAATGGTGAGGTTCTTTATCAGGGAGTGTATTGAGTGGTGGAGGTAGTGTTCCAGCTAAAAAGGCGTCACCAGAAACATGGGTGAACATGGTGAATGATTTCCAAAAGGGTTCGTTATCTACACGTCTTGGAATACCTATGATATATGGAATTGATGCCATTCATGGCAACAATAATGCGTATAAAGCTACAATTTTTCCTCACAACGTTGGTCTGGGAGCAACTAGGTGAGTTGGTCTGCACTTACGCAAATTTATTCTTGTGCAGTATTTAGTAACCAGTGGTTAAAATGTATTTGTCAATTGTCATAAGGAGGTGACTCATCTTCTGGGTCAAATTAATGTTGGTTTAGTTATTTGTGGATTTTCCTCAGTGATGGCATCTTTTGCCAGAAAAACACAAAAAGTTGAGACGTGTAACCCTTCTCTTGTGAAAAGCATATCTGTTTTGAGCACAATTGATATTTTGTTTGATTCTAGATTCAAGAAAAGTAACATTGGGTGCCAGCTAATTATTTTGGAGGCAATCTCAAAACTGTGTGCATACATTTCAAGTAAAACCACTATTAGCTATAAAGAAACTAGAAACCAACTTCTTTTAATTTCTTCATTTTGAGCAGAGATCCTGAACTAGTGAAGAAGATTGGTGCAGCTACTGCTCTTGAAGTGAGGGCTACAGGAATACAATATGCTTTTGCACCTTGCATTGCGGTAATTAAGTTAGTAGTTCAAGAACATGCTAGCATTTGGCTGAAAGTACCCTAAAATTGCTAAAAAGTTCACYTTTTTGTTGAACAGGTATGTAGAGATCCAAGATGGGGTCGGTGTTACGAAAGCTATAGTGAAGACCCCAAAATAGTGCGAGCAATGACTGAGCTTATACCAGGATTACARGGAGAAATCCCTCCGAATTCTCGAAAGGGTGTCCCTTATGTAGCCGGACGGTAAGTTCACTGCAAAATCTTGAATTCTTGCTAAATACATTTCAGATGAAACGACTCAAGGTCCCCATTTGTGATGATCCATATTCCCGATGACTGAAATGTAAAAACACTACTAGACAACTGGAAATCGTAAGTCAGATAACATCTTTTCGATGGATTGTTAAAAATGCAAAAATCTATTTCTGCATTACTGGGTGTCAAGCAGTGGTCCATAGTGAAGTTGCGTCTTATACTTGTATATGGCTCGGTAATCAGTTACTGTCSCAAATCATATCTGCTGCAAACCCCTCATTTCTCTTCTGTTTGTATTATGTGGTACATCCTCAGTCCGACCTTATCAGGAGCCAACGACTCAATATTTTTATCCTACTGGTCCTGATTCTCATGTATTTGTCTCTTGCTTATGGGTGCTGAATTGCTTTGCCTAGCTATGGATAAAAACAGACCATCCACTTAGTCATTAGCCTTTCTAACAAGATCTGYTGTGGACCATGGTTTCACTTAATTATGGAATAGTAACTTAGAATAATGTACATGATGTATTTTTTAGCTGAACGAAGAGAGGAATTTGTTCTTGAACATTGAAGCTGCCTTCTGCATATATGTCCAAAAMCAGAGTGCAGGTTGGACCAATTTTGGGTGTCTAATTCGTTYCTTTTTTGTAGAAAAAATGTTGCAGCATGTGCCAAGCATTTTGTTGGTGATGGAGGAACTACTAAAGGCATTGATCAGAATAACACAGTGATTAAYGGACATRGACTGTTCAGTATCCATATGCCAGCCTATTATGATTCCATTATTAAGGGTGTATCGACAATCATGGTCTCTTAYTCGAGCTGGAACGGAAAAAAGATGCATGCTAACAAGGAACTTATCACTGGTTTTCTCAAGAATAGGTTGAAATTTAGGGTAAACTAATGATCCTGGTGAACTATCCATTTCGTTTCCATACGTGACAATCCTTATYGATGACTAAATCCTGAATATGTTTTGGATGATCTCAGGGGTTTGTCATCTCAGATTGGCAGGGGATTGACTTGATTACTTATCCACATCATTTGAATTACACTTGCTCCATTCTCAGTGGTGTTAATGCAGGCATTGACATGGTTAGTGTTGGTTCATCATATGCTTAGAAGCAAATGAAGCTCATGAAGATATTGAGGATTAGTAATTGTCTTGTTGTTTCTGTATTGCAGATAATGGTTCCCTACAACTACACTGAATTCATTCATGGCCTAACCTTACTGGTGAAAAACAAATTTATTCCCATGAGCCGGATTGATGATGCTGTGAAGAGGATTTTGAGAGTGAAATTCATTATGGGTCTCTTTGAGCACCCATTGGCTGATTATAGCATGACCAAGTACCTAGGAAGCCCTGTAAGATCAAAGATGAGATCATAGACTCACTGAATTGATTCAACCTCTTTACCAGACATGAAACAATACGCTAATAACATACCCAACTTCAACAGGATCACAGACAATTAGCAAGAGAAGCAGTGAGGAAATCTCTTGTGCTGCTGAAGAATGATAAATCTGCAGACAAGCCATTGATACCCTTACCCAAGAAAGCATCCCGGATACTAGTTGCAGGAACCCATGCTGACAACATTGGTAATCAGTGTGGAGGGTGGACAATTGAATGGCAAGGTCGTAGCGGCAAGATCACCAAAGGTACTTCCTGAATTATCATCATTCTAGTAAAGTACTTGGTTTACATTTGAATTTAGAACTTYAAACATCAATTTAGCTCTTCTTCTTTGGAAACAGGTACCACAATCCTAACTGCAATTAGAAACTCTGTTGACCACAAAACAGAAGTTGTATATTCTGAAAATCCTGATGCTGAATTCATGAAGTTGAACAAGTTTTCCTATGCCATTGTTGCGGTGGGAGAGCCACCACATGCCGAAGGTTATGGAGATAGCTTGAACTTGACAATTCCTGAACCAGGCCCGAGCATTATCAAGAATGTCTGTGGCTCTGTACGATGTGTTGTTGTTCTAGTCACAGGTCGCCCTGTTGTGATTCGACCCTATCTTCATAAAATTTCTGCCCTTGTAGCTGCATGGTTTCCAGGAACTGAAGGCCAAGGTGTTGCTGATGTTTTGTTTGGTGACTATCCATTCACTGGAAAGCTTCCAAGGACATGGTTCAAGACAGTTGAGCAATTGCCAATGAATGTTGGTGATAGGCATTATGATCCCTTGTATCCATTTGGATATGGCCTCACCACAAAAGCAATCCACTAAACCCCTGAATGTCTAATGGGAGTTTAGGATGTTGCTAGCCAATTCATTTTTCCAGATAGAGAATGGAATACTTCATTAACACCCTAGATATGCAAAACAAAAARGACCCCCAAACCCCATTTCAACTTCCTCCCTGCTTCTGTTCTTTGCTTCATCTTCTCCTGAAATGAACTTGTGATTGGACCAGAAAATTTTCACTTTTCTTTGTCACACAGGTGTCAAACAGTTTATGAACTTCCAGCTGAGGTATTAATTCAAAAGTAGTTGCAGATATTTCACTTTTTCAGGTAAGTAATTGTCRTTGACTTGAAGTATCTATTGGTTCTGTTTTTGCAGCTCCATCATCTTACCTAAAGGTATGCTACAAGATATGATTAATAATGAAAGAACTTGACTATCAAAGTGCATATTGCTGGACCTAAAACAGTCTTTGAAGTTTGAAGGTAAGCTGTAATATACTTCTTATGACTCTCTTTCAAATATACTTCATTTCATTGTATGTTATAAAGTGTGTTTATTTGCATATTATGATTTTTGGCATATTTGAATCATGATATGTGTCAATTAATTGCATTTTCAGTGATTTGGACAGCAATGTTAATTCCATACAACATTTTTCTTTTATTTCTGGCTTTTTCTTGGCTTTCATAAATGATGAACTCTGTAGATTTGTAGTTTTTAGATTTTTGTTGGTTGAAGATGTCATTTCGGTTGATAGTTTTTTCTGGAYAGATTGATGTATTGAGGTGTTAATACTTATTACATTTGGGGAGAATCAAATATTAATTGGCAAACGGCCAATTGAGCGTATGCAAAAAACAAGTGATAGTCGATAATAGGGGAATCATGATTGATTATGTATTAGTCATAATCAATAATGACATTGATTATCCTATGAAAAATTAGTTTTTTTAAACCAATCATCGAAACCATAATCAATCATGTGAACCTATAATCGATTGTAGTTAGGACTTTGATTTTGCTAATGAGTAATTGTTCATTTTCTTGTGGTTAGGGGGAAATTGTGGAAAAAATTCTTAGATGAGGAAGAGAATTCTTCATCCGGGAAGTAAAATAAATGACTTCTTCATTTTAGTCAAAAACTTCCGTTGCGCTGCTAAAATGGAAAACAAACTACTTGAAGCCATTTCTTGGAAAAAGTTGTAATCCAAACACAACCCAAAATAAACTAATGAATGAATCGTATGAGAAGGATAAGATGCTAAATTTAGTTACAATGTTAATCTAGGCTATCTAGAATGCTGGAGTTCATTCTTGGAGCTCCAGGCGCCTGGTTTGAAGAGGACTTTTCCATCCATTATGGCAAACCAGATACATAATTTACAATAGACTACTCAATCAAATRTATGCTATAAGGTTAGATTGGGAATGTATTGCCTCTGCATTGATTCGTCTCCAAAATTTGAGGAATGTTGAGCGAATTCATAGTAGTTTTGAAGGATGTAGCTGACTTAGATTTGCATCTTCCCTGCATTCCCATTAGGAGTGACTTCTTGGCCATTATACAAAAGTTGAGGACAAATATTGGGATTTCTTTCTTAATCTCAAAAAATTTATGACAAAGGAGGGTCACTAAGTGTAGATTTTTGTASGTAAGAAAACACCTATATTCTTATTTCCAAAAAGACAAAAGAAAAAAAAGAGAAGATGTTGCATTATACTCATATTGTAAGGAGAAGTAAGATATTTATATATAAAATGTAAAATTATAATAAAAATCTATGTAATGAGGTATATAAGAAGGGATCCAAGTATCTCCTGCAAGAAGTTTCTCACTATAATCAAGATGCTTCTGTGATATTTATATTCCTCTTGACCACTTGATTCTCCTAGATGTGTTRACCCCTAATCCTTTTTTTTTAYGCTCAGCACGGTAGGGATCAACTAGGGTTTGTTTTCCCATTCAATCCTATCATTTGAATCAATTATATTGTTTATGAAGCTTTACATGATAACAGTTCATATGCGTTCCTCCTTACTTCCTCCGTACAGCCGAAATAATACTTAACGTCTGCCAATTGCCAGCATAGATCCTCTATGAAAATTATGGTGCAATTCTATAAGATAATTCCAAAATCTTGTATCAAGCTAGTTCTCCCTTGAGAGTGATGGTTAGAAATTGCCTAAGGAGAGGTTTACACTCAAGGATTAAGTTGTTTTGAAACATCACCCAAGAGTGTCCAAGTATGAGGTCAATAGTGCTAAAGACTTCACATTCTCTAAAGAAGTGACAATCGCGTTTGTTGCATATTGTATCTTGGTAACCTTAAAACCAGCATGAAAGAAGACCACATTGTTCGCGTTTACATGATGTGCAAGTGCTTGATGCATTTCAGGTCAAACTGTATTTTGAAATGTTATATTGTGAGCTATAAAACTATCTCTTTCTACATTTGAAGATAGTGACCAAAGAGTGTAAATTAAAAACATAAAAAATACGAGATTAAATGCTTGTTGATTAAAGAATGTATCATATTCATCGATCGCGGTTATGTTCTATGTCTTAAAGCCGCTAAGGTAATTTATTCTTTAAGATATTATTGTTTTGTCCACTCCTTGGTCAATGATGAGTTTATTTATCTTTTTCGATCCGATTTGTATGTTCTTGACATACAACATTTCTTTGATATAAATGAGATAGTTAACTTGACTGTTATCTGGAGTAATTCAGATAGCATCCATAATTATGATAAGTTTCCAGATCTATCATTCGCGATAATACTTTGGCTTTGAGCTATTAATAGAGATTCCGACAAAGTTAGTAGAGCATAAATACTTGTAGAATCACCTTTTAAACCTTCATATTGCAGTTCAACAATCTTTGCAAAATGGCTTTGATAATTTTGTTTCCTTACATTGTAAACAAGGTGTATTTCCCATGAGTCTCTTAGCCGCATGCATACTTAATTCACGGGGTTTGGCTAAAGATAGAAACCGTTCTACAGGAGGAGGGGAAACCATTGGACACTACGAGGAAATGACATTTATTTTTCCCTTCGATCTAACTACTTGGATCAATTACATCATTTATGAATCTTTGCATGATAACAATCCTTGATGCTTTTCTCTATGACTGATCAAAATAATCATTAAAGTTTGACAGTTGTCGGTGCAAATACWATRTGGCAGTTATTGTGCAATTCCGCAAGATAATTCCAGAATCTAGTGTCAACTTATTTCTTCCTTGAGCATGATGGTTAAGAATTGCAGAGGGAGAGGTTTACAATCAAGAACTAAGTTTTTTGAAATATCATGTAAGAATATCCAAATATTAAGTCAAAAGTACAAATAAATTCACATTCTCTAGAGAAATGACTTTCTTGTTTTGTTGCATATTTTATCTTGATATCCTCGAAATTGGCATTGAAAGAAGATCATATTGTCTTTTTTTGGGAAGAAGTGCAATTGCTTGATGCATTTCARRTCTGGCTGTATTTTGAAATGTTATATTTTTAGTTATAAAACCTTCTTCTTCTAYATCTGAAAATACAAAAGAAAATGTGCAAATTAAAAATTTAAAGTTACAAGATTAACATATTCATTGATTAAGAATGTATAATACTCACCTAATGTGGTTGTGTCCCATGTCTTAAAGTCGCCAACATAATTTCTCTTTCCAAATATTGTTGTTGTGTCCACTYCTTGGTCAATGATGAATATATTTCTCTTTCCCGATTTGATTTTTATGTTTTCGAYATACAACAGTATTTTGATATGAATGACATAGTCAACTTTGTTGTTATTCRRAGCAGCTTGGATAGCATCTATAATTATGATAAAATTTCCAAATCCATCCTTTGTGACAATAGTTTGGCTTTGAGCTATTAACAAAATTCCAAAAATCAGTCGAGCAAGAAATACTTGTAGAATCACCTTGTAAACTTTTGTATTGCGGTTCAACAATCTATGGATRGTTGTCCTTGTAAACCTTGATGAGGGATGTACCTTGTTTATAAGGTTTTGCAAGGAAATGAAATCAAAGTCACTATGCAAAGATTGGTGAATAGTAAAATGAAGGATTACATGGATCCTATGAGTGTTTGTTGCTCTGCTGACTTTGTTGGAATCTCTGTTATCRTTCATAGCCAAATTATTGTTGCGAATGATAGATTTAGAAATTTTATCACAATTATGGATGCTATCCAAGCTACTCCGAATAACAATTATGTTAACTATGTCATTCATAGTAAAGCACCTTTGTATGTCGAAAACATACAAATCGGATCAGAGAAGAGAAATGCATTCATCCTTRGCCAAGAAGTGGATAAAACAATTAATATTTGCAAAGCAAAATAGTGTTGGAGGCTTCAAGACAAGGAATACAACCTACACTTCGTGAGTATGATAATTCTTAATCAATGAGCATTTAATCTTGTACTTTTTACATTTTCAATTTACACATTTCCTTCTATATTTTCATATGCAGAAAGAGATGATTTTATGACTCAAAATATAACATTTGAAAATACAATCAGACCTGAAATGCATCCAGAACTTACAGTGTGTGTAAAAGAGAAGAACGTGACATTCTTTCAATGCCGTTTTCRAGGCTACCAARATAAAATATGCAACAAGTACGACMGTCATTTWTTTAAAGAATGCAAAGTTATTTGCACTATTGACTYCATATTTGAATATTCCAATGTGATATTTCAAAATAGCTTAATTCTCGRTTATAAACCTCTCTATGTGCAATTTCCAATCATCACTGTACAAGGAAGTGCTAGTCTGACAAGAATCTGGAATTATCTTGCAAAATTGCATAATAACTGCCACGAAGTATTTTTGTCGACAACTGTCAAACTTCAAGTATTATTTCGATCAGCCATAATGGAATGCATCAAGGATTGTTATCATGCAGAACTTCATAAACAATGTAATTGATCCAAGCAATTGTATCGAACAGGAAAAGTAATGTTCTTTCCTTGCAATRTCCAATGGTCCCTTCCGCTTGAAGAAAAGATTTTCGTCTTTAACCAAACCCCATGAACTAAGTAGGCTTGCTCTCAAGAAATGCAGTGTTTGCAAGGAAAGAAAAATATTAAAACGCCATTGTGCAAAGATTGTTGAAGTGCAAATGAAGCTTTACTAGTTGATTCTACAAGTGTTTGTTGCTTTGGTGGCTTTGTTTGAAYCTCTATTACCAACTCAAAGACAAGCTATTGTCACAAATGATGAATTTGAAAAAATTTGTCACAATTATGGATGCTATTCTAGCTATTCCAAATAATAGTCAAGTTAACTATGTCATTTATCTCAAAATTGTATGTTGAAAATATAAAAATTGGATCGGAAAATAGAAATATATTCATCATTAGAAAGGAATGAACAAAGCAACAATATATGGGTGGGTCTAAGACAAGGACACAAGCATAGTAAATGAGTATGGTACATTCTTAGTCAATGAGAATTTTAATCTCACACTTTTTACATCTTTAATTTACACATTTTCTTCCCTATTTCTAGATATAGAAAGATATAATTTTATAACTCAAAATACAAAATTTGAAAATACACTTAGGCTTGAAATGCCTAAGAATTTGAAATTGCATGTAAAGCAAACAACATAATCTTCTTTAAATGTCGATTTTGAGGTTACGAAGATACGGTATGCGTCGTAAACATGACCATAATTTCTTTAGAGAATGTGAAGTTTTGGCACTGTTGACTTTATATTTAGATATTCATGTATGATGTTTCAAAATAATTTTATTTTTTGTCGTAAACATCTCTTGGCAATTTTTAGTCATCAATCACTGCTCAAGGAAAAAACTAGTTTGATACCAAAATTTGAAATTACACAATAACTACCATAGAATATCTGCACCAACAACTATGGGACTTTCAAGTATTATTTCGATCAGCCATTGAGGAATACCTCAAGGATTGTTATCATGCARAACTCCATAGACAATTTAATTAAYTGAAGCTATTGGATCGAATGGCAAAAGTAATCCCCAATTGATCTTACTATGTTGTGTATAAAAATAGGGGATTGGATGTTAATACATCTATAAGAATCAAGCGTTCAAGAGAATCATGAGTGTCAACAAAGCATCTTGATTTAAAGTGAAAACCTTCTTGCATGGAGATACTTTGGATTCCTTGTTATATACCTCATTACTTAAATTTATTATAATTTTAAACATTTTGTTTCTAGTTTATCTTACTTTTAGTTACATTGTGGGTGTGATTAATAATATTTTCTCGTTTTTTTGTTTTCTTTTTCTGAATAAGAATTGAGTGAGTTACATAAAAAAAATGAACTTATTGAACCTCCTACTTCCAAAACTATTTGAGATTAAGAAAATAACTCCCAGAAGTCACTATTGCATAACGATCAAGGAGTCACTGTTGACAACAATGCAAGAAAGATATAAATTTAGGTCAATTTAACTTCCTTCATGACTATAGTGAATTCTGCATCTCATTTTCCATAACAGACAACAAAGACATCTTCAAACTAGTCGCTCGAAACTCCAGTAGTGCTTCAAGAAAAACATGTTCAACAAACTTCTCATTTCTCTAAAAAACAGTTCCAGATTGTAACTAAATTTGCCACCTTGTCTCATATAGTTCATTCATTAGTTTGTGTGAAAACATCAATGAACTATATATCCAACAATATAGAAACCTGCTACTATCTGAATCTCCTTAGTGAAATAGCATTGAAGAAAACATATGAATGAAGATATGCAACTTTTTCTTGATTKGTGCAGGTGAATTTTGTTGTTGTTACATTGTTTCATTTGGGTTTGTTGGATTTTCTTTTCATGCAGGGAAAGATTTCTATTAAGAAGGGTTAATAATTTGAGATGTACCTAAGATGGTCTTACCATAGAGGCTGCTGAAGAGATATTGCCCATGTACCTTTAGATTGCTACATTTTCAATTCATTCATTTGCAATATGGATTTGACTCTGTAAGGTTCATTACTTAATTAACAAATTCAGATCATTCTTCATTTAAATTAAGTCTAGTTGAATTATAAAGCAGTAATATGTAGKGAATATAGAATTTAACATGTTTGGCTAAGAATCTTTCTTAGTCTACAACGATCACGTTCAAACGTTAAAATAAATTCGATAATATACTAATGAAGTACGCAAGATCTTATACATAAAACATTCAAATAAATACTTCCTTCTATTCGAATCTTGACGTCTTTGTATTCAAGTTCTCGAGGACTTCTTCAACCTTTTTGCTGGTATACTTACAAGTTTAGTTGCTAAACTTCCTCTGGCAAAGTCTCTTGAGATCCTCTAAAGATTTAGTTTTTGTCAATCAGAGATTAATTATCACACTTTAAAATAAGGTCAAAATTCGTATTCGAGACGTGGTACGGCTGTATTCTTCAAGATTTTTCCTAAAGAATACAAGTCTTTCTACAAGTGTAAACCCTTTTAAAAMATAAATTAAAAATAAAATAAAAATTGATAGTGGATGCGCGGTAAAATACAACTATAAACAACATAATTCCAAAGCAACTACAAAGTAAACCTCTCAAATAAATATCGAACAACTTTCTAATATAAAATTAATCTTCGACCTTCGAATCCAGAGCATTCATCGCATACGAGGTTTCCTAATTTGCACTCGTTTATAATCTAAAAGGGTGAAAAGATGGGATAGAATGAGTACACTTACTCAATAAGTAAACACAACCTCCTCCTGAAYCAGGAGGGAATTTCGTCAAAGAGACAAATAAATAACACTTATAGAAATAAAATTTAAAATAAACTAATAAATTAACTAGGTAATTGATATTCATATTAATAATAATGTTCAAATTTTTAAAATATTATATTTTAACTTAAAAATTAAAATGCAAAGAAGTGTACATATCATAAATAATTGTCCAACAAAACTTATCAAAAATCAAATAGGTTTGGGACATATTAAATTAGCAATTTTGGTCAAACCTCGAATTCAGTTCTAGTTGTACTCCCACTAGGTCGACCAAAATAATGAGATTTACATTTTTATCCATGCTACCTGGATCAATAATCAAAATGGAACATGTTCCCCCAAAATCAAATCGTATAACGTCTCAAATCATAATCTTTATTTTCCTCATTTCGGACTAACTCTAAACAAATTAATTTAAAATACTCATATTTATATAAAAATATATATATAAAGGATTATCAGTTGAACACATAAGGCACCAAAATTTAAGAAGAAATTAAAAAAAAACGTAAAGGCTAATAAAATGAAGAAAAGGAAAAGGAAGAAAAAAAAAAAAAAAGCATCCATAATGACCATACTAGTGTATGAATAGGAAGAAAACGTAAGACACCATAATTTTAAAAAAGGAAGAATTTAAAAAAAAAAAAGAAGATAAATCAACTGCGGTATGAATAGGAAAGGCATCAGTAGCACGGGAAAGTAACCTGCAAACAGAAAAGGATAAGTCTACTTAATGGACAAAGAAGAAAATRGTTCCAGTAGAAACACAATGCATGAACGAGAATAGTGTGAATGGAAGGAAAAATATAATTAATTAATATAGGAAAGATACCTTATAATAATAAAAGGACTAAAGTAGGAGAATGACTTTGAGAAAGCCTAACAAAGAATAAGGTCATACATGGTGAAAATGGTAACAGGCTCACCATCATTCCAAAGTTCTAGAATTTAATTAGGCAGTTTAGAATTTTAATCAACAAAGGCGTACGAAGCAGTTGTTGTAATCCTCGGTCCATTGGGTCATTTTAGTAATATTCAATATTCAATTTTTAGTTGAAAAAGATAAAAAATTATTAGGATTAGATATAAAAGGATGTTTTGTTCTTATTCGTCCATTTTATTGTAAATATCAGGCAATCTAATCTAAGGTTAGCACCTAAAGCCAGAAACTAAGATAGACTACTGCCTGCTGCCCCAAGTGTCAATTTATGTAGGTAACTATGCTCAATTTCTCTCCTATTCGATCATATGTATGCAGCCTATTTCTGATATTAGGGAATGATCTTATTGATACTAGGGAACGAACTAGAAGGCCAAGAGAACGGATATATGAGATAGATCTCTGCCTAAGTCATCAATCATATTGATGATTGACGATTGCTAAAGTGGAGATAATTCTCTTTTCTTTGAATTTTTGATCTAAAATATTTGTATTGTTTTATTGAAGAATAATTGGATTGAACATGTGGATATTTTTGGGTGTCTAATATATGTTTTGCATTTTTGAACTTCGAATTGTTGAACTTGGGAAAGTTTGAACTTTCTATTTGGGACTTTGTTTGGCTTGATTTTGGGAGAAAGGAACATGTTCCACTATTTGATTGACGTAGCATGGACAAAAAGCTACAACTCTATTGTTTTTGACCGACCTAATGGGATAAACAGTCAGAACTGAATTCAGGATTTGACCCAATTATCTTAGTTTTATTTTGCCCCAGACGTTTGTTTGACTTTACCAGAATATGTTTTGAAACAATTATTTTGTTTGCTGTTAATGTTAAATGTGTTTGTATAAGATTGTGATTTACAAATCGTTAATTGTGATATTTTATGTTCAAGTATTATTTTAAAAAGAAAGACAAGGGATTGATTTTTAATATCCTTATAAAACATTTTGAATGAGGTGTAAATGACATGAATTTGTTTTGTTAAAATCTTTATTTAACTATATTTATACATTTTCTTTTGGAATGATTCTTTAAAGTAAAATTTTGATTTTAAAAAAGGTTATTAGGGTGTTCAAGAATTGATTTACAAATTATGACTATCTATCAATCAACTATCCCACTCAAAGGCAGATTATCTCTGCTTATTATTATTGAAATTTGTATCCGCCAACAAGGTTTGGGAGTGAGAGGTTGTGATCTGGATTTACAGACTATAGTTTATGGACATTTATTTTCCTATTGATATTCATTATATATTAGAATTTTACCTATTGAGCTTTTGATACTTATTAATTATGATTGTATGAGATTACGAAATAAATAATTTTTATTTTATTTATGAATTGGATGTATAGAAAATTTTGATATGTAAGGAAGATGGTCGTGCCACGTCCCTGGCGCAGGTTTAGATGGGATTTCGGGGCATAACAACAGTCATGACTATACCTAGGAAACAAAACAAGTCACCCTCACAAGGCCAATAGTAAAATCAGTAAACTAAATAGAAAGCTATCGACTCTCAACAATATAACAAGCCCTTAAAAATATATCAAGCACAACACTCATCCAAGCAGTAGTATAAGAATCATAAATGTGCCTAAATAATAACGAAACAATCAAAGCAACCATCTAATCAAGATTCGTGTATCACTCATRTAACTAAATCAATTATGAAATTTCATTTAACAAAACTCCAAGAAGGAGGGAGTATATATACTTACCTTAATCGATACAACACGACGGGATCTCTTTCCTTAACTATGATGTTTCCGAGCAGGATTTTCTTCCTCAATTATGATGTTTTCCTTCTTAGGTTTGGCATTCTCTCTATATCGTTTTTCAACGTTTAAATATAAAATGAAAAGAAACTGATGTGAGAGAAGAGATAAAGTCTAATCTAAAATACCCTCACTATCCCTACATTAATAGGTCACCAAATTATTTAACTTACTAACTTATCATTAGCTGATTATTATTGTTATAATAATAATAATTATATTAKTTATTGTTGTTATTATTATTAACTCTTTTAATTGACAACTTTCACATAATTCAATTGAGCGCAGGACCAGGGTCTTACATTAATGAAACCGATTGGGATGAACCAAGCACAACAAAAATATATATAAATAGATGAGTAAATGTAACTTGTGCTCAACACAAACGATCGAACACTTATGAATATGATAATCGCATGTAGTTTTCCAACGTAACTTTATAGGGGATCACATATTTACAAAAACCTACATGTCGTAGTAGTTAAATGGTTTGTTCATATGTGGATATAAAAGTCTTTTCTTATCGATTTATTTTATTGTCATTTWTGTAATTCAAATTCYAAAAAAGAGCACTTAAKTGCAACCAAACATATTGAAAAATCTCAGCCATAAATAATAGTTCCTTTCTTCAAAAATGAATATTTATATTGGCTTGAAAGAAAAATTTATGAGGATCTTTTAACTTATATGGGGATGATAGCCATATGACCTTTTATCAACGCTGATGGATTTTCAAGTCGATTGTACGATTATTATGTAATTATGGATAGATGATTCGTTAAGAATTCTTACGAAGGTCTAGATATATAGTCATATATGAAAATATATATATTGTTTAAGTTGCCGTTAGGTATTCAATGAATAATTTGATGAATTTCACTCTAATATCATTTCGATTCTTCTCAAGATTATTCGATATCAAATCCAATATCCCTAATTAGGGAGTGTTTGAAAGTTATTAGTGGGATCTATGGAACTCGTTCCTAGGATGTTCAAACACGGTATAGGAGCATACACTTGTGCAGTTATGTGATAGGGATGAGGTGGCGTTGTTATCTAGTACTGGTAGTCGATGTAGACAGTAGATATAAGGAGGTGGAAAGACGAGAAGGAGGAGGAGGAGGAGGAGGTTGTTGTCCGCGGCACTGCACAGCCGCCCCACAGTCGACTTCCCCGAAATGCAGTTGCGTCCACGGGAAGAGAAGAGTATCCATGCATGGCTGAGTCTGTCATATCCTCTATCCTATCCATTTTCCACTTCCATGACATGAAAGGCTTCGTGTATAGAAGAAGAAAACCTGCTCTTTTGTCATTTTTGTCAAGATTTATTATTATTTTTTTTTAGGAGTTAAAGATTGGATCAAACTCGTGGCTTCATGCATAAAATATTATCTTATATGGGTTTTCAATGCATGCATGGAAATTCAAGAATGGAACTTTATCGTAGATTATAAGTCAAATGCCACAAAAGTGGCCTTTTTCAAACTATATATCTTGAAATAATTTGCCTTTCCTTGGAAGAAAGGTCTTCCCAACTAAGTCAAAYACTTGATTGACGAATTCGTTTGCTTGTAAATGAATTAACTTCGGTTTTCTTATAATTATAACCAATTTTTTTTTAAAAAAGAATTAAGTCAAAAGCTATTTTGAGTTACTTGTGATTGTTTTTTAAAAATAATTTTAACTTAAACAAGCTCATAAATTACATTTGAAAAAAATAAATTTATTTACTTTTTAAACCTCTTCCTTGAAAAGCACTTTTTTTAGTAATTAAAAATAGTTTTAGTTTAGAAGAACAGAGGTTTGGGCTTGCTTTTTGTTTTTTTTAATTTTTCAAAACAATGAAAACATGTTCTCTTTCATTTTTTAAAAAATGAATTTTTGAAAAAATAAAAATATTTTAAAGTGAAATATCATTTTGAGTATTTTTAATGAAATATTGGGTTGGTAAACAAGAAAAACTACTAATGAAGAAACATATACGATTGAAGACTTAGTCAATTATCCTCTTGGAGTAATATACGTACGGTATACGAAACCAAAGAAAGAAATTGTTAAGGTGACTGAGGTTGTCCTTTGAGAATATTAAGGTCAAATCACCATCTGTCACATCATTTTAGGATCATGATAAATCCTTCTTAACTATATAAACTSGATAGAAGTTGCACATCACCTTCACTCTCTCTACTTTTCAATGGAAACTTGAAGTCTAGCCACAAAGCGTAATTTGCTCATTTATGATAAGATCTCCTCGCATTAAACACGCAAGGCCACACGTGCTCCAGACTTCAAATTAATCTCGTAAGCTACAAGATTTAGGAATACTAACTCATTGGTAATTAGTCGAGTCAGCACATAATATCGAGTCTTAAATAAAAAAAAACTTATTTTAAAAACTCGAGGCCAATTGATTTTGCCAACTAATTTTAATTTTAATATATCTAATTAATATTATTCGTTCGCGCATAGATTGTCTTAAAAGATATTTTATTCATCGCAAAATAATCGTTCATTTAAAGTTAAATAAAATAATAATCTTAACCCTTTTAATTTCTTGTATTTTTAAATTCTTCGATTAATGCATCTATAACACATTGAAAATAATGTTGCAGAATTGAATATGACTAATTTATGAGGGGATAAAATAGGAAAAAAATAACATTTAATATATTCTTAATTTCCTAAAATGATAATTAATTTAAAATAAAAAATTATTTAAATGGACAATTAATTTGAAATGAAGCCCGTATTGAACACTTGAGGCCAATTTGTCCTAGAGCAGAGAAGATGTCTTTAGAGATATATAATAAAAACAATAAAAAAGAAATTCTCGTATTGAACATCCTAGGCTAATTTTGTTTGATGCTTTGGATTGTGCCTCCTCTAAGTACGAGTTAGAATCTATTGAGAGACAATTCAAACTGATTTTAAATTAGTTTCGTCGATATAAAAATATAGAAGGCCAAGAAGATGGGAAAAAAAAAAAAAACTATCATGGATGAGGAATAAAATATTATATTGAATTGCAATATTTATATCCAATCTAAAATTAGTGCAACTATGGGTGTACCATGTCTATAAGTAATCCTTTGACACCCCTAACAAAAGTAAAAACGAATACGTAAGAAGATAATCTCTTTATCTGACATTCTGTGTGTTGAGGATGTGCAACGTAGAATCAAGAAAGATGCATCTCAGTAAGACAGACTGCTGGAATCCTACAGTACGTTCCATGCTTTTCTTCTTGATTTTGGTTCTGAAATTTCGTTTCTCATTATGTAACAACAATGGAGATCATATCTAGGCAGGGCAGCGTCTGAAAACTGTTTCAGAGAGATGCTGATAGCATTTGATTTTCAAGACGACTCTTTTTTAACCCGTTAGCTTCAGAGGGTTTGCATTGTTTTTGAGTAATGTTTTCGATTTGATAAAGGTTATGTTATGTTAAAGGAAAATAGATATTGTACTTACTGCATAAAATCATGCACATTTTACATGCAGATATGTCGGCGGCTGCAATTCTGGTAAAGCATTTTGGTGGATTTTAAACGATAAATCATACGAAAACTTGTGTCTTTGCAGGGGATGCTGCTGAGGAGAAAGATGGTGAGAGATTTTTTATTTCTGATTGGGGTTCTAGTCTTGGCCTGCTTGGCTGCGGAAGCAGAAGCAGAGTACTTGAAATACAAAGATCCTAGACAGCCAATTGATCAGAGAATCAAGGATTTAATGAGGAGGATGACCTTAGAGGAGAAGATTGGTCAAATGACACAGATTGATCGCGAGGTGGTATCAGCAGAAGTCATGAGGAAGTACTACATCGGTATAAAATCAATCAATTTTGCAATATATAAAAATTGCTGTTTTCGTAGACTCGTGCAACTATATCCCATGGTATGAATTGTATTATCTTCTTGATCAGGGAGTGTACTGAGTGGTGGAGGTAGTGCTCCAGCGAAAGAAGCTTCTCCTGAGACCTGGGTTGACATGGTGAATGATTTTCAAAAGGGCTCCATGTCAACCCGTCTTGGCATACCGATGATTTACGGGATTGATGCAGTTCATGGACACAACACCGCCTACAATGCTACAATCTTTCCTCACAATATTGGTCTTGGAGCTACTAGGCAAGTAGATTTTCAAATGGTTTGTTAT
Organism: Rhazya stricta; assembly: GCA_001752375.1. Classification (NCBI taxonomy): domain Eukaryota; kingdom Viridiplantae; phylum Streptophyta; class Magnoliopsida; order Gentianales; family Apocynaceae; genus Rhazya; species Rhazya stricta. The sequence continues at coordinate 995,132 of MEJB01000009.1, forward strand.
GGCTGTTTGTAGCAAATTGTTCGTGCAGAAATTAAGATCAAAACATGTTAGTAAATTTTCTTTCCGGTTTCTTTACAGGGATCCTATGCTGGTGAAGAAGATAGGAGCTGCAACAGCTCTTGAAGTCAGAGCTACAGGCATTCAGTACACCTTTGCACCATGTGTTGCGGTAATCAAACCATACTAATAGATATTCCTTCTGTTGTGGTTCACAATTGTTATACGTTTAGTCACTTTTTTGTTGTGATAATTTCTGACTAGGTCTGTAGGGATCCGAGATGGGGAAGATGTTTTGAAAGCTTCAGTTCAGATACGGAAATTGTTCGAGCTATGACTGAGCTAATTCCAGGACTACAAGGGGATATCCCTGCTAATCATCCAAAGGCTGTGCCCTATGTAGCAGGAAAGTAAGTTGTGCTGGCTTCTTTGATATCCTGCTCATTTTGAGTAAACAAAAAAATAGGAGTAATCTGTACTTTGATGACTGCAACTTCCTGAAGATTAATGTGAAAATTAGTAGGTTACTCAAAACGATGAACTCCAGTTCTCAACTGCAGTTTTCTATTGATCGTGTAGGGAAAAGGTTTTGGCATGTGCCAAACACTTTGTAGGTGATGGTGGAACAACAAGAGGCATCAATGAGTACAACACAGTWACTAGCTGGAAAGATCTGCTTGACATTCACATGCCCCCTTACTATGATTCGATCTTCAAGGGYGTCGGAACTGTCATGATCTCCTACTCAAGCTTGAACGGAGTAAAGATGCATGCCAATCGAGATCTTATTACTGGTTTTCTTAAGAAGAGACTGAATTTTCAGGTACAAACGTTTCACAACAATATTCAACTATGGGAATCATTTCTCGGATATATTGAATAGAGCATCATGAAGTTATAAATGATTGAAAATTGTTTCAGGGGTTTGTCATCTCAGATTCTGCTGGTATTGACAAAATTACTCCCACATTTCATGGAAACTACACATATTCAATTTTGGCTAGCGTCAATGCTGGAATTGACATGGTTAGTTCTTTTTATGCTGCTTAAGTACAACAGTTGCGAAGAGTTTCCTAGTCAATTCAGAATCCAGCACTCATTCAGAGGTTGATAAATTGCAGGTTATGCTTCCAAATAACTACACCGAATTTCTCGATGGACTGTCCTTCTTGGTGAAAAATAATTTCATTCCTATGAGTCGAATCAATGATGCCGTGAGGCGAATACTAGGGATAAAGTTCATGATGGGTCTATTTGAGAACCCATTTGCTGATTATAGCATGACCAAGTATCTCGGATGCCCGGTTTGTGGATATATTCTGTTTATTATTTACTCTTGAAGATCACAGAAATATGAAATTTCTTATGCTTAAAATAATAACTTGAACAGGAACATAGGGAATTGGCAAGGGAAGCAGTGAGAAAATCCCTTGTRCTGCTAAAAAATGGTGAATATTTTGATAAGCCATTGCTACCACTTCCGAAGAAGGCATCACGAGTACTTGTGGCAGGTAGTCATGCAGATGATATAGGTAACCAGTGCGGGGGTTGGACGATCGAGTGGCATGGACGTAGTGGCAACATTACAGTTGGTAACCAATCATCAATGATCAATCCATCTCATATGAAAATTTTCAAAACAAATGCACAAGGAATATAGCTTCACATTGCCCAACTCTGATCTTTCTGCAGGTACCACAATCCTCAAAGCCATTGAGGCTACTGTTGACCCAGAAACTGAAATAGTTTTTGAGGAAAATCCTGATGCTGCATTTGTTAAATCAGGAGAGTTTTCATATGCTGTTGTCGTAGTTGGGGAGTTACCTTATTCAGAGTCATCTGGAGACAGCTCAAACTTGACTATTCCGCAACCAGGACCTAGYGTTRTCACAAATGTTTGTGGGTCAGTAAAATGTGTTGTCGTTCTTATCACTGGCCGTCCCGTCGTGATTCAGCCATATCTTGAGCAAATTGATGCCCTTGTAGCTGCATGGCTTCCGGGAACTGAAGGCCAAGGAGTTGCTGATGTTCTGTTTGGTGACTATGGTTTCACAGGCAAGCTTCCACATACATGGTTCAAGACTGTTGATCAGCTCCCAATGAATATTGGGGATCCACATTATGACCCACTATTCCCATTTGGATAYGGTCTCACCACAGAACCTTCCAAGGCATCTTATTGATAGATCGTCAGTTACATGAATTATCAGTTGCACAAAGGTTAAGCAACTTCATTGTTATAGAAGAATTATTTAAAAGCCACTTCACGGTTTGAAACTTCCATGCAGAAAAGGAACTCGGGGATCCAAACCACAAAATAGTTGCTTATTATTAGAACCCAAAAATACAAAATAGTGATACTTCTGGAGTGTAAATGGTGAAACATTGATTATGTATTGTAAATATTGTAAACACATATCCATTCTAATATACCAACTTCAGATGCGTACTGAAGCAKATTTTTTATGGTATTCCCGTTTCTCTTCAAACATATCCATCCCAATACAGAGTTTCTCAGTCTATGACAACACATATGCAATTCAGCTGATCCACAGATTAATAATATCGTCCCCCCTCCCCCCTCAAACCGACCACACACACATCCACAGTGAAAATAAAAGAAAGCCACTGGCATACAAAATCTGCAGTGCTACAAAAGAGGAAACAAGAAAGTGGAAGGCAAAAAGATAATAAGATCTCTTATCCTATATCTCATAGGAAGCTAGCACCCAACTATGAGGTGATACATTCGCCAAATGGGTATGAGAATTGAGAACAAAAGCATCCATATTCAAGACAATGTAAACGAAGCCAGAGAACAAGTTGGGAGAATGCTAACTGAAAAGTTTCTCTTATTCATAATACAGAAATACAGGTATACATTCTTCATCAGGACCTCGATCATTCCTCAGCAGAACATATGGAAGTAGACATACATGCACAAAGTTTGAGTTGTAAAATGAACCAAAAGCGTGCAGCCTTGGTACTMAGAAAATTCACAAATTAATAGCTAGTTCTCTTTTTTCTGTTTTCCTAGTGTATTCTTAGGCATTTCTGCAGGAATATGATCCTTATTCTTATCCTCTATTTCTTGAATCAGCCTCAATATGTCTACCTTCTTCTCCAGAAGACTCTCGATCTTGGCATTCAATTTTTCTAACTTGTTCTTCAATTTTGCAAGATCTTTATCTTTATTCTTCTCTTCATATTTTCTTTTCTTCTCGTCTTTTTCCTTCTTCTTATTGCCGTCCTTACTTTCCTCTGCCTTTTCTTCATTGTCCAAGACTTCCCCTTTTTCCTCTATTTCAATCTCCTTAACATTAAGGTATGTCTCATCTTTGCTCTTTTTCTGTTTCTTTTCTTTCTTCTTCTTTTCCTTATTATTTTCCTCTCCTCCATCTGTTTCCTGATTAGATTCTCCCTCTTTGCCTTCATTGCTTTTTTCTGCATCCTTCTCTTTCTTCTTCTTCTTCTCCTTCTCCTTCTTTTTGGCTTTCTTACCCAMGTCTTTATCTTCACCTGTTTCCTGCTCAGATTCTTCCTTGACTTTCTCTTTGCCTTCAGGCTTCTTATGTTTCTCTTTATTTTCTTTCTTCTCTGGTTTCTTCTTCTCATACTCCTCCTTTTCTTGGTTGGATTCACCCTCTAATACCGTCCTGACTTCATTTGGGTTCTGTTTATCCTTCTCTTTCTTTTTGTCCTTGCATTGCTTCTCTTCATCGTTCTTCTTTTTGTCTGCAGTCTCTCCCTCGTCAGATTCTTCTATCACCTCTTTGTCCTTGACTATCTTCTCCTTCTCTTCCTCCTTGCCATCTGTTTTCAGATCACCTTTTGCTTCATTTTTATGCATCTTGTCCCCTTTCTCTCCCTTATCTTTGTCATCTTCATCTTTTTTCTCTTTACCCTTTTCTTTCACTTCATTTGCATCATCGGATCCAGCATTTTCATCTGACTTGGTCTTCTTCATCTCTTTCTTCTTGTCCTTTTTCTCTTTCTTCTTTTTCTCCTCTTCAGAATCCACAAACACAGCTTCATTGTGCTCCTCTGGCTCTTCATCAGAACGATCCTTGTGCTTCTTCTCTTTCTTTTTCTTCTTTTGCCCTTCCTCATCACTATTCTTTTCTTTCTCCTCCTTCTTCTTGTCCTTTTTCCCTTTCTTCTTTTTCTTCTCTTCTTCAGAATCTACAACCACAACTTCATCGTGCTCCTCTTGCTCTTCATCAGGATGATCATTGTGCTTCTTCTCTTTCTTCTTTTTCGTTTTCTTTTCCTCATCACTATTCTTTTCTTTCTCCTTCTCACTCTCCTCTTTCTTGGCATTGTCCTTATCCTTCTTTTTTGCTTTTTCCTTCAATTTCCCTCCATGTTTTTCATGTGATTCTTCCTCGTCATTCTTATGCTTTGCCTTTTGCTTCTCCACTGATTTAGTTTCCAATTCAACTGCAATTTCTTTCCTTTCTTCTTCTCCATCTGGCTTTCTGATCTTGCTCTCAGCTTTAAGATGAATTTCTTCCTTCTCCACCTTTTCCTCTTTCTTCAAATCAACGCCTGATGTGTGTCCCATTTGAGTATTATCTAATCCACTCACAGATGTGGCAACTACTCCCACTTAACTTCTAGGAAGCCTGAGAAATCAAAACGAAAATGGTGGAAATGTTGTTAGTACTTCATACCAGCATTAGTGTAATATAAGCAAAAGCAAAAAGAAACAGAATGCTATATCATCAAAACGGTAGTGTCATTTCTTTCTCAAAGCTTAAGAAATTTGTCTGAATATCTGCAGAGTTTAGAAAATCAAGCATCTCCCTATAAAAGAAAAGAACTGGTGTCTATACGAGGACAATAGAAGGCCCAATTTAAGATGGATACTAACCGCAAACAATAAAATTATGAACGATTCAGATATCCTCCATCATTTGCCGGGAATAGCCATAGAAAGATGACCAAGTAACTGTTCGAAAGAGACAGATAGGAAAGCTAATGTATGCAAAAGAATTGCAACAAACAAGAATACTATGAACAATTGAGTGATTCTCCACGATTTGAAGGACTTATCCTTAAAATATAAACAGCAAAGCAAAGGCATAAAGAATTTAAGATGGATATTGGCAGGAAACAGGAACGGTATAACTATATCCAATAAAGTACTGCTTCTTAATTTGTTGGGAATTGTCTCTAAAAGACACTACAAAACTGAAACTTCAGAACTTGAATCAGCTATCAACCCTGAACCATGCCAAAAACTATCCCAGATGATCTATTCTAATACCAGCCAAAAACAGATAACCTAATCAGCACCAAAAAAGAATACATCTTTATATGATTAAAAGTTTCAAAATGAAAACACCATGTCCAGTTACGCTGAAATTCTGACAATTATGACAAAAAAATATAAAGGCCGAGACCTGAAAATACCTCGGTCAATCGAAGTCGGAAGCTGAACCGCCTGCCAATATAAGGGAAAGACGATCAACAACTCATCTCCCGCACTTCTGACTTCTGGTTGCTTTTCTATTTATAGTGCAAGAATGGCTAATATGACGGCGTAGGGGACGTAACGAGGGTAACACACAGTGCTTCTATGGGTCGCGAAGTAGATACCAATGCCCATAGCTCTAGCTGTCGGTAAATAACTGCTGTCATAATAATGAGAAAAATGAATCAAAGAATCAAAGTGTCAAACGCGGCAAGTACTYGTCGAATAAGGAATCGAGAGGAGTCACTAACTCATTAGTCACCATCTTCTTGTCGCCTTCCCAAGTGAAGTCACCATTCGGAGTCACCACCTGGCTCCAAATTTGCTCTTTGGAGAAAGTTATTCGTGCCTTCCTCATCCGACATAGAAGCTGCTTAATGGACTGAGACTGTCCTCCTCTTCATCGGTGGTCTTCGCTGCTACTCTTCCAAGAGCCCAATCCAATATCTTATGAACGAGGGCTTGAACTTTGGGCCGTAATTATTCGATTGGGCTGCATGTGACCAATTTCTTGACAATCTTGGGCTGTAATTAACTTGTATTCATATGATATCAATAAACCCGAACTCAGAGAGTGTCTACGACTTTGTGGAAATAACTTTGTAATCATATGATATTAACTGAATTAGTTAGTAATATCTTTCCTATGTTTTCTAGATACCTAGGGGGAGGGAAGTCCAAGAATACTAGATACTATAAGGAAATAGGAACAGGGCCTTTTCTCTAAGATTATGGAGTGATTTTAGCTTTTTCTTTATAAATTRTAGTAGAATTAATAGTAATAGGAAAAGAAGGAGCAGAAAATTATTAGAAAACTATTTTTAATTAAATATTGAGAAAAATGGATTACATCTAAGGAAATCTCTTCCTCTCAAAATCTCTAACAATGCAACTTGTATTGGTTTTTTTCCCCTCATGCTAGAATTCGCTAAAATACCATTCTTTATAGTATTCCTAATCTCATCCCACCAAATTTTCAATTTCTTAATAAGATCGAACACCAATATCTCAGAACAATTACTAAATTTCTTAATAAACTTCTTGAAATCATACACCTCTATCATAAACGTTATAAATGATACAAAGTTATTACTAAAATATATTGAATGTTCTCTCAAAAATTCCAATTTTGAAACCTCAATTCTCAAAATGCAAATGAGAATCGAGAAGAAAACATCCATATTCAGACAATGTAAAAGAAGGCAGAGAACGATTAGGGAGAATGCTAACTAAAATGTTCTTTCTTTCATATTCCAAAAATACAGATCATGCTTTCTTAAACAGGAACTCGATCAGTCCTCAGCAGGACAAGTATATTCAGGATAAAATGCAAGAATTTGGAGTTGCAACGCGCCCCAAGAGCTCTCTTCCTCCTCCTGCTGTTCCTCCTTTTGCTTCTTCTTCTTCTTCTTTTTCTTTTTCTTCTTCTTCTTCTTCTTCTTCTTCTTCTTCTTCTTCTTCTTCTTCTTCTTCTTCTTCTTTCCCTGATCACTAATCTTCATCTCTTTCTTGGTATTGTCCTTATCCTTTTCATATTTTGCTTTTTCATGTGATTCTCCCTTGTCATTCATATGCTTTGGCTTTTCCTTCTCCGCTGATTTTAGTTACCATCTTTTCGATCTGCTCTCCGCTTTGAGACGATTCTCCATCCTTTCCTCTTCCTTCAATACAACGCCTGATATGTGTTCCGTTTGAGTGCGATCCAATCCATTCACAGATGTAGCAACTTCTCCCAGTTAAACTTCTAGGAAGTCTGAGAAAATCAAAATGAAAAGGGTGGAAATGGGTTACAACTTCATCATACCAGCATTGCGAAAAAACAAAGTACATATTCAAAATCGTAGTGTCATTTCTCAAAGCTTAAAGAAATTTGCCGGGAATTGCCCTAGAAAGGAAGACAAAATAAACTAAGTAACCATGTTGGACAAAATCTACAATGGAATATGACTTTCTGGAAATTGTCTTACGAAAGAGACAAATAGCTAAGCCTATGTATGCAAAAATTTGGCAGTAAACAAGAATACTATGAATAGTTGATTGCTGCTCCATAATTTGAAGGACTTCTCCTTAAAATATAAAGAGCAAAAAGCATTCCAAATTTAAGATTGGCAGGAAACAGGAATGGTAGATGTCCAGTAATTTGCTGGGAATTGTCTTTAGAAGATATAAAATTAAAACTTTAGAATCTGAATCAGACAATGACCATGAACCATGGACCAAAAACTGTCCCAGATAACACAATTAGAAGCAAAAAAGGAATGCATGTTGATATGATTAAAAGTTTCCAAAATGAGAAGAACATCCCCAGTTGCGATAAAATTCAGACAAGATCATCAGAACAACCTTAAACGCAAAGATTATACTGACACTAATGACAGTACATTAAAACTCTAGACCTCAAAATACATCCGCCAATCGGCTTAAGTCGAAAACTGAACCGCCTACGATATAAGGGGAAAGACAATCAAGAACACCTTTTCTCTCGCTTCTGGACTATCCCAGATTATTGCCTTTCTATTTACGGTAAAAAGAACGACGGGTGGAGGTTTCTTGTAATGATTCCTCTCGACGYATTAAGATCTGTCTCTGCAATTTGAGGGCATCAGATAACCWGCAAAACAGAATACAAAACAAATGTAGAATMCTTGATAACGRGCCGATGCAGCTGCAGGCCAATTGGACTCCAACGCTCAAGAGTCAAGTCTGCAATTCGGATATGATATTAAGCTTTAGTAATAGAGGGAAAAGTAAATAGAACAGGTTACCACTTCTCTCTCAATATTTCTTATCAGAATATTTGTAGGAGTAGCAGTAATGGAGTCAACTTGTCCTTTAGCAAKTCATGACCACCTTCTTTAGTGAGGTCTCTGAATCTGTTGATGGGGCATGGGGTGATAGCGCAGCAAGGATAGCGCGCAACCAACAGGAGCTCGCGAGGGGAGGTGGCTGCCGCATTGGCTGCCAGGGTGACCAGCTGCACTGGAGCTGAACATGTCGAACTATTGGTGATTCTCCGAGGTCTTATGTTAGTGGAAGAGTTGGATTTGGACGATTTTGTGATGGAGACTGACTGCCTTTTGGCTATTCAGAAACTCCACCAGCCTGCGACTGAGATCGACCTCTCGCCTTTGGGAACATTGTGGCGGAGATTCGCAGTAAAGCAGCCACACTGCCATGCAAAGGAGTTGTCCCTGCACGTCGGCCGGCGAACTTTCCGGCACACCTCCTGGCCCAAATGGGCAGCAATCTACCAGATATGAACTTTTCTGGCTGTCTTCCAATCCAATAACTGATTAGTGAGACTGTGAGAGATCACACTTTGGGCCGCATTTTACTCCATTGGGCCATATGAGACCAGCGCCTTAACAATTTTGGGGCTAGTTGGCATAATTTAACATTGAAGTCTTCATGATCCAGCGTAATTTTGCGGCCCTAATATAATATTTTGTTTCAACTATTTGACTTTGAGACCTTTTAGACTTCAATTTTCAATTTTAATTTTATTAAACAAAGCATTAGTTTTCCTTCTTTTTTTTTTCTTTTTCTAATTTTTTATGAGAAATATAAATCAAAATAGAAGAATTATTTATTTATCTGTAGCTTTACGAAATGTATTTGGGTTTCTCAAAAGAGTCAATAGTCCTTGTTTTGAATCCTCACAAAGCATAATTCTAGTAAGTTCAATGTTTTTATATTATTGGGAATCGTAAATTTTTTACATAGGAGATTTGAAAGAAGTGTAGCATTTTTTTCCTCTGGGTGAGATGAATTACTAATGAAATGAAAAGATATTGAATAAAAATGAGACTGGAGTTTTCATCAAGGATGGGCATTCTTTCCTAAACGATTTCAGTATATGACGGAGCTAGAAATATAATTTTGAAAAGAGAATTAAATAAATAAAAGTAGTAGGGGATGAGATAAAAAATTTTAGAGTAAAAAATTTATATAAAATTTTAAAAGTATTATTTATATTTAAGATTTTAAAAAATATTAAAGGAATTTGTGAATCTCATTCTCTAACTAAAAAAGTCATTCCATTTCAACAAAAGACCACCGCCATCTATCACCTTTGGACCGATTGTCGGTGAGGAGGGATTCGAACCCTCGGCACTGTGGTTCATAGCCACGTGCTCTAATCCTTTGAGCTATAGGCCTTACCTCGTCTACAATGAATTTGTTATTGGAAGTATCCTTAAAAAAAAAAAAAAAAAAGACTCTATCCTCTCCTTAGTTATTCCCATTTTAGGTTAAAAAAATGTGAAGACGCTCTTACTCCTATAAGAAGTGCGTTTCGAGGTGTGGAGTGGAAGAGGAAGGATGTTATACTTGAGATTTGAATGAGATGAATTTTTTATTTTTCCCATCTTTTTATATATAATAATTTGAACGCGTAGACGAAAAAGGATCTAATCCAACAGAAACTTATACATGCCTTGTTGTCATTCAGTTAAGCGGCCACTTGCGGCGGTTGCATACCAGAGGGCCCACCGCACCTTGATTATTGTAATTTTCACACATTCGTCAGTACATAATATTTGGTGAGAATTTTTAAACCTTTCTTTTATTTAAATAATAGTTCCAAATAAATATTATTATTGAAAAACGTTTGAACTAAAAAATTAATTATTTTCTATTTTAATTTTTTAAACCAGTAAACATGTATTTTTGTTTGCATTTTTTAAAAATAAAATAATTTTTATAAATGACAAATCGAATGCATTTTTAATAAATTTGAAAATAATCATTCAAAATAAAAAATTAAAAATATTTTTTAAAATGAAATACAAACCGATAATATCAATATTTTTTATTTTAAAATTAAAAATAATATCTTTCAAACATTTGAAAATTTTCTATTTTCAGTCCAAAGGAGTAAATAAAATAAAATAAATGCATCGTGACATACCATATTACCATCTTACATTTTATAAATACTTGACTTTAAGATGTTTTAATATCTAATAAATTTGCTTTAAATATTCGACCAGTGAGGTTCACGTTTAGAAAAATAATTAGAAAATTTCTTCAATTTCCCTCAATATTTATAAAGATAATTACGGTATCAAATTATTTATTTTAGAAGTAATTTTTAGACAGATCATCTGCTATTTTTATTTTGTAATATTAATAATAATTTGATTCGATTTAAATCGTGTTCGTAAAATTTAATTGGTGTGAAGAAAAATTCGATATAAAATGTTATTAAGGTGATGCTATAAGTAGAGTAAATTAGGAGATCGAATGAAGAATTATATTTACGCCAAGGTATSTAAAAGAAGGTTACAAAAGGAAATGAAAACGTAGAAGGAAAAGTTTGAAAACAGGGTGTCATGCCTTAACGCCCCCATCGCTGAATCTTGCTCTTTCTCTCCCTCTTGACTTCGCTGTTTCTAAAAACAAAAAGACAATCATCTCTCTCTCTCTCTCTCTCTCTCTCTCTCTCTCATCATTCTTGACATTCCTCTCTTTCTCCCCTTCCGAAGAGAAGAGAGAGAAGAGAGATCTCATCACTTTTGCGCAATATTCCTTTTGAATCTCTCAAAACCTCTCTGCATTGTTGCGTTGCAACATGAACGATCTGTTATCGGTAATTTTCTCATTTCTTTTACGTTTTGCAATTGTTTTTGTTGAATTTGGCATTACCGTAGCTCCTATAGCTGAAATGCATCTTAAATGTATGCGTCTTTTTTTTTTTTTTTTTGTTTTTGCTTTTTTTTCCCTTCAGGAATTTGGAAATGTAAACCGGGACATTGAGATTTGCTAAGCATTCCCTTTTAAGGAACATGTATTTTTCCATTTGATGAGTGATGGAGATTTCTTTTAGCTAATCGGGGTCCCTGGGTTGAATTTCCATTGGAAAAGTGTCAATCTTTATTGAAAAAATATATTATCTTTCAGATGCAATGGCGGGCTAGAATTAGGAATTGGTGAAATATGGAAAGTGATAATGAATTATTTAATTTCTTTCCTGGGCAGTGAAAATAGATTTGAGATACCTTCAATTAGCTTCAATTAAGAAAGAAAGTATGTAACACAWTGAGCGTAAGGAAAAAGGATGAAAAAAAGTCAATATYTGTCTTTCTTCTCCTTTTCTTGACTGCGTTTAAGTTTTGGAATATGAAAGCGATTCCAGAAGTCACATTGAGCTAGCTGTTGTAACCGAAATTTTCATGAACAGCCTCTTAACTCAATCTTTATTCTTTTTTTTTTTTTTTTCCCTCGATGCTACTAGTTTCTTCGAATGAGCCTTCACAAGCTTTCTGCTGCAATCTTTTGTATATCTTAACATCAGATTCTAGATGCATCCAGGAAACTCTTAGTTGATTTAATAAATGAAGAGCATTCTTAATGTAAGCAAAAGAGTGAATTGGCATAAATGGGTCTGTATATATTGTGTTGGTATCAGTGATTGGTTCTGTTGCTAAGGTACGAAGAGTACTTCTCTGCTTAGCCTTTGTTCATATGTAAAGGACTGTTCTTTAGGCTTCTCTCTGCACTCACATCTGTTGGAATGATCTTTTTACTGGCAGGTTAAGTGTTCAAGATAAGCTCTTCTGTTTCTATTCTTGTTCGAATTTACCCCCTTATTCTTGCTTTATGTCTTTGGCAGGAATCGTTTGCGATCCCCCGGGGTCAAAACTCGAACAATGGGGATATTGAGATGGGATCTCAACGACCAATGAACTCAGGAGAACTGGGTCTGGACTATTTTTTTAAGAAGGTATCTATAAATGGTTTTATTGTTGTTTCTTTGTGAGTGGAATCAACAGTTGGTCTCATTGTCTATGTATATATTTTTTGCATTGCAGGATTTAATTATGACGTAAGTTTCTGAAATTTTATGATCCTTTGGCAGGTGCAAGAGATTGAGAAACAATATGAGAAATTGAATAAGCTCCTTCAAAAGCTTCAGGTACTGACGTGCTTACTCAATACTTAATTTTATATATGTATAAAAATTTTCTTTTCTGCTTTTGCCCCCTAGCCCTTCTGAATTTTATACATGCTGCTTTAATTGCTTCTTTTCAATTTTTTGGCCTTATTAATTCTGAGCACCATGAAAGTTTTGCTTATTGTCTTTGCAAAAATATAAGTTTGATGGAAAGCTGGAAATTCTTGTCAATATATTTGGAATCAAGTTCCAATGTTGAATGCCTGAACTTCAAAATACTTTTCCCTGAAAAAAATTAGAGGGCATAAAAATGTCAGTCAGGTTCATCACCCGTTTAATTCTCRAATCAACTTGTGGGTTGATTTATTTGTATAAATTAACATAGGATCCATTCCGAAAAGAATTTGTTGTTCTAAATTATAGAGTTTTTTTCAGATGGATTTGCATCTCACTTTCTTTATTAACTCACCTACTCCCTCATTTTGTCTGCAGGATGCTCACGAGGAGTCAAAAGCTGTAACCAAGGCTTCCTCTATGAAAGGTAATAGGCTTCTCTTTATTTATGTATGACACTTGACACTTGCATTGTGACTTCGATATGCTCAGTCATGGAATGCTGGGCTAACCAGTGAAGCATTTTGCATTGATATGCATACCATTGGAAACTTCTTTTTCATATCATGCAAAGAGCAATCTTTAGTGGCAATATTTTTTAACATCTTCAGGAAGATGTATAGATGGAATTCCATAGGATTTGGCTCATATTTGATTTCCTGATTCAACATCATCTTTCTTTTGTCCCAGTTTTGCTTCTCATTTGCCCTTTCCTTTTTGATTTGTTTCATTGTCATAGGAGAAAAAGAAACGTAATTTACCATTTAAATATTGGGACCATTTACAGCTGCAGATCATGATTGCAATGCATTAATCATGTTAACCTAATGTATTTTAAACAGTGTGATAAGTTGCTTTTGATGATTTTGTGACTCGGTGCTAGTGTTTAAGTTATAAATGGGGATCCAATTTTGGTTTATTGAAATGTTAAAGATGAACATTTTAGTGTTTCGAAATACTACTATCATTGCATGATAGTTTTGACTTTTAGATTAGAAAGAACTTTCTTCAAGAACATAATCCCTATATTTGAAATCCTGTCCCCTATTGTGTATGATTCAATTTGGTATAGATATTTCCTCCATAATGACTAGTAGGTGTGACATAAAGAAATGCACGGCTGATAGCACAAGGAACATTCCTTTGTTTAGGAGACTGGATTCCACATTATTATACATCAAAGTAACCATTCATTCTAAGTTAATTTTCTTTGTTCTGTTATTGTTTGTTATATTTTTGCAATTTTCTTGACCTACTGATGATGACTAATATTTGCAGCAATTAAGCAACGAATGGAGAAAGATGTTGATGAAGTTGGAAAAATCGCTCGTTTTATCAAATCAAAAATTGAGGATATTGACAGAGAAGTATGGCATTTAGATTGCTTCTTTTAGTAAATTTTCAGGGAATTTCTGATGGAAAGGTATGTCAGAGAGTTTCTGAGTTGCGACACCTTTTCTCCTTCTGTCCAGAATTTAGCCAACAGAGAAAAGCCTGGATGTGGAAAAGGATCAGCTATAGATAGATCAAGATCAGCAACAACAGTGTAATTTAGATTAACCTTCCCCTCATCTCTTTCCTGATGCCTATATAATTGATATGTGTTGCAAATTGACATGGGTATTGCTCACTTTCATATGAAGTTGTTAGTTCATGTATCTTCTTCAAGTTCAGTACTAGTATAGCTGCCGGTTTGCATGCGAAGAAGTCTCACATTTAACATATTGCAAGTCTCGGTCATGCGCTGGTGCCTCAGGACTTGAGGAATGTTCTATTTACTGTTCCTATTGATTCTCAATTCCTTGTTGGTTGGCATCTAACTGTAGGAGAAGATGGTTTTAATAGAGTCTTCAGATCTTGGTAGTCTGTGTTCCTTGTTATTGAGAAGACACTCTGCATGCTTTCCATCCTGGTTTACCAATTAACTTAGAGAATGAAAGTAAAACAATCCAACAAAATAAAGTGTCACATAGTTTTTAGTATAATAGGTTATTTTGATTCTCGAGACAATGTTAAGAACTATCAATTTTATTCGGTCAATAGCTGCACTAAGCGAATTATTGACATGGCTGCACAATGATTCTACTTAATTATATTCAGAGAAGAGTTCAGACTAATAACCTAGTCCAGTAATTATGTGAATTATAGTCTAGTATTTATAACTGCGATAAAATGTCTACGAGTTGCTAAGACTATTATGGTATTTGATGTTTAATGACCTTCATGTTACTCTACAACATGCTCTCTGATTAACTAGTAATGATTGATAAATGGTGTAACATAATTTGGATGTTCCTAAAGATTCTTCTTTCATCCTGAGTGATCCATTGCTAGGTTAATTTTCTCCTTTGTATCTTTGRTGTTCGAATATAGCAATAAGATTCTATGTTCTTGGAAGATTTTTCATTCTTATACTCAGTGAGGTRCATAACATGTATATATATGTGATTATCAAGATGTTGTTTAATAAAATGATTTTGTTATTGCAGTTCTCTTAAAAAGAAATTCAAAGACAAGATGTCTGAGTTTCAGGTTGGTCCTCCAATCCATGCAAAGTGTCTTTCTTTCTCATGTCTTCTTTGTTCTCTCTAAATTTCACTGGCAATTATGCTTGCAGACCCTAAGAGAGAGCATCCATCAAGAGTATCGTGAGGTTGTCGAAAGACGTGTATTTACAGGTTTTAAAACCCATTACTTAATTATTACTGAGAACTAATAACGTATTATGCAAGGGAGCTCGACAATTTATGTCCAACTGACATGGTTTCTTTTTTATGTTGTTGCTAGTAACTGGATCTCAAGCAGATGAAGAGGTGAGAATAGTCTTTTTTTCCTTTTTTCTGAAGCACCTGGAATCTCTACATGGACATTTCTGATTATTCAAAATTTCCCTCACCAGACTGTAGATCGATTGATAGAGACTGGCGATAGCGAACAGATCTTCCAGAAAGCAATTCGAGAACAAGGGCGTGGCCAGGTCTGCTAGACTTCTCTTCTACCTTATTCTGCTCTGATCTTCTCCCAACCTGCGCTCAAAAGTACATCCCTGCTCAGTTTGTAATGAGTTTGCCTCACATCTAGATGTTTAGCAGCCAATATAACTCATTGGTTGTTTCTGTCTCATGTCTTGCAGATAATGGACACACTTGCAGAAATTCAAGAGCGTCATGATGCAGTCAGAGAATTAGAGAGAAAACTTCTTGAACTGCAACAGGTATTATGCTCCCCATAGATGGAGCAGCATTAAATTGGAATGTTAAATGGTCTCTTTACTAACTTTTTAACCTGACTTACTAGCTTTGTGTGTTAATTGATTAATTCCTGTTTTTTGTATGCATAGTCATGACAGCATAGTTTTCCAAGTTTAACCTTATGCACCTGTGTTTTCCCATATTCATTCATTCGTTAACAAGCTAGCTTG
Source organism: Rhazya stricta (assembly GCA_001752375.1). Lineage (NCBI taxonomy): Eukaryota > Viridiplantae > Streptophyta > Magnoliopsida > Gentianales > Apocynaceae > Rhazya > Rhazya stricta. Next base: position 1,011,035 of record MEJB01000009.1, read on the forward strand.
ATGAGGTTGTGTTAGCCACAGGCCTGGCTGTAGAAGTACCTGATATGACCAAGAAATCTCATTATTCTCCATACACTTAATCTCAGGTGATACTGTATTGTGGAGTATGAAACCAATAATATCTGATTCTAAAGGACACAAGGATTTGCTAAGTTGAGATGCTATGGTTAGGTTAAATGGTCTTTACATCAAAAAATCCTGCAAAAAGAGGAGATATCAAGTAGTTTTCAGGAATAGTGATAATGATGTGGAAATGCTGTGGTTTAATAATAGAACTAGTTTTGCCTAGAAATCCTGTCTCGGTTTTGTTGCATGCTTATGGAAAACAGAAAAAGAAAATGAAGGCATCTGTAACTCCAATCAAGCTTTAAGGCTTGGGTTTTGCCCAACGTCTCTATCTTGGATTTTGTTGCATGTCTGGTGATTGTTCAAGTCAAAGGTCTATATTTTAGACTTTTGTTTGTGTGCATATGTTGTTAAGAGGGACAGAGATGTAATCGAGTTTCAGAATTGCTGGTTCTCAATCCACTCTCTTTATCTTACGCAGATATTTATGGACATGGCAGTATTGGTGGATGCTCAAGGGGACATGCTTGATAACATTGAATCACAGGTAATTGAAGGCCTATGAGGGATAATAATTCCACCTATAAGAGTGTTTACATTGATTTTTACTTTGACTTATCTTCTTTGATCAAATTATTAGGTTTCCAGTGCTGTAGACCACGTGCAGTCAGGGAACACTGCTCTCCAAAAGGCAAAAAAGTTGCAGAAGAACTCCAGGAAATGGATGTGCATTGCTATCATTATCCTTCTCATTATTGTTGTAATCATTGTCGTGGGGGTGCTAAAGCCATGGACCAGCAACAAAGGTGCTTAGATTTTCTTGACCTTGGTAGGAATTGTATAAAAATATAGACAGATGGTATTGCATTATACCATATTCTTGTTGATTATCTTGCTTTCAGAACTTGACATGCACACCCGGTAAAGTTTGGATTCACTTTTATCGGTGAGATGATAAATGCTATTTGTTGCGGATTGACATGAACTGGTTTTTTTCCTTATAATTTGGAAGTAAAATATATTCTGATTACCTGCAACAAATGTCTATATATATCTGATGCACTTCTCATGGAAAAGTCAATCAATCATCTCACCAGTTACATAATGCAAAAATTGCAGAGTTGAGCTCAGAGATTGGTAAGCACCCAAAATTTCAAGACACATAGCATTTTGCTTTAATTTATTTAATGATTAAAAAGAAAACAAAAAGAAAAAAAGACAATATCAGCTGATACTCTTTAGAGGTCAGGAAAAACAGACTGAACTATCCAAGAAGAGATTCCAATATAGGGAGTATCCCATTATTGAAATATAGGAAAGAATGTTTGGAACAAATACTCAAAGAATCATATCTGTGCATTTATTTACTGGTATCTTCCAAAGCCCTCAAAGAACTTCGTCGGAGCCATAGCTCATACATCACCATGTAGAAGGCATCATAATCAACGGGAGGGAAATGCCACTGGAAATGTTTTCTAACATTCAGTACATTGTTCTTGAGGACAAGATACTCGTCGTTACTCAGGCCTTGAAGGATTTTCTTTAGCAACGGTATGTCTAGCGTGGCAATGATRAMAGAGAAACTCTTCCAATTTAGTATGTCAGTAAAGGGAAGATCGTAATGGTTAGCGATGATTACTGGGACACACCCATAATATAGTGCATCACTAGCACGAGCAGTGTTCACCTCAAAGCCTTTAACATGGAGGCAGAATTTGCTGCTTAGAAGCCCTTCAGTATAAGGTCTCGTAAGGGACCGCCTATTGACAGAAATTCCAGAATCATTTCTCCACGCTTGAAGAAGCTTTTCACGTACTGGTGAGTTCATTGATCCAGCAAAAAATGCTAGTTGTTTCCTGAAATTGTTTTAGATGAAGCCTAACATCAGATCATGACAGTTGCAGAAGAAAGATCTTTCATAAATATCAAGAACATGGCTTTCATAATAAACCATCTACGCTATCCCAACTAACATAGCCCACACATTGCATTAGCATCACATGCCCCATGTGATTAGTTTTTCTTTATATAAGTTGACCTTCAACTATCTTAATTTCTTATCGACAAAATAATGCATCCAGAATAACTATTCGTCTTATCCAATCTGGCTTCCAGAAAGCCGAAATTCTCTGGCAAGTTGTGATGCATCTAGACGAATACTAGTYAGCACAGAAGGCAAAAGATTCARTATATAGTTGCTAAGCAGARGAAGTCATTAATGTTAATGCATTTAATCTAGAGATCGAYATAATCATAAAGGAACTAGGTAATCTGAACCATAGAAAAGAAACCAGAAAAGCTTCTTAGATGCAGAAGAGTATATTGGCAGAGCACAGAGAACAACAGATTTTCATTTGAATCAGCATATGACTCTTATTGAAAGATATAGATACATAAGCTTCATCTTACCTTTTGTATGATCTCAGGTCTGGGGTTGGATCTTTCCTAGGCCAAATCTGTGGCAAGGATACATCTTTGTGAGCTACATATGTTGATACAAAATAGCTTGAAGAGCATACAACTTGGATGGCATTGAGTTTAACTTCAACTGTTTTCGCCATTGCAAACCGTCCAACGGAATGGCAAGCAACATAGAAATGGTCAGCACCACCACTGCGGTTCCAAAAAGGGTGCTCGTGGCTAATATTAAGTATGTAATTCAGGATGAAGTCCTGGAGACCATGAATCCCCACTCTTGGATCGTGCCTCAACCTTGCAATTGAAAATGGCAGAAAAAAGAGATCAGCTTTAACAGGATCCTTGGTAATGAAATGGCTCTTCGCAAGAACCTTCTTGAAGTAGCTTTCACTGGCATAGTTACCCCCAGGTTCAAAATCGACAGGCAAGAGCGCATTGGCAAATGGATGGTCACTTCTGTGAGGATAAACATAAATGAGCAAACTCTTGTTCATTTCTTTGTAGTTTTCAACAAAGATATCTCTGTCATGGAACATCTTGTTATTCTCACGATTTCCTGAACATCCAAAAGATTGCAGATGTATGAATGTTAAGGACAATCCAGAAAAATAAAAGATGTTTTAGAGATAGCAGGGTGGTGTAAAGTTCAACCTGAGATTCAAGATCAAAGGAATAATACTAAAAATCTTACTGCCTATGCCATGATTGTGTAACATGAAAGGGTGCAGCCGAGAAGAGAAAATATTTGCAGAGATGATTCAGAAGAAGTGATGTTTAATTCACATATCTTGCAAAGAGACACAGCCCAGAAAAGTCTAACGCCTGCCAAGGAAAGCTGCACCTTGTCTTTAACAACAACGGGAGACAAGGATACATTGTTTTGCATGCAACTTTAGCTGACAGCCCTAGTGTTCATTTTCTATCTTTGTTCACTTTTAGCAGCTACAGACACAGAAAAGAGCTTTATCCTAGTAATTTCAGGGAGAGCAATACTCTCAAAAGAATAACTGTAACTCATTAAGTAACCTCGCTCTCAGATATACCTTCACCTGCATACCCATATTCTCCTAAATATTCAAATCAATAAGAAAAAGTATATACTTTAAGCTTCTTTCCCATGCGCTCACCAGACAATTCCAGTTCAGTTTATCTCTCAAAYGCAAAGAACATGGWTGCTGCMGGAACACGTATCAGCAAGAGAGATGCCACAGGTCAAACTTTATCCTGAATTTAATACAATACAGTATTGCAGTGCTCATACTCAGAGGCAGTGTCCAAGAGCCAACAAAACTCCCTTCACCTAAAAACTTCCGCCATTGCCAATGTAACCACAAATGTCAACAAGCAGACAACTTGGTGAAAAATCGCGAAACAGACAAAACAATAATTGGAAGTAATTCCACGACCCAAAGAAGGATATAAAACCATATGGGCAATTGCATTGCGGGAACAATGTTTCAATTTTTCATGCATTTGAAAAAGTACTACAAGAAAAGAAAAAATATGGAAAGGAAAAAGCAGATATCAAAAGGCTACATCTTTGATACAGACTCAATAAAAGTAACAACAAACACACAAACACNTTTTATTTTTAAAAATAATTTTTAAGAATTAAGAATTGAAAATGTTTTTAATAAATTTGAAAATAATCATTCAAAATAAAAAATTAAAAATATTTTTTAAAATGAAATACAAACCGATAATATCAATATTTTTTATTTTAAAATTAAAAATAATATCTTTCAAACATTTGAAAATTTTCTATTTTCAGTCCAAAGGAGTAAATAAAATAAAATAAATGCATCGTGACATACCATATTACCATCTTACATTTTATAAATACTTGACTTTAAGATGTTTTAATATCTAATAAATTTGCTTTAAATATTCGACCAGTGAGGTTCACGTTTAGAAAAATAATTAGAAAATTTCTTCAATTTCCCTCAATATTTATAAAGATAATTACGGTATCAAATTATTTATTTTAGAAGTAATTTTTAGACAGATCATCTGCTATTTTTATTTTGTAATATTAATAATAATTTGATTCGATTTAAATCGTGTTCGTAAAATTTAATTGGTGTGAAGAAAAATTCGATATAAAATGTTATTAAGGTGATGCTATAAGTAGAGTAAATTAGGAGATCGAATGAAGAATTATATTTACGCCAAGGTATGTAAAAGAAGGTTACAAAAGGAAATGAAAACGTAGAAGGAAAAGTTTGAAAACAGGGTGTCATGCCTTAACGCCCCCATCGCTGAATCTTGCTCTTTCTCTCCCTCTTGACTTCGCTGTTTCTAAAAACAAAAAGACAATCATCTCTCTCTCTCTCTCTCTCTCTCTCTCTCTCTCATCATTCTTGACATTCCTCTCTTTCTCCCCTTCCGAAGAGAAGAGAGAGAAGAGAGATCTCATCACTTTTGCGCAATATTCCTTTTGAATCTCTCAAAACCTCTCTGCATTGTTGCGTTGCAACATGAACGATCTGTTATCGGTAATTTTCTCATTTCTTTTACGTTTTGCAATTGTTTTTGTTGAATTTGGCATTACCGTAGCTCCTATAGCTGAAATGCATCTTAAATGTATGCGTCTTTTTTTTTTTTTTTTTGTTTTTGCTTTTTTTTCCCTTCAGGAATTTGGAAATGTAAACCGGGACATTGAGATTTGCTAAGCATTCCCTTTTAAGGAACATGTATTTTTCCATTTGATGAGTGATGGAGATTTCTTTTAGCTAATCGGGGTCCCTGGGTTGAATTTCCATTGGAAAAGTGTCAATCTTTATTGAAAAAATATATTATCTTTCAGATGCAATGGCGGGCTAGAATTAGGAATTGGTGAAATATGGAAAGTGATAATGAATTATTTAATTTCTTTCCTGGGCAGTGAAAATAGATTTGAGATACCTTCAATTAGCTTCAATTAAGAAAGAAAGTATGTAACACATTGAGCGTAAGGAAAAAGGATGAAAAAAAGTCAATATRTGTCTTTCTTCTCCTTTTCTTGACTGCGTTTAAGTTTTGGAATATGAAAGCGATTCCAGAAGTCACATTGAGCTAGCTGTTGTAACCGAAATTTTCATGAACAGCCTCTTAACTCAATCTTTATTCTTTTTTTTTTTTTTTTCCTCGATGCTACTAGTTTCTTCGAATGAGCCTTCACAAGCTTTCTGCTGCAATCTTTTGTATATCTTAACATCAGATTCTAGATGCATCCAGGAAACTCTTAGTTGATTTAATAAATGAAGAGCATTCTTAATGTAAGCAAAAGAGTGAATTGGCATAAATGGGTCTGTATATATTGTGTTGGTATCAGTGATTGGTTCTGTTGCTAAGGTACGAAGAGTACTTCTCTGCTTAGCCTTTGTTCATATGTAAAGGACTGTTCTTTAGGCTTCTCTCTGCACTCACATCTGTTGGAATGATCTTTTTACTGGCAGGTTAAGTGTTCAAGATAAGCTCTTCTGTTTCTATTCTTGTTCGAATTTACCCCCTTATTCTTGCTTTATGTCTTTGGCAGGAATCGTTTGCGATCCCCCGGGGTCAAAACTCGAACAATGGGGATATTGAGATGGGATCTCAACGACCAATGAACTCAGGAGAACTGGGTCTGGACTATTTTTTTAAGAAGGTATCTATAAATGGTTTTATTGTTGTTTCTTTGTGAGTGGAATCAACAGTTGGTCTCATTGTCTATGTATATATTTTTTGCATTGCAGGATTTAATTATGACGTAAGTTTCTGAAATTTTATGATCCTTTGGCAGGTGCAAGAGATTGAGAAACAATATGAGAAATTGAATAAGCTCCTTCAAAAGCTTCAGGTACTGACGTGCTTACTCAATACTTAATTTTATATATGTATAAAAATTTTCTTTTCTGCTTTTGCCCCCTAGCCCTTCTGAATTTTATACATGCTGCTTTAATTGCTTCTTTTCAATTTTTTGGCCTTATTAATTCTGAGCACCATGAAAGTTTTGCTTATTGTCTTTGCAAAAATATAAGTTTGATGGAAAGCTGGAAATTCTTGTCAATATATTTGGAATCAAGTTCCAATGTTGAATGCCTGAACTTCAAAATACTTTTCCCTGAAAAAAATTAGAGGGCATAAAAATGTCAGTCAGGTTCATCACCCGTTTAATTCTCGAATCAACTTGTGGGTTGATTTATTTGTATAAATTAACATAGGATCCATTCCGAAAAGAATTTGTTGTTCTAAATTATAGAGTTTTTTTCAGATGGATTTGCATCTCACTTTCTTTATTAACTCACCTACTCCCTCATTTTGTCTGCAGGATGCTCACGAGGAGTCAAAAGCCGTAACCAAGGCTTCCTCTATGAAAGGTAATAGGCTTCTCTTTATTTATGTATGACACTTGACACTTGCATTGTGACTTCGATATGCTCAGTCATGGAATGCTGGGCTAACCAGTGAAGCATTTTGCATTGATATGCATACTATTGGAAACTTCTTTTTCATATCATGCAAAGAGCAATCTTTAGTGGCAATATTTTTTAACATCTTCAGGAAGATGTATAGATGGAATTCCATAGGATTTGGCTCATATTTGATTTCCTGATTCAACATCATCTTTCTTTTGTCCCAGTTTTGCTTCTCATTTGCCCTTTCCTTTTTGATTTGTTTCATTGTCATAGGAGAAAAAGAAACGTAATTTACCATTTAAATATTGGGACCATTTACAGCTGCAGATCATGATTGCAATGCATTAATCATGTTAACCTAATGTATTTTAAACAGTGTGATAAGTTGCTTTTGATGATTTTGTGACTCGGTGCTAGTGTTTAAGTTATTAATGGGGATCCAATTTTGGTTTATTGAAATGTTAAAGATGAACATTTTAGTGTTTTGAAATACTACTATCATTGCATGATAGTTTTGACTTTTAGATTAGAAAGAACTTTCTTCAAGAACATAATCCCTATATTTGAAATCCTGTCCCCTATTGTGTATGATTCAATTTGGTATAGATATTTCCTCCATAATGACTAGTAGGTGTGACATAAAGAAATGCACGGCTGATAGCACAAGGAACATTCCTTTGTTTAGGAGACTGGATTCCACATTATTATACATCGAAGTAACCATTCATTCTAAGTTAATTTTCTTTGTTCTGTTATTGTTTGTTATATTTTTGCAATTTTCTTGACCTACTGATGATGACTAATATTTGCAGCAATTAAGCAACGAATGGAGAAAGATGTTGATGAAGTTGGAAAAATCGCTCGTTTTATCAAATCAAAAATTGAGGATATTGACAGAGAAGTATGGCATTTAGATTGCTTCTTTTAGTAAATTTTCAGGGAATTTCTGATGGAAAGGTATGTCAGAGAGTTTCTGAGTTGCGACACCTTTTCTCCTTCTGTCCAGAATTTAGCCAACAGAGAAAAGCCTGGATGTGGAAAAGGATCAGCTATAGATAGATCAAGATCAGCAACAACAGTGTAATTTAGATTAACCTTCCCCTCATCTCTTTCCTGATGCCTATATAATTGATATGTGTTGCAAATTGACATGGGTATTGCTCACTTTCATATGAAGTTGTTAGTTCATGTATCTTCTTCAAGTTCAGTACTAGTATAGCTGCCGGTTTGCATGCGAAGAAGTCTCACATTTAACATATTGCAAGTCTCGGTCATGCGCTGGTGCCTCAGGACTTGAGGAATGTTCTATTTACTGTTCCTATTGATTCTCAATTCCTTGTTGGTTGGCATCTAACTGTAGGAGAAGATGGTTTTAATAGAGTCTTCAGATCTTGGTAGTCTGTGTTCCTTGTTATTGAGAAGACACTCTGCATGCTTTCCATCCTGGTTTACCAATTAACTTAGAGAATGAAAGTAAAACAATCCAACAAAATAAAGTGTCACATAGTTTTTAGTATAATAGGTTATTTTGATTCTCGAGACAATGTTAAGAACTATCAATTTTATTCGGTCAATAGCTGCACTAAGCGAATTATTGACATGGCTGCACAATGATTCTACTTAATTATATTCAGAGAAGAGTTCAGACTAATAACCTAGTCCAGTAATTATGTGAATTATAGTCTAGTATTTATAACTGCGATAAAATGTCTACGAGTTGCTAAGACTATTATGGTATTTGATGTTTAATGACCTTCATGTTACTCTACAACATGCTCTCTGATTAACTAGTAATGATTGATAAATGGTGTAACATAATTTGGATGTTCCTAAAGATTCTTCTTTCATCCTGAGTGATCCATTGCTAGGTTAATTTTCTCCTTTGTATCTTTGYTGTTCGAATATAGCAATAAGATTCTATGTTCTTGGAAGATTTTTCATTCTTATACTCAGTGAGGTGCATAACATGTATATATATGTGATTATCAAGATGTTGTTTAATAAAATGATTTTGTTATTGCAGTTCTCTTAAAAAGAAATTCAAAGACAAGATGTCTGAGTTTCAGGTTGGTCCTCCAATCCATGCAAAGTGTCTTTCTTTCTCATGTCTTCTTTGTTCTCTCTAAATTTCACTGGCAATTATGCTTGCAGACCCTAAGAGAGAGCATCCATCAAGAGTATCGTGAGGTTGTCGAAAGACGTGTATTTACAGGTTTTAAAACCCATTACTTAATTATTACTGAGAACTAATAACGTATTATGCAAGGGAGCTCGACAATTTATGTCCAACTGACATGGTTTCTTTTTTATGTTGTTGCTAGTAACTGGATCTCAAGCAGATGAAGAGGTGAGAATAGTCTTTTTTTCCTTTTTTCTGAAGCACCTGGAATCTCTACATGGACATTTCTGATTATTCAAAATTTCCCTCACCAGACTGTAGATCGATTGATAGAGACTGGCGATAGCGAACAGATCTTCCAGAAAGCAATTCGAGAACAAGGGCGTGGCCAGGTCTGCTAGACTTCTCTTCTACCTTATTCTGCTCTGATCTTCTCCCAACCTGCGCTCAAAAGTACATCCCTGCTCAGTTTGTAATGAGTTTGCCTCACATCTAGATGTTTAGCAGCCAATATAACTCATTGGTTGTTTCTGTCTCATGTCTTGCAGATAATGGACACACTTGCAGAAATTCAAGAGCGTCATGATGCAGTCAGAGAATTAGAGAGAAAACTTCTTGAACTGCAACAGGTATTATGCTCCCCATAGATGGAGCAGCATTAAATTGGAATGTTAAATGGTCTCTTTACTAACTTTTTAACCTGACTTACTAGCTTTGTGTGTTAATTGATTAATTCCTGTTTTTTGTATGCATAGTCATGACAGCATAGTTTTCCAAGTTTAACCTTATGCACCTGTGTTTTCCCATATTCATTCATTCGTTAACAAGCTAGCTTGATGAGGTTGTGTTAGCCACAGGCCTGGCTGTAGAAGTACCTGATATGACCAAGAAATCTCATTATTCTCCATACACTTAATCTCAGGTGATACTGTATTGTGGAGTATGAAACCAATAATATCTGATTCTAAAGGACACAAGGATTTGCTAAGTTGAGATGCTATGGTTAGGTTAAATGGTCTTTACATCAAAAAATCCTGCAAAAAGAGGAGATATCAAGTAGTTTTCAGGAATAGTGATAATGATGTGGAAATGCTGTGGTTTAATAATAGAACTAGTTTTGCCTAGAAATCCTGTCTCGGTTTTGTTGCATGCTTATGGAAAACAGAAAAAGAAAATGAAGGCATCTGTAACTCCAATCAAGCTTTAAGGCTTGGGTTTTGCCCAACGTCTCTATCTTGGATTTTGTTGCATGTCTGGTGATTGTTCAAGTCAAAGGTCTATATTTTAGACTTTTGTTTGTGTGCATATGTTGTTAAGAGGGACAGAGATGTAATCGAGTTTCAGAATTGCTGGTTCTCAATCCACTCTCTTTATCTTACGCAGATATTTATGGACATGGCAGTATTGGTGGATGCTCAAGGGGACATGCTTGATAACATTGAATCACAGGTAATTGAAGGCCTATGAGGGATAATAATTCCACCTATAAGAGTGTTTACATTGATTTTTACTTTGACTTATCTTCTTTGATCAAATTATTAGGTTTCCAGTGCTGTAGACCACGTGCAGTCAGGGAACACTGCTCTCCAAAAGGCAAAAAAGTTGCAGAAGAACTCCAGGAAATGGATGTGCATTGCTATCATTATCCTTCTCATTATTGTTGTAATCATTGTCGTGGGGGTGCTAAAGCCATGGACCAGCAACAAAGGTGCTTAGATTTTCTTGACCTTGGTAGGAATTGTATAAAAATATAGACAGATGGTATTGCATTATACCATATTCTTGTTGATTATCTTGCTTTCAGAACTTGACATGCACACCCGGTAAAGTTTGMATTCACTTTTATCGGTGAGATGATAAATGCTATTTGTTGCGGATTGACATGAACTGGTTTTTTTCCTTATAATTTGGAAGTAAAATATATTCTGATTACCTGCAACAAATGTCTATATATATCTGATGCACTTCTCATGGAAAAGTCAATCAATCATCTCACCAGTTACAWAATGCAAAAATTGCAGAGTTGAGCTCAGAGATTGGTAAGCACCCAAAATTTCAAGACACATAGCATTTTGCTTTAATTTATTTAATGATTAAAAAGAAAACAAAAAGAAAAAAAGACAATATCAGCTGATACTCTTTAGAGGTCAGGAAAAACAGACTGAACTATCCAAGAAGAGATTCCAATATAGGGAGTATCCCATTATTGAAATATAGGAAAGAATGTTTGGAACAAATACTCAAGAATCATATCTGTGCATTTATTTACTGATATCTTCCAAAGCCCTCAAAGAACTTCGTCGGAGCCATAGCTCATACATCACCATGTAGAAGGCATCATAATCAACGGGAGGGAAATGCCACTGGAAATGTTTTCTAACATTCAGTACATTGTTCTTGAGGACAAGATACTCGTCGTTACTCAGGCCTTGAAGGATTTTCTTTAGRAACGGTATGTCTAGCGTGGCAATGATYAKAGAGAAACTCTTCCAATTTAGTATGTCAGTAAAGGGAAGATCGTAATGGTTAGCGATGATTACTGGGACACACCCATYATATAGTGCATCACTAGCACGAGCAGTGTTCACCTCAAAGCCTTTAACATGGAGGCAGAATTTGCTGCTTAGAAGCCCTTCAGTATAAGGTCTCGTAAGGGACCGCCTATTGACAGAAATTCCAGAATCATTTCTCCACGCTTGAAGAAGCTTTTCACGTACTGGTGAGTTCATTGATCCAGCAAAAAATGCTAGTTGTTTCCTGAAATTGTTTTAGATGAAGCCTAACATCAGATCATGACAGTTGCAGAAGAAAGATCTTTCATAAATATCAAGAACATGGCTTTCATAATAAACCATCTACGCTATCCCAACTAACATAGCCCACACATTGCATTAGCATCACATGCCCCATGTGATTAGTTTTTCTTTATATAAGTTGACCTTCAACTATCTTAATTTCTTATCGACAAAATAATGCATCCAGAATAACTATTCGTCTTATCCAATCTGGCTTCCAGAAAGCCGAAATTCTCTGGCAAGTTGTGATGCATCTAGACGAATACTAGTRAGCACAGAAGGCAAAAGATTCAYTATATAGTTGCTAAGCAGAYGAAGTCATTAATGTTAATGCATTTAATCTAGAGATCGARATAATCATAAAGGAACTAGGTAATCTGAACCATAGAAAAGAAACCAGAAAAGCTTCTTWGATGCAGAAGAGTATATTGGCAGAGRACAGAGAACAACAGATTTTCATTTGAATCAGCATATGACTCTTATTGAAAGATATAGATACATAAGCTTCATCTTACCTTTTGTATGATCTCAGGTCTGGGGTTGGATCTTTCCTAGGCCAAATCTGTGGCAAGGATACATCTTTGTGAGCTACATATGTTGATACAAAATAGCTTGAAGAGCATACAACTTGGATGGCATTGAGTTTAACTTCAACTGTTTTCGCCATTGCAAACCGTCCAACGGAATGGCAAGCAACATAGAAATGGTCAGCACCACCACTGCGGTTCCAAAAAGGGTGCTCGTGGCTAATATTAAGTATGTAATTCAGGATGAAGTCCTGGAGACCATGAATCCCCACTCTTGGATCGTGCCTCAACCTTGCAATTGAAAATGGCAGAAAAAAGAGATCAGCTTTAACAGGATCCTTGGTAATGAAATGGCTCTTCGCAAGAACCTTCTTGAAGTAGCTTTCACTGGCATAGTTACCCCCAGGTTCAAAATCGACAGGCAAGAGCGCATTGGCAAATGGATGGTCACTTCTGTGAGGATAAACATAAATGAGCAAACTCTTGTTCATTTCTTTGTAGTTTTCAACAAAGATATCTCTGTCATGGAACATCTTGTTATTCTCACGATTTCCTGAACATCCAAAAGATTGCAGATGTATGAATGTTAAGGACAATCCAGAAAAATAAAAGATGTTTTAGAGATAGCAGGGTGGTGTAAAGTTCAACCTGAGATTCAAGATCAAAGGAATAATACTAAAAATCTTACTGCCTATGCCATGATTGTGTAACATGAAAGGGTGCAGCCGAGAAGAGAAAATATTTGCAGAGATGATTCAGAAGAAGTGATGTTTAATTCACATATCTTGCAAAGAGACACAGCCCAGAAAAGTCTAACGCCTGCCAAGGAAAGCTGCACCTTGTCTTTAACAACAACGGGAGACAAGGATACATTGTTTTGCATGCAACTTTAGCTGACAGCCCTAGTGTTCATTTTCTATCTTTGTTCACTTTTAGCAGCTACAGACACAGAAAAGAGCTTTATCCTAGTAATTTCAGGGAGAGCAATACTCTCAAAAGAATAACTGTAACTCATTAAGTAACCTCGCTCTCAGATATACCTTCACCTGCATACCCATATTCTCCTAAATATTCAAATCAATAAGAAAAAGTATATACTTTAAGCTTCTTTCCCATGCGCTCACCAGACAATTCCAGTTCAGTTTATCTCTCAAARGCAAAGAACATGGWTGCTGCKGGAACACGTATCAGCAAGAGAGATGCCACAGGTCAAACTTTATCCTGAATTTAATACAATACAGTATTGCAGTGCTCATACTCAGAGGCAGTGTCCAAGAGCCAACAAAACTCCCTTCACCTAAAAACTTCCGCCATTGCCAATGTAACCACAAATGTCAACAAGCAGACAACTTGGTGAAAAATCGCGAAACAGACAAAACAATAATTGGAAGTAATTCCACGACCCAAAGAAGGATATAAAACCATATGGGCAATTGCATTGCGGGAACAATGTTTCAATTTTTCATGCATTTGAAAAAGTACTACAAGAAAAGAAAAAATATGGAAAGGAAAAAGCAGATATCAAAAGGCTACATCTTTGATACAGACTCAATAAAAGTAACAACAAACACACAAACACACAAAAGAGTCAGTCCAAGCCCAGCATCCAAAATCATTGAAGAATTTAAAATTAAGTAATTATGTCGAAGTTTACTGACCATTAGCTACCCTTGGAAATTTGACTGGCCCTTGAGACTCAGAAGTTGGAAGATTATCATTCTTAGCAAAATGAGGAACTTTGTGCAATTCGACAGGGTTTGGAAAGTCGAGCACTGATAAGCTGGTGAGACTCTGCCCAGAATGACTTGAGTTTGTGAATGACCCAAGAATGGAAGAGTTTGAATGGATGTGAGGACTTGACCTGGTGGGCTCAGGCGAGACAGTTGAACCGCTAGACATTGAGGCCCCAATTCTTGAAAAAGAGAGGTCGAGATGGGTCTGGCTGGGATACAGGAAGAGATTAGAGGTAGAGAAGATGTAGAAAAGAATACACAAAGATGTAATTAGAGCCAAGGTTGTAGGAATAAAGAAAAAAGATCTGAGTGAGTGCAAATTGGGAGGTTTAAGATAAAAAAGATTGCTGCAGAGAACTAACAAAACTGAAACCGCCATTTTGGCCTTGCCCAAGAACTAGTTAGTCTGTCGAAAATCTAGATCATCCAGAGGCTCTATAAACACATAGAGAGAGGCCAGGAGGAGAAAGAGGATGGACCATCTTCGCTTCAATTTCCCTCTTCGTTTTCTTCTGGTTTTGTTGGAACACGAGTATTGGATCGCAAAGGAAGTTGTTGGGAGGCCAGAGTTGTTCCCTTGGTACTCAGCAGATTTGTTCCTCTAGCCTTTTCCCTATCCTGTAATAAAGTGCCGGGTACTTTCGGCGAGGTCCGGCCCGAATTATTCCTAAACAAATGGATGAAATGGGATCCTGATGTACCCGGAGAGTCGATATTCAGTCTAATTATAAAGACTGAAACTTGGAAATATTGTAGGCTATGCAGGTGATCGAAATTAATAGATAAATTACATTAATTTTTTTATGTATTTATGTTTAATTTATTCAATAATTTTATTATTATGAAAGTCATATGTTCAAATTGAACTCTTTACATATTTTTTTTACACATTATCTTATATGAATAAATTCAGAAAATTCACACAATAACATTTGATTGGGAGAACTTTGAAAGAAAAAAACATATAATAAAATAGATTCTTGGTCGAAGAGAATTTGGAAGGGAAAGGAAGGAGAGAGAAAGTGTTATTATGAACAGCGGAAATTCTAACTTGAATTTAATAATTTCTTATTTATTAGACAAAATTAATCATATTTTRGTAAATTATTTCTTTTATTTTTTTCAATGATTGATCAATATAAATTTGTAGCAACATAAATTTAAAAATAATAATTAATAAATAAACAAATAAAAGATAAAAGTGTGAATTTGATTGTATTTAGAATTTTCTTAAGTTGATTATCAAATGCTTTAATCATATTTAAAAGTCAAATTCAAAAATATAAGTAAATTTACAATGTTCCAACATTGAACTATTAAACTTTAATCTTCGTACTTTAATTTTCTTCATATATTAGTGTTCGTCTCCCGACTCTAATTTTATCAAACAATACCGAAATAAACATTTTAATTATCAAGATCTCAAATAGTACAATAACTCATTTGAACTATAATTTAATAATATACAATTTTAATTTTCTTTCGTGGAAAATAAAATTCTTTTATTAGGAGTTTTTTTTCTTTTCTATAATAAATTGACTCTGTACATGAAGTATTTTCTTACACATATCCTTGGACAACCTCCGTCTCAACTAACAGTTTCTACAACTCTGATATGGCTTCTTCGAATCCATAACTCATACATGACCATGTGAAAAGCATCATAATCAACTTGCATATCATACCACAGGAAGTGTTTCTGTACCTCCATTACATTCTCGTGTAATCTCAAATAATCTCTAGAACTTAAGATCTTCTGTAGCAGTTTCTTCAGCATGGGGATGTCCATGGTTGAAACCACCACAGAAAAGCTCTTCCAATCCAATATGTCTGCATATGGGAGGTCGTAGTGATCGGCAAGGATGACGGGAACACATCCATAGTACAGAGCATCCCCTATACGAGCTGTGTTTACTTCAAAGCCTTTGGCGTGGATGCAGAATTTGCTCCCCAGAAGTGCTTCAGAGTATGGCGTTTTCAGACGGCTACTGTGGACTGACATCTCTGAGTCGTTTCCCCATTTTTCAACGAGAAACTTGCGTACCCGGGAGTTCATAGCTCCAGCATAGAAGGCCAGCTTTTTCCTGAAGTGTCATTTCTCCATCATTAGGTACCACAGAGATGAGGACGGAGCAGGATTTTGGCCTTAAAGGATGAGAGCAAATGGAAAAATATTTTGCGAACCCCGTACAACATTTTAAAAAAATTATCTCCCCTACCACCTCCTGGCTCCGTCCTCACATGGAGAAGACCAAGATAAAATCACAAAATGGACCGAGGACTAGTTACCTCTTTGATGGGGGGCGATTTGGAGGCTTCCCTTTTCTTGGCCAGATTTGAGGTATAGATGCATCTTTATGAGAAATATAACCTGGAAGGAAATAGCTAGAAGAGCAAACCACTTGTATAGCATTCAACTTGACTTCAACAGCATTCTCCATAGCCGATCTTCCAATGGAATGACAAGCTACATAGAAGTGATCAGCACCTCCTGTTCTATTCCAATAAGGGTAGCCATGGCTGATATTGAAAATGTAGTTTTTGATGAAGTCTTGGATTCCACCAACACCAACTCTTCGATCATGCCTCAAACTTGCAATTGAAAATGGAAGGTAAAAAAGATCTGCTTCAGWTGGATTCTTTGTTACGAAATGACTGTTGAYCAAAGCTTTCTTGAAGTAACTTTCACTGGCGTAGTTGCCTCCAGGTTCAGCTTTCACTGGTAATAGCACATTTGCAAYGGGATCGTTTTTGTTGTGAGGATATATATATATTTTTAGGCTCCTATTCATTTCCTTGTAGTCCTCTAGAAACCGGTTTCTATCGTGGAAAACATCCCTGTTATCCACATTTTTTCCTGCATCATATGGTCACAGCGTACATGGATTTGAGRTAAGAGGTCAACAAGAAATAGATACTGGCTATTTTTTAAAGAAGGTTACGTAGATGATGTACTATGCATTCATCCAATTGTATTGAACCAATCTAAAATCCCACATAGGAAACTATTGTCCCATTTATGAGCCACTCATTCTATTCATATCTTAAACTTCGTTCACGTTTTGTCGAAATATTTTATATTTATTATGATATCAACTGTGCTTGAGGTCTATTCACGAACGATATTGTCCCTTCGCTACAAAGACTACTTCTTACATTTGTTCATTTCAGTATCTTTTCTTGTTTCAAATTAATTATTTTTTTAGGAAATTAATAATATATTTAAAGTTTTTTTATTTTATTTCACATTAATTATTCAAATTATTTATCCTTTTAGAAAATTAATAACATATTGAATGTTATTTTTATCCTATATTAATTATCTATTTGGTTATTTTATTAATTATTAACTCATAAAAAATTAAGAATATATTAAATAATGTTAGAATTAATTTTTATTAAAAATTGTATAAGAATCATGGGAAAGAAAGGAATATAGTATTGAATTGTGTTACTTGACCAATTAAAATGTATCAACCTTTTAAACAATTGAACAATTGATCTAAAGGACAAAATTTTGTTTATTTTTTCACGGATTTAAATACGATGTAAATTGACTTTTACCCTTTCGAAACGCACATAATATTTGAAATTTTAATTTCAATTTATTGAGATAAATTATCATAAAAATTTCACAATAAATCATTAGAAAAACGGCAAGGTTTACACACCTTTTCATTGATCAAGTAAAAATTTTAATATAACAAACTCAACTAATGATATACTTATTATTTTCTTCAAATAGTTAAGAGTGAGGTCTCTATAAATTGCCAATGTTAATGAGGGATTATATAATAATATACAAGCATCCAAAAGTGAGGKGTTTTCTTTCTTGGAGGAAATTGCAGAATCTAGCAGACACTTGGTCCTAGCATCTACATTGATGATTTGTAATTTTTGGCATGAGAAGAAATGTATATCATGTTTTGCCAAATTGGATTAAGTGCTTTGATTTGGTCCAACATGACAAAATGGACTCTATACATTTCACTCTCAAATGCTTGAATATATTGTATCCTTTTTTATATTCTTTTTTCAGAATTATCGAACTTCTAAATAGTTGGARGAATTGACCCCTTAACAACCTTTGTTTTTTTGGCCCAAAACATTCTATTTCCTTTTATTTTTTTTAATCAAAGAGAACTACTAAGAGTCAATTAGGTCACATTAGAGAACTTTTAGTACATTCATCATCTTTACTGCATCAATTATAACATGATATCTGTATATATATTTACCTCCTCMAACGCATCTTTTTCACTCACTTAGTTAGCTTTTCTAATAATGRATAGCTACAATATCATGTTACGATTAGCATAGCAAATAAAATARTAAAACATTTAGTAGAAACTTTGAGATGAGGAAAAGCTYYTTTTGTATCTTTTAATATACTTTTCGCTGTARATTTTTTATTACATTAATAAAAATATGATGTGATACACGCTCTCTAACCAATCAAAGCACGACGTGAGATGTAATAGAAAGTGTATTATAAGATCYGAAAAGCTTTAGAAACTAACTAYTCTCTTGGCTTGTTTACTAATTCTAAGCAATAATTTTGGTATCTTTTGGTGGAGAAGGAAAAGGGCTTGGAGAATTCTTGCATGAAAGTTGATATATGCAAGAAAGCCAATGGTAAAGTCTTGAACGGCAGAGGTAGAATGTGGGTTCCAGATTTTCTATTACTACCAACTGGCAAATGCAATGAATATTTGACAATCCCAATTTCCAGATAGAAAAGACAAAGTTATTGAAAAACTGTAAAGAATAACGTAAGAAAAACTCGTACCTTCATTTCCTAGTTGAAATATTCCTGGTCGCCATTGACTCTGAGAAGGTTTATTGAAATCAGGTACGGAAGAAGTTTCACCGGCTTTTGCCATCACTGGAGGGCTAGTTTCCTCCAGTACTCGAATGCTCTGAGTTTCACCACTGTTGGCCGGTTTCCAGGCCGCCCCAGGAGACGAGAAGTTAAGCTGTTCTTCATGATATTCAGAGTTGGCGACTAGGGACGCGACCGCGGCTGGCTTTGGAGGAGTGGAAACCAAGATATTCAGTTGTCGTTCKCCTTGATGGCGAGCTAGGTCGGGATGAATCAATAGTTTTGAGGTAGAAGAGATGTAGGAGAAAAGGAGAACAGAAGTGATAAAAGCTAAGGTTATAGGTACAAAGTAGAAACCTCTGTATGACTCAAATTTAAGCCGACGATGAGACATCGTACTATCACACTGGAGAATTGAACGAACCATGGAGGCTGCTGCTAGCTATATATATCTGCTCACTCATGCAGACATGAACACAGAGGAGAGAGGACGAYGTCGAGGTAGCTAAGGATGAGAAATGTGAAAAGGTCTGACGCATGGCTGTTTATATCAGTTAATCAAGATTCAAAACCTAAGTCATGTACAAAGATGGTGAATTTTCAAATCATTATTGAACTCAATAATCAAGTTTGACGTGTAAATCAATATATATAATATAAAGATATCTCTCTCTGTCGTGCACGAAAGCTTGAGAAAATCAGCAATTCGAAAAGGGCAATCTTCATTGATTAAGAATATTATAGTATATGCATGAGAGTGATGTTACAACGTCTTTTTTGTATTCAAAGGCTGGAAGGGGAAGGGGGGGGGGGGGGGGGGGGGGGGGGGGGGGGGAGGAAGGATGGTTTGTATGTTTCTTTGTTGTTTTGCTTCTCTGTTAGAGCTTAATTAATTTCTGGTGAATGATTCTGATGCGATGTGGGGGAGCTGGGAGGTTTGAGAGTAAAAAATTGTAATATCAAAGCCATCAAATGGTGAAGTATTAAACAAATTAAGAAAAAGTCAGAGCTGGCCGTCTGGCAGCTCAAGCCTTGAAGGATTGAAAATAACACCAAGAATATCAAAAGAGAATATTGACTTCATGTCTAAACAATGCAGCTCTGAAAAGAGACATGAGATAATGTGAAGAAGTATTGGATGCAGTAACTTCGATACATGCGGACATGGAACTCAGCCAAGCTTCTGATTACAGAGCAGATAATTTACTAGCAAGAAATTAACCTACACACTAGTAGAAGCCAGTACAAGCCAACAAGTGACTTTGTTAGAGATTAACATCATGGAACAGAATACATTAGAATAGTCCTAATAATAAGCAGCCATCAGATCTTGACTTCAATCTGGTGATGGTTAGACTGTCCTTTACTGTAAGTAGCATGACGAGTTTTAACTGATGGCCAAGTTACCAAAAACAAAAGGTTGGGATGGAGCTTCTGAAGCAATGAAGTTTCATATTGCATCAAGGCTCAGAGTTAGTTATGCCATGGATATTTGAATTTGACTATTGCTAGGGGTGAGGCACGTTGAAACTGGGTCACTTCTTTCAAAATCTTAAACCATCCATCAGAACCGATCATTGGATTTGGCTCAATGATCATTTTTTTAAGCATCAGCAATTTACTCAACACCATCTTCATGAACTCTAGCTCAGGCCATGATCCAGATACATTCAACATTTCCACTTCTTGAACTTCACAGAAAGAAAGATCTCTTTGGCCAAGTTCTTTGTAAAATTCTACATCCTGAATCGTGAAGCCCTCTTGACTAGGAAATGCCTAAACGGAAAACAAGTAGATCTTTCAGTATGGTTCTTCAATGAACTCTAGAACATAAATAGATATGAAATGTCAAGATCACCTCAAAAGTTATCTTCTGCAAATTTAAACAGCTTGTGATCAACAAGAGGGCACATGTGACCTCATTTTGTCATTCCAAAACAGATTCCAGATAGTTTAAGAACTTTCAGATAGATTAGGTTTAAATCAGGGGATATCCCACCTGCAACCAAGGACTGAAAACAAAACAGAAGGTAAGTCTAGAGGAATGAAATTTGTGCAACTCCWAGCCATATTTAACTTTAGATAATGYTAATCCAATYCAAGGTTCTCAATGAAAGGTGAAGAGCTTKAAGGGATCTGAAAGTCAGATGTCCATTCTTCTTCAAGCGCTTCCACGCTTCTCAATACTTTCAGGAGGAATGAAACATTAAGCAGAAGGGGGGCATGGAAACTCTGAACCAAGTTGGAATCCGCAGTGAATTGCAAGCTCTTGAGATTTGGAGCAACAACATTGAGGCACAAAGTCAAAGAGCTTACAATAGTCAAATGCTCCAGCATGGGGGACTGGGCAATTAAAGTGGCCAGTTTTTTCAGCATGAATGATGACTTCACTCAACCGGAGCTGAACAAATTTACTAAACCCTTGGAAGAAAGGTGGAGGCTTGAAAATACAAGCAGATAGATCCATATGCATCAGTTGATCGAATGAAAACAGAGAGGAATGCAACTGGTAGCACCTGCCTTTCTAAATGTTAAGGGTGAATTCTTGAACTCCTCTACTTGATAAGAAAAGCAAAAAGTGGTCAATTTGATTGCAACTCTCCAACCAGGGTAGTGAGAGGACCAATTTAGTTACTGGTCCACGGTGAACAAGTAGAACTTGGTAAATGCTCATCAGCAACTTATATTTTGATTGAGCTAGTTTCAGGATTTTGCAAAATCTAGCATCAAATACAAGTTCTGAAAGTTTCAACCAACTATACCACTGCTGACGTGATAAAATGCTGGTTCTTGCTGCATCTTGCAGTGGCAAACATGTCAAGATCTTGTCAACTATATCGTCAGGTAGTTCGACAATTGCATACAAACCACAGACGTTTCTGAAGCTTGCACTCATTCTGATCCTCTACAGCCACCATAAAGTAGTGAGACAGATTACTATGAGTTAGTTTAAGGAAAACTCAATTGATCTCTGCATTTTGGTCTAATCAACTAATGTCACCAGCTAAAGAACTTCGCTGGATGTTGTTCAACTCTAGTGCATAATAAATTATAGTAACCATAGGAAACGTGTTCAAGTCTCTTTAAAATGTATTCAAGAGTACAAGGAATTTGTAGCTCTCTTGATGCCTATATGAGTGGAATTAACATCACCGGAAAGCACATAGATGGCAAATGAAGGAGAGAAATGGATTACAATTTTCTGGCCTCCCAATTCCTTGTATATGTATCTTGCTCTAATTGGTCTAGTTCTCATGGTTTCCTTGGTTCTTGGGAATGCTACATCAAGATGCAATGAGCCAAAACTCAYATCAGCAAGAGTCGGCCATTACCAAATTAGGCATAAGCTATGAACTTCTTTTTGTTGCGCATGTTAACAATTATATCGTGTCGCAAAAGCCATTTGGGTTAGCATCCATCTTTTTTGTCACAATTATCAAACTTAATAGTTAATACTATGTTATTTTCTTCATTTTTTCATTACCTGTTGCTTTTTTCACAGTAAATGCACGGTACCGACTGAAAGTATGAAAGCGCTTCAATTCTGCATTGCAGAATTTGCAAAGATTCAAAATTTTAACTTCAATGTGTCCATGAACATTCATCCTTACATCATACATTCGATAAACATTCCTCCCATTTTCGATTCAGACAGCATAGACGTGCGCCTTCTTTTGTCTTAAGACCAAGGAAGAACTAAAGAAAATCCAAGCAGAACCTAAAGGGTTTAAATTATCAAGGGTTTCTGAAACCTTAAGTGATCCTGGACAGTAACTCCCTTTTTAATGCTTAAAAGTACAAGTACTGAAACATTCTCTTCTTTTGCCTCATAAAAAGACTWAACTTTTTGCTGAAATAAATAAATATATACCCATAATCAAAGAATCTGAGTTTTATTTTAACTCAGATGCCACGTTAACTCTCCTCAAACAAACAAAACAAGAAAATAGAACAAAAGAAAGCTGGAGAAATTGAGGACTTAAAATGAATTGAGAACTTCTTTCATTGATGGTTGAAAAACTGATTACAAAATGATATGAAAAGGGCTATTTATAGCCAGTAAAATGATATAAGTTTATTCTAATAAGAAATGCAACTAATTCAAGAAATTATCTAACTAATTCTTGAATCTAACTAATTGATTCTTGAATACATATGTCAAATTCCGTATGCAGCCATAATAAAGCATTTCTTCAGTCCTTTTTATGTACATTTCTTCAGCTGCAACCTTCCATCAAATAAGCATTGCAGCCTTCCTTTCACTAACCTTCCATCAAGCTTCTTCAGCTTCTTCATCTTCATTCTTCTGCAAATGCTTCTGCAACATTTGCAGCCTCAATCCTGCTTGCAGCTTCAATCCTTCTTGATTCTTCAACCTTCTGCAGCTTTGCAGCCTCACTCCAAGCTTTGCAGCCTTCTGCAGCTTGATTTTCCAGCATAATCTTTCGCATAATTTCTCCAAAAACAAAGAACAATATAAAAATGACACTACAGAATAAAAACAAGAGGGATCTCAAGATTCGATTAGTACCGTTTGAAGAAACTGTCGGGGAACAGCGTCCCTGGGAGCTGAGACTTGAAACGAGAGGAAGGTTGATTCTTCAGAAACAAGAGGATTGGGGACCAAACAGAATTGGAACTCCACTCATTGGAACCTAATTTTACTATTTACATTAGTAGTAAAATATATTGTACAAGAGCTTCCAGCTAGTGTCGTAATACGAGCGGTCACCCTCTCTTGATCCTGACCTTGAGGGAGTTTTTGGCGCCAGTTTCATTCTCGTTGGATATATATCGGCCATAGCCCATTAATATAATTCTAAGAAAATGATAAGCCCAAGCTAATATAAAGCCCGATAAGGATTTATGTGTACAGGACTCCTCCAAAAAGGTATAGAAAGAAAATTCTGATCCGAGCTGTAATTTATTTACTTTTTTCTGTTATCTTCTTTTTATTTTAATATACATTTGAAAAATGAATGCAATGAACAAGTTTGATAATCTAATTTAACAATTCAAATTACATTAATTAAGGACGAATTAAATTAAAACACATGATAATATAGTTTGAAATATTTTTATATCTTAATTATTTATAAATTTTAAGTGATAATATTAATTTATTATTTATAACTTAATACCTCTCGAATCGTATAAATTTATAACTGACCCACTAAAAAAAATAAAACATTTAGAAGTGATACCAAAATGCAATSCACCAAAAACAACTAGATCCACTAATGAAATTTGAAAGATTTCCWATTTGATTTATAATAACATAAATTAATACAAAAATGATAAGAATAGAGGCCTTTRGATTAAACACAAAAACTAATTTCAACCCAGAAGAGTTACTCTCAAAATTTAATTAATACAAAAAGTGTTAAAAATTTCAAACTCAATTTTGAAYTACTAAACAATCCCAAATAACTAAAAATRCTTTTAGGCCATAGCGAGCGATAAATTTTACTTATTTTATTAATTTTTTATAAAAAATATACTGATCAAAATCTAATACTAAATACTAAACATATAAATTTATCATTTTAAGCTTCTTTAACATGTCTTATTCAATATCATGAGTCATTCATTCTACACCAATCACCATATAGGATTTCTAGACAATTTTTCACTTTTCTACCTTTAAAATAGAAAGACCTCTTTGATTGGGAAAAATAAAAAGATAAAGAAAAGAGAAAAAACTTACAYCGGTTGTAGCCCTTMACGAAGCTTTCGGGAATTCTGGAGGCGCGGCGAAATGGAGTCAACAACAGTGAGAGATTTCGAAGACGTCAGAGTAAAGGGTACCGCTGTCTCAGACAACCACAGCGCGGTGGATGATGATACTCCGATGCTGAGCTCCCAAGCCCTCGAGGCTCTCAAAGAGTTTCTGGCTGAGCAGAATCGTGCAACCGTCGACGAAGATTCGACTGAAGCGAAGGACAACGCTGAGGTGGCTCTAGTGACGGAGGACTGGCGGCTCAGCCAGTTCTGGTATGACCGGGAAACTGCGGAGACCGTGGCTAAAGAAGTTCTCACCCTTTGCCGTTCTCTTGATACTCCTTCAGTTGCTTGCATTGCTTGCCCTACTCTATACGCCTATCTCAAGGTATCTACAACACTTGTAGTTTCAATGTACAACGYGTGCTACCTTATGTACTACTTTAGGCTCAACCAGACATGGATAAACTTTTATTGCTGGAAATATATTTTGAATTGTAAAGAGAATGAGTGATGATTTGTTGAAATGAGTTGAGAATTGAAAATCTGCGTTTTTAGATTACCAAGGTTTAAGCTTTCAGATAAATATTTACGTTGTACTGATTCCTGGGATTCTTCCACACAGTGATGCTCTGCTTCACTTTTGCAATGCGGTAACTAATGACCTGATTTGATTCTTCAGAAAATTGATTCAGGTGTACCTGCTCTGCTTCTTGAGTATGATAAGCGGTTTGAGCAATATGGAACTGAATTTACATTTTACGACTATAATCAGCCCGAAGATCTTCCATTAGCATTGAAGCAGTCATATCCAATCATAGTTGCTGATCCTCCTTATCTGGTAACAATTGAACTGTAAAGAATGAACTTTTGAAGATATTTGAATATAATTAATTTTGATTTATTTCTGAACAAAAATCTAACTTTTTTGTTCAGGTTAGTTAGGCTGCTAATTTAATCGTGGAAGTTGTTGAAATTAAGAGTTCTTCCCCTTTCTGGTGGGGTTAAAAAAGGAAAAATATTCTAAATTGCTATAAACCAGTCCAAAGATATTTTATTTCAAAGAAGACAGATTGAATATGTTTCTGTACTTGCATCATAGTATCCTCTATGCTTATTTTAATTGACTCTCTGTTTCTTTGCTCTTTCTCCCTGATTTAGAATTATGTAAGAATGTATTGCCTGTAATTTTGGTGCATATAATTCAGCTAGCTAGAAACTTAGTGAATAGTCATCCCTAGAGTACCCCTACCTTTTTTAGRGTTTGCTCAGTTCTACTTGTTTGAAGCTAGTG
The DNA here is from genome assembly GCA_001752375.1 of Rhazya stricta. Lineage (NCBI taxonomy): Eukaryota > Viridiplantae > Streptophyta > Magnoliopsida > Gentianales > Apocynaceae > Rhazya > Rhazya stricta. Next base: position 1,036,909 of record MEJB01000009.1, read on the forward strand.
GAATCACCTAACCTTCCTTATGTGGGTTTAAGTTCTTGAACCACCTTTGAAATGTTCAGAACACTAAAGTGGATCAATTTTAGTTTCAGATTTACTGGATTATCTTGTGACTAAGCAAGCATGCCATTCAGTTTTTGTTGTCTTGGTTGGTGTGTGTGAGCAGGATTTGTTAATGAACAGAAAAGCGTATTTTATATTAGTGCTGCAGGAAACCATGATTACCTAAATATGCTTCTGTTTAAGGGAAACATGGTATTAAAGAGAAGAGTTTGTCTTTAGTTTTGTGTTATTGGCATCTATATCCCATGTTCAGAGCAAAAAGTGATTACCTAATCTTCTGTTTTTCAGAAACATGGTTAGCTAATCTTCAGTACTGCCATTATGCATTTAATTGATCAACGACCTTATTTAGCTGTTGATTTTGCTGGCAGAGCAAAGAGTGCTTGGAGAAAGTTAGTAAAACCATTTCTTTCCTCTCGAGACCAGGAAAATCCTATTTGCTGCTGCTTACTGGTATACATTGAACTATACTTTGAGCACTTGTTTTCTTACTTATGGGTGTAGATTCATCCTTTTCTTTGTGATTATGTAGACAAGAATTCGTAACTTGTGGATGATCTAGTAGAAGGATCTTCAGATATCATCATTTTCTTCAAATGATCTATGCTACTAGCAATGAAAAAGTTACTTCATAATGGCTTCCTGTGATTTTCATATAGGAGAGGTGCAAAAGGAGAATGCTGCAGAGATTTTAGGTTTGTGGCCTTGTGGTTTTATACCTCGGCATTCCAGCAAACTTGGCAATGAGTTCCGGTTGTTTACAAACTATGACCCCGAGACAAGACTAGGGGGCTGGGAGCAGGACCAATAAATGCTTTTGCAATTATCTTATCATGAATATTGTAAGTCGAAATTTAATTTTGATGAAGCTCTTCCTTTTCCTCATGTTTTCTATCTGAAATGTGCAATTCCTTTTCCTCATGTTTTCTATCTGAAATGTGCAATCTGTTGTCTCCATGCATTTAGTTTTGGGAATTGGTTGCTACCTTTGCTATATCAGTCAATGGTTTTCTTTAACTCTTGAGTAGAACTTCATCACGTTTTTCGTGTCTCTTTCTCCTTTGCTTATCGTCTTAATGCAATTTTTATCATTGCTTTCATTTTTCTTCCTTTTTCCAGCTAGATGGTCTTGGTTGTCTTACTTATGTATTATTTTGGCCGATTTTGGTAGGTCCYACGGCTTTGCTTCTTCCAGACGCTCGGAAAAGCAAGCTGCAAATGCTATACTTGGGATCATTTGATGTGGTTAAACCCTGTTTCCCTGGGAGTTGAGTAAAATGCTCGGGTATTGGAAGATCTCGGAATGCCCAGTGCATGGTTGAGGTTATGTTGGTCAAGATTTGATAGCTTAGAGGCTCTGTGCTTTTCTATGATGAAAATGCAACTATATTTCGACGACCTCTTTCCTGGACATGATTAAATCAATAATTCAATTATGATCCTTCTACATTTCAATAGCATTTGCACTTTGTAACTTGTAAGATGATGCTATAGTCAGAAGTTGTCCATTTTTTAGAAGATTCAGCCATATCTCAWATTATTCCCGAGCCTCGACAGTGCTACTCCGGCAAAGCTAAGGGACATTACAACTATTTCACAAAGCACTTACCAAGCTAATGCAATCCATCTTTGCATGGATGGCAARTCAACTAAGGAACAGTCGCTTGATAGAGCAAGCAAGACCCTTAAGTCAAAAACTACTTATTAAAAAAGATATTAAAAAATTTTAAGAAGAAAAGGGGGGGAAAAAGAGAAGAAAGTGTATGGTGCCTAGCTAAGGAACAGTAGCTGATACCCCAAAATCTAGAATTGATGTCCAATAAATGTGGAAGTATGTCCTAGATGATTTTGCTAAAGAAGAACATATTATACACTAATTCGTTTCCAAATAAATGCTTTACTTTTATTTACTGTATTAGCAGTATATATCAAGATAATATTTACTATTATTTTTTAACTTTAATCGTATTTAATTTTTGAATCACTAAACAAAAATAATTAAATTTGTGCATTAATTTCAATTTTAAGTAATTTTAAATAAAAATGATTTAATCTTAATATATTTCTTTTTTTAGATCATCCGATAATTTAATTCTGATTCAATTCGAATTGCATTCACTGAGTCTAATTTCCACTTCGAGGAAGGCTGGACTAATATTATATTTCTTTTTTTAATGTGGTTTTTCTGAGGTACCAAGAATTATTGATAGTTTATTTTGAAATTATGATATTCTCTCTGCTTTATGAAAGATTGGGGTGTCTAGTCCGTCGTCCCATTAGCCGTCGATTGGATTGGCCCACCTGGGGGCCTGATGAACCATCCAGCCTAACCGGAGAGCCCGAAGCAATAGCAGGGTTCCAATCCGATCCAATTAACAGGAACAACTATAAATAGGAGTTAGTTGCCGAAGTGAAAATGCTCTGCGAAGGTACACTTCGAATGCAAGATTCCAGAAGAAGAAATCGCATCAGTAATATGAGACCAAATATCGTAACTGAGGTTTCGGCTAATTCTATATCTAATTTCTTTAATCTGCACTTCTCAAATGCACATTTAGATTCGAATTCATATGCAATGGTTTATATGGAGTGTTTGGGTCTTTGAATGAGTCGAAGAACCCTAATTCATTGCTGTTAATCATATCATGCTCTTTAGCTTGGGTAGGAAATCTATGCTTTAGTTGTATTTCCATGTATTTTTGAATTAAAATGGTCAAAATTTGCTAATATTACGGGAAATTAAGATGGAAACTGTGAGCAATTACATTTTTATGAGTTTAATGTTTTTTGCTCTTAACTATCTGGATGTTTGTTCTTAGTAGCATACTTTTACATATTTCTATATATTTTGGAGCTCAGATATCTGCTGAATAGGTTTTAAACTGCGCTGAGTGTTAACGATTTTTCAGTGAGTTAAAATCTGTGTCTGTGGGTTATGGGTATATGCGTAGTTTAAAAGGACCTAGTACTAGAATTTTGAGGTATATATTTGATGTCAGTAAGCTATGCACATTGCAGAAAGCCCGTTATGGTTTATGGATAATCATATAGAAAACAGAGGTTGATTTTCTGTTGCTTTTGAATGTAGAGCATTTAAACCCCACTTCCTGAGCCTTCTTTGACTCTTCAACAAACAGGACCCCTGAAAAAAAGAAAATATTGTTCCATGAGCTATAAAAGGCATAAGTCTTTTTTACTGCTATTTCCTCTTCTAGAATATTTCCAGTTTACATTTTGTTCTGCCTTTATATAAGTTCTCCTCGCATAAAATGCGTAAGTCTCTTTTTTCAGCTTATTCCTCCTCTAGAATATTTCCAGTTTATATGCCTTTGTATAAATTCTCATTGCATACTGACGCAATCTGGAAATTCATTAGTTTTATGAGCTTGAGTTTATGGGGAATTAAGGGAAATGAATGGATAGATAGAGGTGGTKTGAAAAGGTTATGGAAGGAGTCCACTTCCTTCAACAGATATCTGATGTGATCAGAATTCTGCTCCCATAGAAATGAAGATATTCTCTGGAACCCTTTACTAGAATTTTGCTTAAACTCTGCTGAAAATAGTTGTATAGAACCCAAATGGGCATGGACAGGTCACTTTCTAGTCTAAATACCTTACTGTTTGACTACCTTCCAGCTACTTTTGATTACTCATACTTCCAACGATGAAAATACTTTCCAAAGGCTCCTTAGTTAAATACTAAAATACTTCCAAACATCTGAAATAGTTCCAAAACACTTAATTGARGAATAAGGGCTTTTTTCTTTTTTTCATCACATATGATTCTGTTATATTTTTAATATTCCACTTCTTAGATCCTGATGGCATCAATTAGATGTGGTATGAGGGCCAACCAGTGGTGTGGGGGGTAGGAAATCATTCATTGTCCTAATTCTTTAAGTTTTATTATGATTATTTACCCATTTTCTCTTTTTAACTTTGCTGCCATTAAATGTTAGGAGAAAATTTCCACTAGCTTAATGTGGTTGGTCTTGTTCAGGCAGGATTTCCCACAAGGGTTGGGCAATGGTGGGATGGCATTCCATTCCTCACTTCTTCAGTGGTGATTGTATGTGCGGTCATTTATTTGGTTTGTCTTCTGGTTGGATATGACTCATTCGCTGAAGTATGCTTRTTGCCATCTGCAGTTATTTCGCGCTTTCAAGGTAGGCAGTTCTTTTGGGTAATTTGATACAGCTTGCAGACCCCTATAAATTCATTTATTCTGACTTGAAAATGCAAATTATGTTCTTCATTAACATTCYACTGCAAAAAGCTCCTTTCCTTTTCCGTTTCTCTTTTGGCTTTTATTAACACATCTCTTTTTGTTCTTATTCAAGGAAATTTATCCTATTGTATCCATATTAACCTCGAATTCTTGCTGGTTGTTCAGTTTACAGGATCTATACCTCGATTCTTTTTCATGGTTCTCTGCTTCATGTCCTGTTCAATATGATGGCTTTGGTTCCTCTAGGCTCGGAGCTGGAGAGAATCATGGGATCAGTCCGTTTGTTGTTTTTGACAATTTTGTTGGCCACAAGCAATGCCGTATTTCACCTTCTTATTGCATTGTTGGTAGCTTATAATCCTTTTCATCATGAAGAGTATTTCATGTATGAATGTGGTATAGGCTTCTCAGGCATCCTTTTTTCTATGATCGTGATAGAGACAAGTTTAAGTGGAGTACAATCGAGAAGGTTTATCCTTCACATTACCAACTCTTATAAAACATTGGCTTATACAACAAATTTCTTCTCTTTTCATGTTTCTGGGATCTGTGCTTATAATTGAGAATAATAAATAAATGTTTGTCTATATATACTTTGATAGCATTTTTAAGTATAGATATTTGTGACCAAGTGACATTGGCTCTCATTATCCTGACAGTATTTTATTCATTTATATAGAATTTCACTGTAGAGCCTACATGGCGCTGATTGATGTTTTCCTTTTGCAGTGTATTTGGACTTTTTAATGTGCCTGCTAATTGGTAAATTAAAACTGCTCATTCTGACTATGAATTTTAATTACCTTTTCTTTCCGCTGCTATGTAATCTTACATCATATTTTGTTTGGTTATTTATCAGGTATGCTTGGATCTTATTGGTGGTATTTCAACTTCTAATGACAAATGTCTCTTTACTTGGTCACTTATGTGGAATTTTGTCTGGATTTGCATGTATGTCATTTTAAGATGCTTTATTGCTGATCTCAATATATTCTCAGTTGGAATGATTTTGGTACTATGTTCTGAAATCTCTAGATAGACTCATAGCAATTTTCCCTGATGACAGATACTTATGGGTTGTTTAATGTTTTAATTCCTGGCACATCCTTCTTTTCGGCAATCGAATCCTCCTCTTGGCTTGTAAGTACAGTCAAAACTTAGTTAAATGCTACTGATCTTCTCCCTTTTGGCCTAAAGACCATCTTTTGTTTTGCTCTTCAAGATGACAACTGCATTGAACCCTGGGTTGGGTGGATTTTTTTTTTTTTTTTTTTTGGATGGGAAGGGGGGGGGGGGTAGCCCTGTTCACCTTCAGATGGAAAGCATGAATATTTGTAAGAAATCTCAGAAGCATCTGAAGAAGACTTTCACTTTCAATATAGGCATTTAATGATTTAGGTATATATTGTTATGAAATTTGTGAAGGTATTTAAAGGCTTTGCCTRGTATAACTTTTTTATTTGTATCATGAGTATTCCTCACCCTCTTAATTGCTTTATTCTAATGAATTAACCCCCCKAAAAAAAAAAAAAAATTCTTTCCTAAACATGACAAGGAATTGATGGATATTCTTTACAGGATTAAGCGAAGATAATGTAATAAAGATTTCTTTTCTAAAATTTAAGGGGAAAAAAAGAAAAAGAATCTCATCTAGGTTGTGCATGAAGATTTATTCTTCACATTTATCACTGCAATAGGTAAGATTCATTTCTGCAACTTATTTTCTGGTAGACAACACTTGTGAGAAGACCAAAATTTATAGTGTCCAGTGGTGGGATTACTGGCTACATTCCCACTCATTCAGATCAAAGCCCACCATCAAGGTAGGTCTCTCTCCTTTATCTTTTCCAGAACTGATTTTGTTAATCTTCATTTATTTCCTAATATATAGCTTTATTTCCCATAATAGTGGATTGCTTTCTGGAAGTTTTTGGAGGAACTTCTCCTCATTGATGCCACAGAGGGAAACTTCTTCATCTCCTGTTCAGGTAACAGTWGGTACAATCGTTGTTTACCTTTTTCCTTTTTTTTTTTTTTTTTTTTTTTGGGTATTGGGTTTGGCATAGATGAGGAAAGATGGAGTTTGTGAGTGGAAAGTTTAGGTAAGAGCAGCCCTGCAATTTTTAATATTGACTTCTGATGAATGGTCGTTGCATACTACAATCTGGATCACAGACAACTCAAAAGTGCAATTTTGATGACTTTAAGCCTGATATTTTCAGTGTTTTGCATTCATTCATGTGGTGTTCAAACTCCACCTTTTAGATTGAGGTTTTTCCTTTGCATGGCATTTTACACTCAACGAAACTAGCAGTTGGTATATTTTCTGGTTTATGTTTTAGCCATTCATGAAAATAAACATTTTTTAAATTTGAATGACCACGAAGTTATTGACACATCCCATTAAATTTCCAAAATTTTACTAGTTCAAAAGGTAGAGATGAATTGCAAACTAATACTCGACGTTTCAATAATATCAGTCTTTCAGACAGACTAAAGTGCCATTTTGCAAGCAGTTTCTACTTTTTATTTTGAGGAAGTAAAAAGAACATAGTTCCTTCTGCAAAAATGTAAAGATAACACSTTCAAGAGCTAAAATGAATACGTCCATGTTAGAGCAAGGTGGCATGATTTGTGTCTAATTTCAGATCTAGCTATAATGAAGTGTTGATGGTGAGCGTTATATAAGTTGTGAAGGAATGATCATATTTAATTGCAAACTACTGAAAAGGCATTTTTCCAGGTCTCCCGTTGACCTAATTTCCTTTTGCTCTCTGCAGCTTTGGGTCAGAAACTGGAAAGTGCATTTCACAAGTTGGTGCCTAGGGTGCTAAGAATATTCTATTACATTTTCATAGGATTTCTGAAAAGGAAATATAGAGCAGAGACTAAGTAATATGGACACCCTAATACTTTTTCCTTTTCTTTTTCTTTTTGAATTAAGTAATTCCTGAGTTCMAGAACTGTTTGATACTTTAAACTTCTATTGAAGGTGATGCAAGTAATGATGCAGATTGGCTTCATCATTCCTTTTTATTCAAATTATTTACATGACCTCATTTTCAAATATTATTTTTATGTGACCCATGCTCGTAAGGTTTGAGTTTGGTGAATATTCTGCTTTTCTCCTTCAATTTCCTTAATTGGGAAACTTTTGCTGAACTTGGGTCTTCAAGTCCAAAGACTTATGTTTATGAAGTTGACTTTATTGATCTTGTAATTTCACGTGTAAGTTGCAGGCAACACAAGATAGTAGGTTTCCAGGAAGGGGAAGAACTCTCAGTTCTTGTATAAGTCAAACAGCTTCTGGGGGAAGTCCTGACTCAAGCTTACAGGCTAGACTCCTGGAGAATAACAACACAATAGATCAGCCACCACAACCAGGAACAAATGCTGGTGTCCAGCCAGTGTCAGATAGAAGGTATTCGAGAAAGATTCTTCTGTACACATAGTTCTTAATGAGGATTTGTTGTTTTATTGTGGGGCTTACACTTAAAATCTAGTATATGGTTTAATGTCTTCAACACACCCATGCAGAAAAGCATCACTATTCCTTTCTGTTTCAGACTGAACACTTCAATTGAACCTCGGGCTGATTTCACACTAAGGTGTTTTTCATGTTACTATGTTAATGGCCACTTCAGGGACATGATTATTCGGACTTGCATCTCCATTTTCTCAAGGACAAAAATATTGACACTTTTGAATGATTTTTCTTTCATCCATGAAAAGTCATGGACATTTCTCAGAAAAAATTTTCATCCTGGACGTAAGCCTATGTATGTTTTGTCTGGTGAGGATGGGGGTTCAGGATGCAATATCCTTGTTCTGAAGGAGTTTCTTAAAGTTACATTGGTTGAGGATTTTTTCTAAACGTTCATATAATTGCGGCGATGGTGGTACAAAGGCGTAAAGGTGGTTTAGTTTGCTTGATTAGCAGGCATGTTTCTGTATTCTGTGGCAGTAAATTCAATAGTTTATGATAGAATTGATTCAGTACCTTCTGTTTGTTCTAGAAAACTTTTGCTGATGATTCTTTGGAGTTTTTCAGGCAGCCAACAGATAGTGCAGCGGCAGCAGTTAACAAAGTGCCAAATTCTCAGGTCAGCTATATGATACAATAAGTATATTGTCCAATGTGTTTTGATGTGTTCTCCCTGTAGTTCTTCTATCCCAAGTATTTTTATTCATGTGTCTTCCTTTTGTAGGGTCTTGCCGCATCTGATGAAGAGATACAGAAACTTGTCGCAATGGGATTTGAAAGGGTAAAAAACCGAGTCTCCTATGTTTTTTCTTCTTTCCCAATTATAGATTTCAATTGCACACATTGTATACCGCTTCACTTTCCTCCGCCGTTGCAAGACGCAATTAATCTTGCCACAGGCTTGATTACTACTTCAATCTGTCACAAGCTTGAACTTTTTTCTCCGGAATATTAGACACAGGTAGAAGTTGCCTTGGCTGCTGCAGATGGTGATCTGAATGTTGCAGCGGAAATTCTGAGCCAACAGGTTCGTATTATTACATCACAAACATCAGCTTTTATGTTTCTTGGTGCTGCTTGGTGATATTTTGCAATATCAACAGGGATAAGGACTATCATTGCTCGTTGTGAAGTCCATAATTACTAAAGGCTCCCTTTGAGATTTTTGTCCTCAATTACATGTTTGACATGCTCTGGTTAAACCCTTCCTACTGAAGCTCAGCAAGTTCTTCCAAGGATGTGTATATTTCTAGTCAATCCAATCTAACATAACTGAAATTTCTATACCGCTGGGTTGGGTTTTTTGCCTTWCTTGTATACAATCGCAGAGTAGATTTGCGCAGAAATATGTAACTTGATTCCGTTTTACCCGTTACTGGTGGTTGAGTCATTACTTCTCTTTTATCATGGAGCATGAACTACTCTCGGACCCCTTTCCCCAAAAGCATGCATGTCATTCATTATTACACCAGCAATTAATAAGATTCAAGAAAATCAAGTTTTTTCCATTAGAACCATATTATTAACTTGTATTATTATGTTTCGTTCTGTGTTAGAAACTTTGCTTCACGAATTCCTTTTTTCTTAGAAGTGATTTATTGCCAAAAGGAAATCAATAGCTGGATTTGCTGCCAAAAAAAATGTGCAAGAGGAAKACATATGTGACTGTCGAGTCGACCTTTAGTTGCTGCATGCCTGACATTTAATCTATCCGGAGGTGTTCCCCACACTTAAAAGCATTTTTACTTTAAATTTTTTCCTATTTTAATTTTTTTTACTTTGAGGTTCTTTTTAATAAAATTGAAACATGAAGTCTAATCACGAAATATATTAAAAATTAAAAATTTTATCTAAATTTAAAAAAATTTTAATTTATTTAATTTTAAGTGTTAAATTGAGTTGTTATATAAAGTTTTAGACTTTTTTCTTTTACGTTGAAAGTAAAAATTTAAGATGAGATATTTTTAAATTTAAGAAAACAAACTTTACACCGAGCCAAAGCAACAGCTCAAATAGGCACATTCTTACTACACAATCAAGTCGTGGGTGCTGCTAGTGGTGGAACCACATGGAGCAGAGAGGCCGTGGCTCCTAAAAATTTGAAAGATTATAATACATAATCACTGATTGAGTCAGTTTCTATTGAAAGTATAGTTTGACTCTCCAAAATCGAAAAATTAAAATTTTAATTCCATCACTATCCATCCAAAACTTACTAACCAACGCAACCATGGGAGATCTGGCTGAATATATTCCAGTTGGATACGGTAGTTTATGAGATATAGTTCAAGAAATCAATGACCAGTCCTATAAGAATAATAAATAAAAAAGAATATTTTTTTTTCAAATAAAGAAAGAAAGAGTTTTAACTCTCGGGGGATTGCTGAGGTTTAACAGAGGACTGGCTCGAATGGCTAGAGGAGCTAAGTTCGTTTCCTTGAGCTGCTGCCATTGGRGCCACTGGTCTTGGTTGTTGAGGATAAGTATTCGTGCTCCACTCTAGGCTATTTTGCTGCGCATTCATCATCTCATTGTGCCAAAACAATGAGGGGCCAGTGCCAAAGCTAGGCGGAGGGTTAAACAATGGAACATTATTCCGAGGAACATAGCCAAACCTACTCGGAGGATTATACCTCGGAACGTAATTCTGAGGAACATAGCCGAGCCCGTAAGGTGGGTTATTCATTAGAAAATGATTCTCAGGACCATGGCTAAACCTGTGGGGTACTGGTTCAAATCTTGGCACGAAGGTCCTCGGCCTGGGAATTTTCGCCAGTTTTGGAGCACCGGGAGGTAATGCGACCGTTGGTCCACTCATTTCCTCAGCCTGCAAAAGCTAAGTCAAAATTAATACCGGATGTGGATCATAAATAAACAGAATGGAAGATTCCAGGCATACTGGGAGAACTCCGTAAGTACTGGATATACCTTTTGAGACCTCTCAGGACCATAGCCAAATTTTGGTATACAGGTCCTTGGCACGTGAATTTTTGCCAGTTTTGGGGGTATTGCTACCACCGGTCCACTTGCTTCTTCAGCCTGCAAAAGCTGAAAACAAATTTCATACCAAATGTATGCACACAGCTGGGGGAACTTGAATATATTTGTACTTATATGTACCATTTCAGGCTTGTTCCTATTGTATTCTTGTGCCAGATGACCATTTTCTCCATCATTGTGATATTGCACCAAGGCTGATGTTGAGCCACTGCCTCCTTCAGGCAATTTCTTACATTCTTGTCTATCAATGCAACGGTCTGATCCACTGGTTGTTTCAGGCAAATTCTTTTGGCATTCCTGTACAAGCATTATAAGAAGTCTATGTAAAAATCTAGCGGACTATATATAATTATGAGGGAAGTGTGGATCAGAGTAGTAAAGATATGACTTACAGAACCCAGATGGTCGGACTCCCCACAACTATAACAAGAAACTGATCCTGGAGCTTCATTTCCATAACTCGCACAGCAGAGGTGTCCAAAAGCTTTGCAGATGTAACACTGGATTCTCTGTTCACACATAAACAAGAAAGTGATCATCATGCATGAAAATTTTCTACTGTAAATGGATCTTTATTACTGAAAAAAAAAAAAACATTAGGAAAAGATCTTCGGAGATTTTCCGGTAGATAGTAGAAAGGTTGAAAGGCAAAGGAAACAGAAGTATATAACTACATGTGACATTACATATATACCTCAAGATCATCAGCAGAATAGTCATTGTGACATGAGAAAAAGTCATGTCCTGAGTTCCCGCACATCAAACAGAAGTTAGAATTGATTTCCTGCACAATGTCTTTCTCAGGACAATCCTTAGCCAGATGGCCTTTTTTGCTACAGCAAATGCATTTATTAACCTGCAAAAGCATTGAAAATTCAGACAAAAAGAATACAAATCTTCATGCAAACGCATCCCATCATGCCCAAGACGCCCACAAATACGGTATACCTTCTTCTTCTTCTTCTTCTTCTCATTCTTATTAACACTTCTGTCGCCTGCTATATGGTCATCTTCACTACTGTTGCATGGCTGTTGACTGCTTTCTTGGGGGTCAGAACTTGGAGCCCTCTAGAAATCATAGCTCATATAGTTAATAGGGCTGAGAAAAGCTACTGTAGCATGTAGACCAAAATTAAAAATTGGCATAAATGTCTAATCCCACTCACGAGAAGCTTAAGTATCACCAGAATGGTACATTGACAATTACCCTCGAAGATCAAGGACTGCTATGCTGCAGATGTCTATTAAATCAAGAGGTTGTGATTACATTATGAGCATTTGGGATTGTTTTCCCAAACCTGAAAGCAGCCCTCTGAGGCAAAAAATAGCTCCAAGAGTGTTTGATAAATCCCAATTGGTAACCACTTTTAGCTGTTTTTGGAGAAAGAAAATACTCACTTATTAATTGAAGAATTTAACCTCATAACCCTTATTATTGTTACTAAAAAACCCAATACTAATTTTAAAGTATTAATATTAAAATATTTAGACTTTTTAAAATTATTAATTTGTAATAATATTTAACAAATTAAATTAAATAAAAAATAATTTAATCTATTGTAACATTACAAAATATTAATTTAAAATATTTAAACTTTACAAAATATTAATTTATAATAGTATTTAACAAATTAAATTAAATAAAAGGTAATTTGTATTCTTTATCCTTTGTAAATATGGGTTAAATGATATAATACCATTTTATATCATTTTGCATGTTAACACAACTTTAATCTAATCAACCGTACTATCAAAGACCTTACAAACTAATTAGTGGGACGATATCTATTTTATGATATATTATCAAAGACTAATCAACTTTCTCTCATAACATTTATTCTGACGGTACTTTTCCTAATAACAATCCCAAATTAGCCCTATGAATAACAATTGGACAACCTTATACAGGCAAACCTCTATAAATATTGGGACCATATTAATTTTATTAATTTAAAGAGATACTAATTAATCTATAAATTAATAACTTATTAATTTATCTAGTATACTAACTACATTCTATTGTATTTTATAAAAATATGAAATATTCTTAAAGATATAAAATACTAAATGGTAATATTCACTTACATTTTTATCAAATACACACAATGAATTCAAGTGAATAAGATTGTGTCTAACCATCTAAAGATTTTTTGTTTTAATAAGAATATGAAGTATTTTGAAAGAAAAATGATCTATGCCCACCTGCGTACATTCAATGAATTATATTTTAAAAGATTGTGTATATAAATAACAAGAAAATCTTCTATTCTAGGAAAACAATAAACAATATTTATATGAAATGAAATCTAAGGAATTGTTTATTTAGTAGTACAGGAAATGGATAAGTGGATGAGTAATGAACAGCAGAAAGACAAGTTTAGTGATACAGGAATCATCTAAAGTAAAACATTCATACTTCAATCTTTAGTTGACTGAAGTCCGAGAAAAAAGTTGACAGACAATGATTCGTCCATAATTCCTGGGTTAGCCGAACCTGAAAAAGGCCAATCAGTGATTCTGGTCGGTGAGACGACCAACACAAGCAAAAAGATACATTGGAATTGTGACTTAGGTTGTCTATTCGCACCACCTTGATTGCCAAAAATTCATCTGCTCGCAAGTCCTTGCTTCCTTCGCCGTCTCCGTCCACCTATATGGAATTGGCATCTGAAAGTTGTTACTCTAGTATAAAACAACTCCTACCCACAAGAACAAACCTTTTTAATCATCAAACATAAAAAGGATGAAAAGCCCACCTGAGAATCGACGACTTCTATTTTCTTATTATCGGTTCTTCTTGGACTGCATGCCTCATCCTCACGAGCTTCACCAGCAACCCAATTTGCAAGACCCAGATTGTCACTCAAGTCTGCCAGGTACTCATTTGCTTCACCCTTCCTCCTGGCCGACCCCCTCACACTTCCACTCTCCCCGTGATCTTTCTTCTCCAGTTCCTTGTCCTGAACACCATTGTTCAAAACTCCAAGTGTAACTCCCTTTTCATTCTCCGGCTTCTTAAACCCAGTCATCATTTCTTGATCTTTTGGCCTGAGAGTGAGCTCTGGAAGTTGACAGGGGCACTTGGGTCCCAACCAGATTTTGCAGTCTTGCTATTGGTCGGATGACGGCAAAGTAAAAGAAAAATGGAGGAAATTGCATTAGATTTGTAAGAAAATGAATATCTAATCTCGATTTTCAGAGAAATATATATATAATATATGAGAAAGGAAATGACAACAAGGAAAGAAATTATTGGATTAATTAATTACCATGTTCCCATAATTAYTGGTTGGGCACTCAAGTTTTATGAGGGTAACAATTTTGTCAAAAAGTGGACCTCTATTTCCAATTTTTAGAAGAATGCATAAAAGGAAAATAAAACTAATCTTTATCCTCGTGAGAATAAAGTTCTATCTACCCATGAATTACAGAAAGTTGACGTAAGCATAAGAAGAACATGTATGTTGGACAAATGGCAACCATGCAGGTAAAGAGGATTGCCACGTAGTACAGAGTGGGGCCAAGTTGCTCAGAGCCGTCATCAGTTTCAGATAACGTTGTTGATTCGGTTGAGTCCCCTTTAAATGTTCGAAACAATGGAGAAAGAGCCCTCACAGTAGCTTTGTTACAGAAGCAACACAGGAAAGGGAAATGAATGCTTTAGTGGCTATAGATGGCAGTGATGAGAGCTTCCATGCTCTCAACTGGCTTCTTGATAACTTCCTTAAGACTATGGAGTCCAGCATGGTCACCCTTGTCCATGTCATGGAGGCCCTACCTCGATATTCCTTCCCAGGTGGATTTGGTGGTAACTTTCTCCATTTCTCTCTTCGCCATTTTTCTTTACACTTGATGAGTTCTCTTGCTTAGCCATCTTTTGAGCTAAGAACACTGTCTTCTCCATTTTTATGTTTTTATTCTTGAAGTTATGGAGATAGTTTTGTCCAATTAATTTCAGTCGTCGAATCTGCTACAAAAGCTCAGGAGCAAAATGCTGCAAAAATACTCTCCACTGCATCTCAAATATGCGATGAGAGAAAGGTACCGTTTCCCTTTCACCATGTAGGCCATTTTAGATTTACGCGTATGATCAACGGTATTGAAATTAAGATTATCATTTTACCTAATATTTCCTTTCTCGGTTTTTTTTATTTTCTTGAATTTAAGATCAATTAGTTAATATATTTTTCTCTTTTTTATTTTAAATAAATTCTTAAACTCATTTAAAAATTCTTGAAAGAATACAGATAAGTACTGTACTTCGTTGTTTCAAAATAACTTGAGAAATTAAGAACATAGTAACTACTTTTTTCTTATTTTATTTTACATTTACTATTCTATTATCTCATACTTTATTCAAAAATATATAAATAAGGTTAGAATATCATTTTATTTAAAATTATATAAAAATTATTAATATATTAATATATTTAAATGAACAGTTATTTTGAAAATAGAAAAAGTATTAAAATACATCCAAATTTAAAGCATGTAATAAGGATGATATCGGAAAGTAGTTTTTGGTAAATGTAGAATGAATTATATTTTGAAAAAAAACTTAATAGTATTTTGAAATGAATATAGTAACTATTTAGTAAAATTAATAACCATATTATTACTTACTATGAATATAGTAGCTATATTATTACTTATAGTAACTAATTATTAGTTAATAGTAAATGGAATTTTTTTTAAATGATTGGATTAGTTTTAATTARTTACTATAATATTTTGTCTCTAATTATTCAACTTATGGATACTTATAGGTTGCTGCAAGAACTCTTGTTCTGGAGGGAGAACCGAGGGAAAAGATCTGTGAAGCWGGTCGGGAAAGTAATGTTGATGTTATTGTTGTTGGCAGTCGTGGACTTGGTCAGATCAAGAGGTATTCTCCAAAAAATTTATAAATTTATTATCTTATTTATAATATTTTAAGTTGCTTAATATATATAATATTCTACTAAATTGTGTATAAAAATATTTTAAAATAAATAAATAATTTTTCTATAAATAAGTTGTGTATTTGAGTAAAAATTTTCTTCAATTAAAAATATTTAATTTTGAACGTGATTTATATTTCTCGCCTTCCATAATATTATTAAAAAAAAAAAGCGAAAAGAGCGTGGTAGCATCTTTTATGTGCATTATCGTAAAATTTTGCTAAGGGTAACATAAACATTTAATAGAAATATCGATTATCTAACATTTTTTTATTTAAAAAATTTCCAGGGCTTTTTTAGGAAGTGTCAGTGACTATTGTGCTCATCATGCAAATTGTCCCGTTCTTATCGTGAAACTGCCGAAGCAATCTAGCCATAAATGACCATGATATAGTACTATGTATTTATGTTTTTCTTTTTTGGGGTATATGATATATTATGTATTTCTAGAGCCTCATAAATATATGTGTAATATTTATATAGTGGAATGCAAGATAGTTCAGCGTTGAATCAAAATAATGTAGTTCAATTATCATTAAAAAATAAAATTAGTGTTGGTTTTGCTTGGATTAGTAAGCAAAACGATGAAAATGATCGATTCATATTATRATTTACGAAGAAATATGCGTATAATGAAATGATAATTTTTATTATTTTATTTTTATTGAATTACATTTTTAGTTTGATTGGGAGGTATGACGCCATCTCTAAATATTTTCTCAAAATCTTATGCAAAAGATTAATGTTTTTTAAAAATTATACATAGAATATTGTATAAAATGTGTCATTTTGTCGCCTTCAATATTTTGATCGCGTATTTCGTCCATTCAAAGTAAAATTTCTATTTCCGTTTTTTAGAATTTCAATACGTTAAATAATAATGTTATTTTAATGTTAAAATAATAGATTAATTGTCAACGTTTTTTAATCACACTAGTATTATGATAAATTTCAATTCGAAACTTGCGGGACAAGTGTTTATTCGCCTTCTTTTTTTTTATTATTTTCTTTTTACCTTTTTGCCCTCGTAGCCGATGTCTTGTAAAGTGAGAACAGTGGGAAATTTGCTTCAATAGTTATTAGATTACACGCAGATCTAATTTAGTCCCAAAGCTTCCAAGATGTATGCAATTAGTTATTGAAGGTTTTTGGCCCTTAGAAATATAATTTCTTATTTAGGTTTCAATCGATAAAATTAAAATTTTAAAAGTGAATTGGAAATGTTAAAATTTGAAGGTRAAAGTTCAATAAATAGCGATATTTATAAATATTTTAATTTACTTTGTAAACGATGAATTTGGAAGTTGAATTTGTTTTAAACGTTTTTAATAAGCAATCAACGGAATCCCAATATTGTTACTTTCATAATTTRATTCCTTACTTTTATAAATTTTTTATAAGAATATGAAAAAATTACTTAAGGTGAATATAATTTATTATTTGTGCACTGTTTAATAATGTTAACTAGCCTTTTTTGCAATTTAACTATTTAGGACTACTGATAGATACCCCTTAATTATGATTTTAATTTTTTTTTTTGCCGTTCAATTATTTCAAGTATTTATTTTTATCATTTTAGGGTGAAATTCAGTGGCCAGATCTTAAAAAAAGAAAGAAAGAAAAAGAAAAAAAACATGAAGATCATGGATTGGGCAATYATTCTTCTCCGACTACAAGAACTTGAAATGGAGTCCAAGAACTGTAGTTTCCAAGCTTTTGCTAAAATTTTTAGGCTCGTTTCATATGATTCGACCTCTATTTGGATAATTATTTAAAAGAAATTGATTAAACTAATGAGTAAAAATTTAAAAAAATTAAATTCATATTTACATCTCCTAATAAAAAAATTCTTTTCGAATTAAAAGTTAAGATAAATAATATATTAAATTGAAGGTGGATGGCATTCTATATTAAAAAATGTCATCCAATGGAGCCTTGAACTCTTAGTGATGCCCTTGAATAAATATTTCTGACAAATCTTGTGGGCTTCAAAAATTACTGTTTATCTGGGAGATAAGTCTTCGATGATGGTGATCGGGAATGAAGAAAGATGCATTTTGTGGAATTCCTGCCATGAGAAAAATGGAGCCTCTGAGAAAGTAGTAGGTGAAAACCTTAAACTCCATGATCTTCTCTCCCCCAAACCTCCATATCTAACGATTTAATCTGATTGAGTTGCATTTCTTTTCTGAAAAACATTTTTTTTTTTTTTAGGAAGATGATTAGAATTGATAAAAAGACTGTGAGAAAAAGGTCACATGCAGGGTTTATGATTATGATCGTTAATTTTTATTGCATGGTGACTAACATCAATATTCGTATATAATTGAGTAACAGAAAATTTTGAAATCATAGTTAAAGAGCATTATCAATAATCTTAAATAGTTGAGTGGTAAAAAAAAAATTTTTTTTCTTTTATCAGTTTATAAATTTACATGATTTTATACATGCATAATCATGTCCCTAATGGCCACCAAGCAGGGACCTCTTGGTAGCTCTATCAAGAACCTGGCATTATAAATTCTTCGTGTGTTCTTGAAAGCTCCTTTATATTATCATTAAGCAGCATAATTTCTTCTGTGGTTTTACCTATCATTAACATGTTTTCCTGCGTGTGCAGTGTCGGCATTGACGTCTCTCTGCAGTTGCCTTTCTGGTGTTTGTCTATATGACATCCTTACGTATGGTTACTCCCACTTCTGTTGATGAGGTTGATGACATTCAATTGATCACTCGGCTATCACTATGGGTCGTTCATTCTTAGTCTGGCCAAGGAGTAAATTGTTGAGGGTTGTCTCTGTAAGCTGCCTAAAGGAGAACAAAAAAGATGAGGTAGAACCTGCAACTTCACAGTCTGTTTAGTAGAAGGCCAAAATGTTCCTATATATATATATATATGTTTCTTCATCTCCGCTATGCATAGATGATCATCCTATGGTTACCAGACCAAAAGGAATATGAAAGCTTTGATAAGATTATGGCTGTTCTCCTCTCTAGCTAGTTTCAACTGAGATGTATTTGCTTCAAGATCATCTACACTTTCATTGAGATATAAACCGGTGACCGAGAAACCACAAGGAAAGATGTTGCTCCGAGACAGTAATATCGATACTCTTCTTGCCGCAGCTTTGTTTCAGAATAGGTATGGATGTCGCTATGATGGCGGAAGGAAAAAAATTCACCATAAACTAACTTTAGKAGGAATCTTTTATTTGGGTTGAGGTGATAGCGAGGATAATTTAGCAGAGATATTTGGAGGTTTTTGTTAGTTAGGTTGATTGAAAGAACTATTTAAGAATAATAAGAAATTAATGAATTGTTATTACAAAAGTTAAAGATCATCGATGACCACATAATAAAATTTATTAAATATGGTGTGGATTTAGTCCTTTTTCCAAATTAGTCTGATGACCATTTATAATAATTTGAATATTAATAAAAATTTAGACTAAATAATATTATTTAAGTTKATAGGAATTCTAGATAAATTAAAACAAAGGTAAAAATTGATAAATTTGACCGTAATTTCATATTAATTTATGTCTTCCTTGATCGTATTTTAATATACAGTAATAAATTTAAAAATTGGAGGCACCATATAATATGGAAAAATCCTAATTTGTAAACGTCAATTTAAGAACATATTTGACAATCTACTTGTTATCGTAATTTTCATGATTTGWSGTGATATTTTTTATTGTAATTTATTGCTATAAATKATAATTAAAATTTTGAATATTATTTTTCTATATGTAGACTCAAAATTTGAACATTATGATCTTAAAATTTTAGGATTTAGAATTTATGATTTAGGATGTTACATTAATCTATTCAAATAATTACAAACACATAAACATATGCTTTTGTGAATCTTCGTATTTTTTTAGGTAGAAAAAGAATAAAAAATAGATGTTGGTTGCTAAAATAATGAGCGTGAATGAATTTCCAAAGTAGTATGGTTCATATCAGTCTCGTTTGATTTCTATGYATCACAATTGAGAAAGTAATATGATTATTRATTATTAAATTTTGTTCTTAGAGAGTTACTTCGCTATTTAGAGAGTACTCAATTCCTCAAATCAAAGAAAATGACTGTAAAATCTTCAGAAGAAGAATATCTACAGTAAAGTGGCATTAAAATTATTTTCTAAAATATTTTAAAATGAAAATATGTATAATAATTTTTAAAAATTTCTATAACCCATTTTCCCCCCTTATCTTCTTGCTCCCATTCTTTTCCTCAATATCTAAACTCTTCTCCAACAAAATTAAGTCTTATTTATTCATTTTGTATAATATTTTGCAAATATAGACAAGAACAAAAGAAGTTGTGCTCTATGTGCAATCTCTACAAATCCAAAAGACCAAAGTAAGATTTCGAAAATCAAAACATAATGGTGCAACAAATCCAAGATTTATTTTCATTTATTCTTGAAATTAAGACACTAATGATATGAGGTAGGATTTGATATTTTTATATTCAAACATATTTGATTACTTTGAAATGACTAATATTTTAAATTTAAATTTACGTTTTTATTTCTTAAAAAGTTCATATTTTTTTATAATTTTCTTGTTGTCTAGAATAACTATGATTTTTAATTTAGTATAAATTAATTACTTAGATTTAGTTAGTTAATAGGATAAATATATGTTTATTTTTTCATAATATTTTTAATAATATGGTAAATAATGACTTAATATTGCTTAGATAGGCTTCATTGGTATTCAAAATTTTCTATTTACTTATGAGACCAATCTGGAAAATTTGATATAAATATAAATTTTCTTTCCAATTATATAATATTGCACCAAACATTTATAAGAAACTCTTTTTAAATTTTTTTTTTCTTGTTGACATTCTTTTACATCCCAAATAAGATAAATGAACTCTTTATGAATTTTAATTCATTAAATTTTAATTTCAAATAATTACATAGATTATAATTTTTATTTTCTATCAGTCAAACGAGATCATAGGATTATAAATTATGATATAATAAATTATGATGATTATGTTTTTGAAATTTTTGATGGGTTGATCCACCTAACTCACAACCCACTTTGATTGGGTTGGGATTTTTCCTAACTCGCCACCAACACGGGCACTTAGATCCATAGATTATTTATGGTTTTGAATCTATTGAACGATCAGTACCTTGGGGTGAATCTATATATATCTAACCCAACAAAACAGAAGGTGGGCCGTCAATACGTATTGGGCTCTCGTCATAGCCTTCTAGAATTCACGACGGGCTTTTATCTTTTATGGGATGGGTTTGGTAATTACTTTTAATCAACCGCCAAAAGTTTTGAGATTTSGTGTCAAATATTAATTCGCTAGTCATCGAGCATTCCTGCACGCGAGAAGCAGATTCACACAGTTCTTGACTTTTCGTTGGTTTACCCTTCTCTTTTCTCAAAATACCCAATCTGTCCCTTCCCCTCCCCCCAATCGAGAAACCAAAATACTAAAACAACCCAGAAAACCCAGAGCTTTCGCTCCTCAGTTTTCCAGAGAGTCTCTCCTCTCTATTTGTCTTGATTTTATCATTTCTCTTTTTTCTCTCTCAGATTCGTGAATCGAACGATCTTCATCTCTCTAGCCATGACCATGATGACTCCACAGCCTCTGGATGTAAGTCCTTCCTCCTGTGGCGAAAAAACTCAATTCAACGCAAACTTTTGCTAACTTTGTGTTCATTTTCCTTTAATTTTTCTGAATTAATGTTTGAGGTATATAGTTATGTTTACGTGCTTATATCGTTATATTTAGCTATTTTATAATTTGCTTGGGACTGGCATGTGATCGTCTAGGGTTTTTGGTGCCGAAAGTGAGGTTTAATAATTGAATTTAATTTTGTTTTTGGGCAATGGAATTGGGTTACGTTGAGTGAAATTGGGGGTTTTCGTTAGGGAGTGGGACTAGGGTTTATTGGATCACGGGTTATAATGTTTTGGTGTCATCTGTTTCTTTTTATTTAGTCTTTAGTTTGTAAATTTRGATGTTCATCTGTTGTTTTACTCTCAGCAACAAGAGGACGAGGAGATGCTAGTGCCTCACTCAGATTTTGTTGAAGGTCCTCAGCCCTTGGTTGAAGGTCCTCAGCCAATGGAAGGTCTGTAGCCCGCTGTTAACTTTAACAATTACGATTTTTGTGCCTCAACGCCTTGCATTACAGTTTAATTAATGGTTCTTATTTTATGAATCGGCCTCAAAAATATAAAGCTTTGTAGCTTTTACATAATCCTTTTTTAAGAATTTTGTGGGATTTTCACTGAGTTTTTTTTAGTTGATCCACGTGCAGTTGCACAACCAGAGAATGCTAATACTGCAGAGAACCAAGCTGTAGATGAACCGCAAGCTTCAAGGTTCACATGGATAATTGAGAACTTTACTCGCCTGAACGTGAAAAAGCTTTATTCAGAGGTTTTCGTTGTTGGCGGTTACAAATGGTAAGTCTAAGCTGTCAACTTTGTTGCACCCTTTCTTTTTATATTTTAATTCTGCATTATAAAGGAGGGTATCATTGCTTTTGGAATTCCATTGGTGTGGACAGGCGGGTACTCATCTTTCCCAAGGGGAACAATGTCGACTATTTATCAATGTATTTGGATGTTGCGGATTCAGCTACATTGCCGTATGGATGGAGTCGATATGCTCAGTTTAGCTTGGCTGTTGTTAATCAAGTTCATAACAAGTTCACAGTAAAGAAGGGTATGCTCAAATAGTTTTCTTCACGTTCATGCTTGTTTAGAGAGTGTGTGTGTGAGTATATATATATATATGTATATGTATATATATATATATATATATATTATATTTTAAATTTTAAATTCATTTTGATATACTGTATTTATGGTTATGTTCTTTAAAATAGTATGCCTTTTCTTTGATGGGCTATATGGGGCTAAGCAATTCTATGACTAACTAATCATTTTTCATGTTTGCCGTGGCTAGAATGTTTCAATTTATGTATCTGACAGATCTGAAGTGATCTTCCGTCAATGTACTGGTCTAAATTTGTTCAATTGTCTTGGCGGTTTTTCTTTTAAGCTTGTGGATTGTCATGAATTTGGGGAAGGTGATGGGAAGAATGTAAGCTATTTTGTGTTTGGCTTTTAGTTTTACTTGCATCTATGCCTCTCGAGCTATGCAGTAAAGCTAATTGAGACAAGGTTCATAAGATATAGGTTTAGTTCAGATGTTCTGCTGAACATAAGATGGTTCCCTTCTGTACTGTTCTTGAGGGGCGAAAGCTACTTCTCAGTTGCTTTGGTTTTCTCAAGAAGTTCGGAAGCTTACTCATATTTATTACCTCTGTTTTCTTTGGTGTGCAATATAAAATAAATAGTCTCACAAAAGATATGGAGTAACACCTATCGGTGGTAAATGTCTTGCATCAGCAGGCTTTAGTAATCTAGACATTCTTCAGCTAGCTGATATGGTATGTTAATAGATGAGAAGAACTGAAAGGGAGGTTTTAGTGGAAAAATGACATTTATTTCACTTATCTGGTTTTCCTTCTGTCCTCCTTTTTCTCTATTCTTTTAATGTTTTGATTTGTATTGCTTACTGTATCAGGAAGSATTGTTTACTTGAGCTTTATCAACTGCTTCATCACCGAACATAATTGTGTTACCTTCTGGCATATTATAGTACAAAATCTATTGATTGCCTGATCATCTAAAAACCCAGAGCACTGGACTAGATGCTGGCTTGCCTCTTGTGCTGCTTGATGGTGCAGGGATCTGTGGACTCTTCCTAGAATAACAGATCCACACGTGTGACTTTTTACGCTACTAAATTAGTCTTTTTGCTTGCAAGATATGGTTGGGAATGGGAATTTTATAGCTTGTTGTCGACCAATGTAGTGTTGAGTTGATTGCTTCAACTTGGAGTCAGAGATGTTGTGTCAAACCTTCCTTATGCTCAACTTATTAAGAACTTGCTAGATTTTGTTGCTGTAATTCTGCTTTGTTTGATCACAGCTGATCTCTATGAGGTTTTTGCAGACACACAGCACCAGTTCAATCAAAGAGAAAGTGATTGGGGATTTACATCATTCATGCCTCTCAGTGAGCTCTATGACCCCAGTAAGGGATATCTTGTGAATGATTCGGTGGTTGTTGAAGCAGATGTTGCTGTCCGTAAGGTCATCGATTACTGGACATATGACTCGAAGAAAGAAACGGGCTATGTGGGTCTAAAGAATCAGGGAGCGACTTGCTACATGAATTCGCTCCTACAAACTCTTTACCACATTCCATATTTTAGAAAGGTTAGTGTAGGATATCTTGGTTTTTGTTGAACCAACTGGCTAACATATGAATTACTTATTTCTTGTTTCTCCTCAATTATATTCTTTATTAGGCTGTGTATCATATGCCAACGACAGAGAATGATATGCCCTCAGGAAGCATTCCTCTTGCACTGCAGAGCTTGTTTTATAAGCTCCAATATAGTGACACAAGTGTTGCAACCAAAGAACTGACTAAATCGTTTGGATGGGACACYTARGATTCTTTTATGCAGCATGATGTGCAAGAACTAAATAGAGTTTTGTGTGAAAAACTTGAAGATAAGATGAAGGTATGGAGACTAAGTTGCCTCATCTCTAATAATCTTGTTCTTATCTACTTATAAGTTTGCTTTGTGAATCTAGGGTACGGTTGTTGAAGGTACAATACAAAAGTTGTTTGAAGGGCACCATATGAACTACATTGAGTGTATCAACGTGGATTTCAAGTCCACAAGAAAAGAATCTTTTTATGGTATTCATTGTTCCCGTGTTTGCTTTTGCAGCTCTGATGTTAATTCTTGAACTTATGTTTACATGTCTCGTGTGGCAGATCTTCAACTTGATGTTAAAGGCTGTAAGGATGTCTATGCTTCTTTTGACAAGTATGTGGAGGTTGAACGGCTTGAAGGGGATAACAAGTATCATGCTGAAGAACATGGTTTACAGGTTTGCTGCTTGATCAATTTGASAATGATAGTCTCATCAGATGCATTTGTTACTTATTTTATCCCAAGACTCAGCCACACAGCATGTTAAATTAGCTCTCCTTGCAGCAAATGAGTTTATCAGCTGGTTTGGCTTGCAAGAAAGATTGGTTTTCCCAATTAACTATTAGAGAGTGCAGGAAGTTATAATAATAGAAAAGCTATAATGTTAGTTTGTGTGCACATGTCACATGAATTATACTCTGCCCTGTACCTTCTCTAGATTGTTGAGTGTTTGATGTATAGAATAAGGAGCTTCTCCAACTGAAGTCAAATGTCTGTAGCAGCATTCTAATGTTAATTGGCATGATATTTTTCAATTTTTTATGGCTATCAAACCACCCCTTTTTTTCTTTTTCTTTTTGTGCCTTTTCTTCTTACCTTTAGATAGTTAGTAGTTTTTCTGTACAAACTTGCTTCCATTTTGTGGCCTACTCCTCTGAAGATTGTCTTTTGTTGATCTCAGGATGCTAAAAAAGGTGTCCTCTTTATTGACTTCCCTCCTGTTCTCCAGCTTCAGCTCAAGCGGTTTGAGTATGATTTCATGCGAGACACAATGGTTAAGGTCAGTATGAGAGAACTTTTTGGGCCACTTTTTCAAGATTATGGTGCTTGTAATTTCGTTTGCATCATAAATAGGAGTTTATAATATCGATTTCTCCCTCCCTTTTCTCTTACGGTGGTGTGGTGGGATAGAAGTGCTGCAACCTGGTTGTTGAAATGAACTAGTACTAAAATATTGAACACCTCTTTGAAAGAGTAAAAGATAACTCCTGACTGATTCCTTAGCATTATAGCATGCACAAACTGTGCAGATTGGTTTACTAAGATGCTGCAAGTTATTGATAAAAGGGGATYCTCTCAAAGGGATAGGATGAAAGCTGGGAAATGTATGAGGTGATCCAATGCCATACGACTGACAATGTGCCTTAGCAAGTCGAGTAATGATGCCAAGATTTAATGATAAAAAGTTGTGTGACTATTTGAGGGTGAATTCTGAACTGTGATTCAGAGAACTGATTCACAATTTCAGCTAAACGCAAAGAGGGGAAAAACATAAAGAATACATTTATTGGACAGAAGCAATTTTGTGAAAGTTAAAAGAGGATCATCCACCAAAAGATGACGAGAGAGATTCTGAAGTGTCTCTCAAGGTTCTGCAAGATGCCAATATATAAAATTTTCACACCCCTGGTACTTCTGATGTCACTAGCAGTTGACCTTATGCAAATGTCTTACTTCGATCCCTCGCACAAAGCAAATTGCACGTGTTATCAAAAGAAAAAATAATCAGCAAAATGAGGATGATCAAGTACTGGTTCTAAACAACTTTCCAGTGTGTTTGTGAGCGTTCCACATGTTTCCTAGTATCTCTTTTTACATCAAAACAACTTGGTTGTTTTTTGGGGCTTTTGTGAATGGCTTTGGATGATAAATATCTCGCTTTTATTCCCTAAATAGACATTGTTGTCGTTTGTATTTTAAATGGTGTCCTTTCTGGGCATTTGAAATGTTATGTTCTGATAATGTGATATATGATAGGAGTCTAAACTGGTTGTGAACCAAAAATTTACATAAAATGCTGATTTATGGTTGTCCTGTTGTGCATGTACATGCCCTAAAATTTCAAGCATGGAAAATGACTTATCAGAGCTCTTGTTGAGCTAATCTATGAGTCTGATATAAATTATCTTGCCCATTGACTGCTGCAAAGTTATTTAGCAGGTATCCCTGGCTAGTATAGTTAATCTTGCATGCTGATTTTCTTGCTTGTTCTTCTAGTTATCCCTTTTTTCTGGGGTGTGTGTCTGTAACTAGTCGAATAAATGGTGATATTTACAAAGTAATATAAGGATAACCATGTTTGGGGAGGGGTATAGGATTCTTTTTCTTTTTATCACTATTTCGGAAACTTATATCTAATATTTGATCACATGTATACCCAATTTCTATGACATTTTGCTTATCTTTATTTATAATATATGCTATMGCAATACAGATAAATGACCGGTATGAGTTTCCGCTGCAACTTGACCTGG
Source organism: Rhazya stricta (assembly GCA_001752375.1). Taxonomy (NCBI): domain Eukaryota; kingdom Viridiplantae; phylum Streptophyta; class Magnoliopsida; order Gentianales; family Apocynaceae; genus Rhazya; species Rhazya stricta. The sequence goes on from MEJB01000009.1 coordinate 1,063,669, forward strand.
ATAGAGAGAATGGAAAATATCTGTCTCCTGAAGCTGATAGGAGTGTTCGCAACCTTTACACACTTCATAGGTGAGCACCCTGTGTGTGTGTGAGAAACAAGATCTATTGCTTGCTTCTACATATTTCAAGAAGCCCCCCCTTCCCCTAGTCTCCAGGGGAACTTAAAATGGAGAGATTTGGGACCCACGGTCACTTGTTCTAATTGCTGGTTGATCCAGCTGAATCAGTGATTACAAACTTTTCTAATAGCTGATGAAGCTCAGATATTTATGAACAGGTGGTAGGTGAAGGAGTCCTTCAATGTCAAGCATACTGTGTCTAATGATAAATAAATGAAGATGAAACTAGTTTCATTCCATTCAGAACATGCATATTAATTCGCAGATACATATTATGCATTTATCATGGTATACTATATGCATATCTATCATGTTTATACCTAAAACCATTCATTTGAGAATCTCATTGGTGATTCAACTTGTACATGTTCTTTAGTTGGCAAATAATCTTGTGTGTATGCAAATGCTATTTACCCTCTTCTGGGAAGTGAATAGTTACACGTGGTTGTATATTGTTCCAGTGATATTATTCTTTGCTAGTGTTGTGTTACTGTTTATTTCTTGTATACTAAACTCAGTTTTAACTCTCTCAATTATGTCTCTCCYACAGTGTTTTGGTCCACAGTGGTGGTGTGCATGGTGGACATTATTATGCTTTCATCAGACCAACACTATCGGATCAGTGGTATGCTTTTTCTAGTAAACGTGCCTTATCTGACTTTATTTCCTGTATGTATGAGGACTTACTAGTTTGTATCTGTGCTACAATGCTGTTACTCTTTGCTGACAGTSAAACTATGTTGTATTTTACCTTTTATCATACTATGAATAGACTATTGCAAATTAGACATCCTTCTTTAGTGGTAGTTATTCTCTTGGTTTCTTTACGATTATTCCACATAGGCTCGTACTCCCCTTTGCCAATTTTCAGGTTACTATATTAGGTTTCTTACACTAATGAGGTTACTATATTAGGTTTCTTACACTAATGAGGTTACTATATTAGGTTTCTTACACTAATGAGGTTCTAATTTAGTATATGGTTTCAATTGGAGCTCACTTGTTCATTGGCTTTTGATCACAGGTACAAATTTGATGATGAACGGGTTACTAAAGAAGATGTGAAGAGGGCATTAGAGGAGCAGTATGGTGGCGAGGAAGAGGTAATATTGCTGCCATCTATAGTTTTTCTTTGCATCTTTCTATATTTCTTTTTTGCTCATATATATCATGTTCAATTTGTCTACCAGTTGCCGCAAACAAATCCTGGCTTCAACAATACTCCTTTTAAGTTCACAAAATATTCAAATGCYTACATGCTTGTGTACATACGGGAGAGCGACAAAGACAAAATAATCTGTGATGTTGGTGAGAAGGACATTGCTGAACACCTTAGGGTAAGCATTTTTTATTTTGGCTAAAGTTTTGGTATCTATATTTGCATGTACTTATGCAGATGTTGATCACATTCCAGATACGTTTGAAGAAAGAGCAGGAAGAGAAAGAGGACAAAAGAAGATATAAAGCACAGGCGCACCTGTATACTATTATCAAGGTTTGCCTTGTGAACAAAACCTTTACTCAGAGTCTTTTTCACCACTCAATTAAATAGTTCCTTGAAGCATTCTACTGACAAATGTAGGTTGCACGTGATGAGGATTTAAAAGAGCAGATAGGAAAAGATATTTATTTTGATCTTGTTGACCATGACAAAGTTCGCAGTTTCCGTATTCAGAAACAGACACCTTTTAACCTTTTCAAGGTACTAATTCCATCACTTCTTACTGTAATAACATGAACTTTTTATGCTTTAGAGTGAAGAACGATTTGGCTTTGCCACAATAGAGTTGACAGCTATGTGTGGTTTGGTGGTTCTTGTCTTGTGAACGTCTTGTCCTAAGAAATTTAGCATTCTATGAAAAAAATTTCATAAGAACTGAAAGACAAGGTGCAAAAAATTTAGTAAGATAGGCACCACAATATTGTTTCAGTTCTTGGAAAGTATAAAGATATTCTGTTTTTGAAGGAAGCAATGTCATTATGGCCTTCTCTCTCTGTTTTGTTCTCGTTATATCTATTTCATATGGGCAGAGGCCTAGGCTGTCTTGATGTGCTATGTGTGTACACTCTCGGCCATCTTTTCCAAAGTTACATTTGTGTTGATTTTCTTGAGAGTGCTTGTGGAATGGAAGCCGGAATGCAATTAGTTGCCTTGTCACCAATATGCTATGGCAAGTGCAGGCTTCTATTTTTTTTCTTTTTTTTTTTTTTGGGGAATTCCTTCTAAATAGTTTTTGTGAATGTGGCCTTTATATGTTTTAAGTTACTTTCTCTCCGCATCTGCAGTATTTCTCATATTCGCCAGGGGAACAATTATTGTTGCAGTAATTACTTCCGATTCTCTCCCACCCTCTCTTGCCTTAGCTTCATTTTTGAATAGTTGTGAATGTTGCATAAACAAATTAATACACTAAGAAGATAACCTGATTACCAACTGTAGCTGTGAAAATTTCTTTTGAGTCATGGGTGGTTGCTCTTGCAGGAGGAGGTTGCTAAAGAATTCAATATACCAGTTCAATTTCAGCGTTTTTGGATATGGGCTAAGAGGCAGAACCATACCTACCGTCCAAATCGGCCATTGACACCTCAGGAGGAAGTACAAACGGTAAAACTTTTCATTGTATGATGCTATAAACATTTATTTCCCCCATTCAAGAAAAAGAAAAGGGGGGAAGGTGAAAGACTTAACTCCTGTAATTAATCTTAAGGAAGGTGCTGGATCGTACACTGTTAGAGGCTGAAAATAAAGGAGAAAATGCAATAGTTTCTAATTTAAGACCCATACTTTTGTTGGCAAGGTCATTGTTGTTTGTTCTGACTTTATTGCTCTGCTTCTTGCATTTCATAGGGTAATCTAATGTGGGATGTTCTTGACATGCGTGATACTTTCTTTGAATCTTTGTCGATATATTATGCATAAAAGATATTTTAGCATTATTTATTTATTTATTTATCCTATGGTGTATTTTAGGCTTCTGTAATTGTTCTACAATTAGGATAGCTGGTATACGTTCTTCTTTTCAATTGTAATTTACAGCTTAGAATTTGTTTTCCTTTTCTCTTTGTCTTATATTTTCGTTTTGTGATACATTTGCTTCTGTTTGATAGCCTGCCTAAGGTGTATGTTTTGTGCTTATGGTAACTATCTTGAAATTTTTAGGTTGGACAGTTGAGGGAAGTGTCGAATAAGACTCACAATGCTGAACTAAAACTATTTCTGGAAGTAGAGTATGGGCTGGTATCTCCATTCTCCTTCAAGACCATCTTATATTCAGTTGGCGTGTGCTGCTTTTGTATAGATGCGAATATCTATTGCTTACCCTACTTCCATTCTATTTCTGCTAACACCTCCTATCCTTATAGGATTTACGACCCKTTCCTCCACCTGAGAAGACTAAAGAAGACATACTTCTTTTCTTTAAACTTTATGATCCTGAGAAAGAAGAGCTCCGGTAACTCAACTTCGGAAGATAAATTAGTGGAATTTTATATATCTCTTAGCAAGTATGCATTTTGACATTATGGTTCATTTTCTCTTTACAGTTTTGTTGGTAGGTTTTTTGTTAAAAGTTCTGGCAAACCTCTTGAAATCCTAACAAAACTGAATGAATTGGCTGGATTTGCTGCTGAGGAAGAAATTGAACTTTTTGAGGTTTGACTTCTAAATTGTTTTTGTCATTGAAATAGCAATGTTGAATGTTCTCTCTGTCAAATATTTTGTTATTCTTTTTATGTTCATCCCAGCTAACTATTGAGATATTAACTATATTTTCAGGAAATAAAGTTTGAACCTAATGTCATGTGTGAACGGCTTGACAAGAGGACTTCATTCCGATTTAGCCAGGTAGATATTGATCATTCTGGATATTGTAAGATTACCCTGTTCAGTACCCTTAGTTAACTTTTTGTGCTTTTCTCTCCTTGGGCAGATTGAAGATGGTGACATCATTTGCTTTCAGAAACGCCTTCCACCTGAAAGTGAAGAACAAGTCCGGTTTCCTGATGTTCCTTCGTTTTTGGAATATGTCAAGAACCGCCAGGTCCCTTGCTTGGAATTTTTGATGTGATATCTAAACACTTTGTAATTACATGCATGGTATTTTTTTAATATTTTAATTCTTGTACTAGCTTGTCCCCCCTTTGCAGAATTGAACAGACTATTTTTGTTCGTGTAAAAAAAAAAAAATTAATAAATTATAAAGCTATAAACCCATAGAAAATGTGACAGAAGATGGGGGGGAAAGATGCTGTAAGAAAAGGTCGCACCAGAAAAAGGAGGAGGAAAAACTATAGAGAAAAAAGAAGGGAACAAAGACTAGATAGTGCTCACCCTTGTTTTATATAATAAGATCATAAAACAACGATAAGCTGTGCATGTTGTATGAATTCAAAAAAGAGAAAATGAAAGAACACCATCTGTAAAGTAAAATTAAACCAAAAGATTAAAGAAAAAGAAATTTTTGCATCATGAAGCAAAGACACAAAAAGGTATTGTTAGGTATTATAGGTTCATGCCTGTCCCCTTTGGGGTAATACAATCTAGGGTGAGCAATAAACCSTTCATATATAGTTGGTCTTGGCTATTAACAGAAGTGGGTTTGGCAGCTTTGTTTGGATCTTTCAAAAATTGGTGAATGATTTGGAGAAATTGAAAAGAAAATGAAAAAGGCAAATAGAGAGGAAGGAAATGGATGAAAAAATAAAGAAGAAAAGCTATATCGGAAGACGGAGAAAGAAAAAGGAATATGAGAGAGAAATTTAAGACTAGTTTAGGAGAATTTAAGAGAGAGATTAGGGGATAACCTTGTGACTTTCATTAGAGACCTGAAAAAGGAGATGAACATCTAATTATTTCATAATTGCGTGATAAAATTATTTAGTAAATGTGATTCATAGTAGAGTTCAAAAAGAGCAAGTAGACAGTTATGACTTTAGTTATTTCATAATTACTGGAGAAAACTAGTTAGTATATTTGGGAAATCGGGTACATGGGATGGGAGTAATGGAAGGATAAAATGTTCATGTGGCAAATGAATAACTTATCCAAATAGTTTGCTATGTATCTATACAAAGCAGAAGAGATGAACAGCATTTCATTATGTTTATACATGATGATATGCCACTGCATTATTTGTCCACTTTTRCTTGAACCKGACATTGCGAAGTTGATGGAAAGAGAAAATGTTCATGTGGCAAATGAATAACTTACACAAAGAGTTTGCTATGTATCTATACAAAGCAAAAGAGATGAACATCATTTCATTATGTTTATGCATGATGACGATATGCAGTGGACTGCATTATTTGTGCACCTTTTTCTTGAACCAGACATAGAGAAGTTATAATTACCGATCTAAAATTTTTTAATAGTGGGCTCAATAATCAGGCAAACGAAAAAAGAAGCGGTTGTTGCATTTTCAAAACACATCTCACTATGTCATCTGAGTTTTGCCTTTTAAGTTAAACTTGAGGCAATCTTCATTCTTGATAATTTTAAGTCATTAATTCACTAAGATTTTAAAGGATTAATGTTTTTATTTTATTTTATTTTTGGTCTCTTTCCTTTCTACTCATTTTCCTTTGGGTTCTGCCAGTGACCTTTCTCCTTCCCCTTTTTTTTGGTTGAATTGCTCTGATGGATAGGGATGAAGTAGCAAGAATGCTTCTGTTTAACCTATGCTAACCTAACAAGTCATTCGTTGCAGATTGTTCATTTTCGAGCTCTGGAAAAACCAAAGGAGGATGATTTTTGTCTGGAGTTGTGAGTACTCGGCATAATTTTGATCCTAACTCTTGGAGACAATATGTTTCTCTATTCTAATTGTACCTTTCTCATCACCTTTTTAGAGCAAAGAACCACACTTATGATGATGTGGTGGAAAGAGTTGCTCAGCGGCTTGGTCTGGATGATCCATCAAAGATTAGGCTTACTCCTCATAATTGCTATTCCCAGCAACCCAAGCCCAATTTCATCAAATATCGATCTGTTGACCAGTTGATAGATATGCTGGTACACTACAATCAGGTATTTTGTAAACTTTGTCTGTGGTGTCCATTCCACTTTGCCTATTGGTATCTTAGTCTTTGGCTAATTCTATCAGTTTTCTTTTGATAGGTTTCTGATATTTTGTACTATGAAGTCCTGGATATTCCTCTGCCAGAATTGCAATGCCTGAAAACACTGAAAGTTGCATTTCATTATGCCACAAAGGATGAGGTTTGTCAGAAGTTGCTTGTCCCATTGTATGTCTCCACTTTGTATAATCTCAAGCTGTCATATCTAATAATATAATTTTCTCACAATTCTTCAGGTAGTAATTCTCAATGTTAGACTGCCAAAACAAAGCACTGTAGAAGATGTGCTTAATGAGATAAAAACAAAGGTGATACTCTGCTAGGACTTATATTCATGTTATAACTTCATTTCCAGGACAACCTTCTCATGTCTGGTCTGGTGTTTAAGTCAACATTTCGGGCCTGAACCATGATAGATATGGTAGACACTTAATTTCTAGAATTGTTTCTGTTTCTAAGTTTGCTTCTTTTTTTTTTCCAATTAGTGGGAGGGGGGAGGGGGTGTGGTACCTTGGCCTCACAGATGAATGCTTCTATTGTCCACAATCTTTATATGGTATAAGATGATGATTATTAGATCATGTACATTCTAAAACAGGTGGAGCTGTCCCATGCAAATACAGAACTTAGACTCCTTGAGGTTTTCTATCACAAGATATACAAGGTAATGTGCTCTTTCTGAAGTTCATTTTCTCGCAGTTTCTATCTTTTCTTTGTTTTTCCAGTGTAGTAAGCTTCTACCAATCTTGCAGATCTTTCCTCTGAATGAGAAGATTGAAAACATAAATGATCAATACTGGACATTGCGGGCGGAAGAGGTGAGTGTACCCTTTTTTGGTCCAGGTTGTTTTTTGGATTGGTTTGCATCTCTTCCTGGGTGCACCTTGTTTAACRCGAGGCTTTGGCTCTCTGTTTATATATGAGAAACTCAGAATTCTGCTGCCATGCTATTTTCAAGTTTGCAGGATTGTGATGGAGTTTCTTATGTAACACATCAAAGTACATAGATGAATGTTGAATGTATATGTTTCTGTAGGCATAGCAGTGAAGGACTGATAACATCATTTGAAAGTTTTGGACACATTAATGTGGATTTAATTAAATGATCTCTTAGCATGTTCAACTTAGAGCTATATGTGTACCCCAAAGAAAGATCAAAATCAAGTTAAATATTAGTTCAGGTAATAGAATAAGACCACTTAGAAAGAAAAAAGAAAGTTTTGGGGGGTGCATCAAATGGAAATGCTAAACGAAATGAGGAAACATGTACCACTCTGGTCTTAGAAAGTCTCTTGCCAAATACCAAATTAAATCCAGAAAATTTGGTTCATGTAGCTACCCCAAATAGGATTGTATGACATTCAAATTCTCCCCATCTTTTAGAAGTTTATTTACAGTGCCCATTAAYACCTTAATGTTTTGTTCTTTATCAAAATTTGATTAAAATTATGAATTCTGCTGTAATTGTATGTTCTTTATCAAAATTTGTCTTACTGTCCAGATTCCGGAAGAAGAGAAGAATCTTGGTCCTCATGATCGCTTAATTCATGTTTACCATTTTACCAAGGAGACTGCACAAAATCAAATGGTACTGGAACATTTCCTTGAATATTTGTTGTTGATTGGTTTATGCGATCCAAGTTTTATGCTATGGGGCATTTACTGCTATTGCTGAAACTATGCATGCGTGCTTATAAAAGTTTTCCATGCACAGCAAGTCCAGAATTTTGGGGAGCCTTTCTTTTTGGTCATTCATGAAGGTGAGACTTTAGCTGAAGTTAAACTGCGCATTCAAAAGAAATTGCAGGTTCCAGATGAGGAGTTCTCTAAGGTATATCTCTCTCCTTAGGTTCTGGCAGTTGTTTTGGCTTGTAATTGTTACAGCCTTTATATTAATATTTTCTACTTGAGCAGTGGAAATTTGCATTTTTATCCCTGGGACGCCCAGAATATCTTCAGGACACTGATGTTATATCTAGCCGTTTCCAGGTCAGATAATACTGAAGTCTTTACTCCCCCCCCCCCCCCCCCCCCCAAAAAAAATCCTTTATCTTTTGCTTGTGTGAGATCTTCTCCAGATAGAACTATATATCTTTCATTCATGGCCAAATCTTGATGTACTGTCTAGCAGAGAAGAGATGTCTATGGTGCTTGGGAGCAATACCTTGGGTTAGAGCACTCCGACACTACTCCCAAGAGAGCCTTTGTTGCAAACCAGGTAAATGTTTCTAAACAAAGACCATTTAGATTTTCTACATTTAACCAGTTGTTGCTTGGGCCTATTGAATTTGATGGCTTTGCCATCTGAACTTRGCCTGAACMGTTGTGTTGACTTCATCAGATTTAATGATTTAACTCTTTTCCATTTCAATTTGCAAAAGACACGCAATAGTTCACTAAAAATTGAGGTAGAGCAGCTGTAAATTTGTTCCTTTTTTTRCCTCTGTCTTCTGAAATTGCAGAATCGCCATGCGTTTGAGAAGCCAGTTAAAATTTATAACTAAGCAATCTTGAGAGGGGTAAGGAAGCTCTCGAAGCTGAAAACATCTTGTCCGCAACGACTGTAAAAAGTAGTCTGAAGATCAGATTTAAAGGCACAGAATGAGGTTACGCAGAATGAGGGTTTCTGCCTTCTTTTGTTCTTTTTATTCTTTTTCCAGAGGATTCGGTTGGTTTTGTAGGGTGATTTTTCAGTTGGGGTCTGTTCTATAGGGAGGAAGCTTTCCTCTCTTAGCAGTTCATGCTTTTTGATGTTTATAAAATGCATAGTAGTTTTGCCATCATTTTTCCTTATCCAAGGGGTTTCTTTGCTCGGAGGACTAGGGTATGTCATGTTGTTCCCCTCTAGTTGTTGCTGTGTATGAAGATTTTGATTCTAGGGGATGTAAAGTTGTATGGCGGGCACCTCTCATGTTGTCTCCTTGTTCATTGCCTTAATTTTTTCCCCCTTCTAATATATTCTAGTTTCCCGTGCCCCTCTTTTGGTTGTATTTATAGTTGAATCTGAAAAGGGGATGGACGGATGGACGTGTAAGAGAAACAAATGCTTTAGTGAGAGTTCATGTAATAGTAATTATTTTCTTCTCTTAAAATGAATTCCTAGCGTCTCATATAAAGATTGCCTTCGCTTATATCATTGGCAATTGGAGTATTGTCCCTATATGTATTAGACATTATGCCGCCAACATTCCTTTTTCTTTTGTGGAAGTTTGCGGTACCATAAGCCTAGAAGCTCGAAAGAGGCTTATGATCCTGCAAGGGCATCTAGCAACGAGTGTCGACAAATTCTTGCATTTGAAATTTCCAGTTTGACTAGGATTAATGGTGGATTAAGCAGGAATGGATGCAGAAACGAGTGTCGTCTTTTCAAGCTCTTTTGATTATCAAAGGAGCACGTAGAAACATGAACGAAGTACATTTAGCAGAGGATAAAGAGTCACTATAACGTACAGGAAAAGGAGGTGTGCACTTATGGAGACGACTACTCTATGAGCTCATCCAACTCTTAATTTTATACGCTAAAAATTTACCTTTACATGGAAAACATTGCCCCCCACAAGTGGTATGAGGTGGGCAAACAAAACCTGAGAGTTAAAGCCGAGGATTACTTGTCATGCCTCTACTGTGCTTGAACTCGAAAATGAGCATCTACGGTATTTCTGGCATTTTCGGCTAGTGCTGAAAATTTACCTCTTTACTGCGTTGACAAGATTCTGTAATGTATCACGCCATCAATGGTCTCAACGATGATACGGTTCGTTCTTATAAGCAGTAATAGGTAGGATCTCGCTTTATATCCTGCAGTAGTATAGCAGCTACTCAGTTAAAGAATCGATCATTTTGGATATTGCAGAAATAGAGAACCTATACAACGTCATATCAGATTGTATCTCTTGACATTCCACTCCCCTCTCACGGCCAATAGAAATTATAAGGAAAAAAGGAAGATCGACAAGATAGCAAGGACAAATACTATGCATTACGTAACAGTTTGATTATGTAGTGCAGTAGTTCTATGAAATATGACCATTCAATAATGGCTTGCCAAGTAAATAAAGTAAACGTTCTATTAGCATTCAAGAACAAAAACCGTTGTGTTAATCTTGTTGAGTCTGATAAAATTTTATAACCGGTTGTCTTTTCCTGTGATGGACTACTATCTATTCTCTTCAATGGGGAGATATTTGCYGGAGTTTCATGTATCTTTTCCATAACAATGGGCATATCTTCGAGCAAATTGGGGGCCAATTATGTTTGACATAACAGCAGGCATGAAGCGCAAGCTAGTAACTTATGCAAAAGACCTGATCTTAACTCAAGAGTCGAAACCCTTGGAACTCTGATGTAGCAGAAATTTGTGAAGAACATACCTAGTCCCAAAGATGCTATCTCATCTTGATGGAATGTATCTAGCTTAGAACTTCTCGTTAACAGGCAAGAGTTCATCTTCTCCACAGCAGTAACAAGATCCTGCCAACAAAAACGTTGAGGAATTATAGCTCATCGAAGAAAATAAATAAGGTATCTATAGCAATAGGGTCATTAGCAAGATGTAATAGGAGGCTAAGTGTATTCACCATGGCCAACTAACTCTTATTAGAGCCCCACTAAGGCTTGTAGGATGTGCATACATGGTGTAGACATGGATAACCTACGACTGGTGGCTAAGTGTATTCACCACGCACTTGGGAGACTCATCATATGCGAATTTATATTTTTGTAAATTAAAAAATGAAAATAGACAAAGAAATACTTGCATTAAAAAGTGCATGCGGGCTTGGTCACGGAGACACCCTATAATAATGCAAATAATTTGGCATGCTTCAAAATTGCTTTCATGGCCATGCTGAAAGCCTAAAACTTAAATAACGCAAAAAATMAGGTGCATGCCAATATTTTGTGCTGAAATTGTGTGGTTTTTGAGTGCATAGCTTGAGAGCAAAATGTCTCTGTTTGTAGAATTAATATAATTGTAAGTTGCCTTTCATGWATGATAACAACTCGGTTCATTTGCAAATAGTTGGATCCGCAAGCCTAGAGTTTGCAGATTCCAACCACTCATGACCAGAAGGAGACTCAAAAGGATTGTTATGATATGAGCAACTGTAGTTGACAAATACTACATTTTAAGTTGTATTTAACACACCTGAATTTATAGCAAGGGCGATATATTCCCCTGGAAATTATGGTACAGTGGAACATGGAGGAGGAACTCACACCTTGGAGAGATGATAAAGAATGGGAAATATGAAGTGAATTTTCAAGTCACCATGAATTCAGTTAGTCAAAGACATGTTCTTGGGAAACCAACGTTTGTGGATTTAACAAGTTCTTTGAAACTCAGAGAAGTGCACATGTTGAAGTAGTAAATGTCACATAAATAAAACATTAATTCCATATTGAGCATATACTATATCAAAATCATATTGGGGATAAGAACTTTACATCTTTGCATTATCTTTTCTTTCATTATAAATTAATGAAGGACACTGAAAATTATTGGAAATGGTTTCGGCCTCATGAAAAGTTATCCTGTAAATTACCTTCTTATTCTTAATAGCACACAAGAGAAGCTTGGAAAGTAGCATCACAAAGTAAGTAATAGTACAAGCTGTTGAAGAAACATACCGACCATTTAGCCCACTATTAAAACCAAAAAGCATTTCCTACCTCCCACGATGCCAAACTCTTTATATGCTTAGGAAGATTCTCATAATCATCCTCGGACACATTTATCAGGGATCTAGGATCTTCAAACGGCTTGAGCTCATCTCCTGTTTCCGAAAGTTCATGGAAAAATACTGGAAAAGTTATACATGGATTAAATTAAACTTTTGACTTCAACTCTCAAGAAAGCAAAGAATTTTGCACCTTCAATCTCTTTGAATATGTTAGCCTCAGATTCATACGTTGCCTTCTTCTCTATGTGATGATTAGCTGCATAAACCCATCATTTCCACATCATTTCCATGACAGATGATTGGATTAAATTGATTATTGATCATAAGGAACTGTATATGTGCTTAAATTTATGCATCCATTACGTGTTAGTTGTCTCGGCTGTAATAGCAAGACAAACGCATTAATCATCCCGACTAACCTTCAGATGCTATGGTTGCAAGACAAGCGTCTGAGAGTCCGAGATTCTTTAGACTCAGCGAATCATCAAGCCTAGCACAGTTTTAAGCAACAATTAGATATCCAATTCAGCAAATGCTTAAAACTGACAAAAGCACACTCAAACTGTAAACTAATTTCCGACCCTTTGGAAGTCAAAATCTGCTTATGCTTACTAGTTTTTTAATGTTTCAATAACCTTCCAAAGTATATATTCTAATCATACAGACAATGTTATTCACCTACGTGTCTAAGGGGGCAGATGACATGAAATTAGCCCGATTCGCTTACAGGGTTTTGTTCTTTCGTAGGGAGTGACTTTTTCGAGTATACTAACATGCAATTGAAATAGAAAGGGAAAACCATCGATAAAGAACGGGAAAAAGGATTACAAGAGATCATCCTCGAGTTGTTTTAAGGGCAAGGATGAGCTGCTAATATCAGGCGAGAAGTCATCCAATTCCTTTTCGTCTTCATCCGTATCAGCTAAAATGAGGCCAAGAGAAACATCATTACTTATCCATAGTACACATCAAATTAATCAATAAAAGTTGTTATTGTTCAATTAACCAAACACAGTAAAAAAATTTAAGATTGCATGTGACCGACCAGGAAGTACTACTTACTATCACCAATGAAATGGAGACAAACTTTTACCTGATGGGACGAAGGAGGAGGTSGAGACAAGATGGTCTTGAAGAACTAGAAGGTCACTTTGGTTCTTGTTGTAGACCTGGGTGCAGTGACCCAGAAGCTCCTCAAACGACACCGTATCAAAAGACATGGATTCCAGCAAATTGAGGTCCCCGCTAGTCGACGAGACTCCCCGGTTCAGGCATTGCATGAAAGTCGTTGAAGCAGAATCTGAGCTCCCAAAAATGACAAAATGAAATAAGATGTCGAAAAGAAGAAAATTCGATGTTCACCTCCAAAGAATTTTAAATTTTTTATGTAATATAAAAAAAACGAAAACAGCGGCTGGTCGTTAGTAGTAACCGAGGGGTATGGGACGGCGATCGATGGATTGTTTGAGGGCGTCGCAGCTGCTTTGGAGGTGGTTGCAGAATGCAGCTAAGCTCTCGCAGAAMTTTCCGATTGACTCGTCCATTTCAATTCTGGAGCAGGGAGCTTCGAGCGCGTTTTTCCACTTCAAAATAGACATAGTGATGGCCTTTGAGTTGGGCTGTGAACCGGCCCAATAAATTTCTTTTTTCGTTTTTTGAAGATCGGCCCAATAAATATTGAACGCACTTCTTCATCCTCGTTTGTTTGGCGCCATCTCAGGTAATATCTATTATATACTTTCTAGCTCATTTCATTATCAAGAATTCTCCAAAGATAAAATAATATTATTTTTTTATTTATTAAAATTCGACATGAGGGATTACTGGTAATCGTATTGCGCAAATCAAGGAAACTGATTCTCCAGTTCGAGGAAAAAGAATAACGATTGGGAGACTGTGTTTTGATTCATTTCCTTAACGAAGATACCTATAATACCCCTTCCGTTTATTCTTAACTATTACAATCAAAATTAAATTCCCTCGCAAGTTATTTAGATTTATTTTTTATAAACTAAACATATTAGATAAATCAACTTAACATGAAAAAATAATTTTCTTTAAATACACCGTCGTCATCCTGCTTTTATTGTACTTAAATTCAKATATACAAAATGAGATATTAATTATATGAAATATGATTTTAATTTTTTTACTAATATTTTGAACTAACAAAAATGTATTTATTTTTCTCAAGAGTTCATATTTTTTATTTTTATAATTCCCTTATTGTTTAGCATAATTATAATACTTAATTTAGTACAAATCAAAAAGTTAGATTTATTTAGTTAATAAAAATAAAATCTATGTTTAATTCATCCTACTTTAATAATATGATAAACCTACATTTAGTTTATTTTATTTTATTAATAATCTAAAGCTTCATTGATATTCAAATTATTATATGTACTCATTAAACTAATTCGGATAATTTAATATAAATATAAATTTTCTACTATCTGCACTCATTTACCTTCCAAACAAGATAAAACAAGAATGTTTAATGATTTTAAATCCTTAGATCATTTCTTTATCATCTCATAATACGATGTAATTATATATATGTTAACTCATTCACCGTCTACTCTTCTCTAACTTAGTATCATATTATTATTATTATTCATCTTTTCTTAATTAATTAATTCTTTCAATAATACATAAACACATATCATATTATTATTCATATAATAAGCCTAACAAGTAGCTAGAATATCCGAAACTTTCATCTAGAAAACTATTAGCAGAAGCAGGATTCATCTTTTCTTAATTAATTAATTCTTTCAATAATACATAAACACATATCATATTATTATTCATATAATAAGCCTAATAAGTAGCTAGAATATCCGAAACTTTCATCTAAAAAACTACTAGCAGAAGCAGGGAACCTGGATTCAATGTTGAGTGAATCCACGTGCTTGGATTGGATTTAGTAGATTAGAAATTTAAAACA